>VWPW01008005.1:115701-288139 GCA_013389825.1 Crypturellus undulatus
CGCCCTCGGCGCCGACACGTCACGGGCCGCCCGGCCGGCTCCGCACGAGACCCCCGCGGCCCCGCGCACGGCCCCGCAGCCGCCGGGCACCTGAGGTGCCAACCAACGTCCAGGCGGTAATAGACGCAGCCAGGTGCATCCCCAAAGGGGATAGAAATCACGCCAAAGCTTTGCAGTTACACGTCTAGGAGCATAAAGCACTTCAGGGGGATAGGGGTCGAGATCATCCTCCCCGTTCGTCCCCCAGCCCGGCCGCACGCTCCCTGCTCCATGTCTTGGCAGCGCATCACCAGAGCTGCCCAGGCTTTGTTTTGCTTTTTGTTCATTTGTTCCTGAGGGAAAAAAACTATGGAAGGCGCTTCTTACTGGCACAGTTTAGCATAAAACCCCGTTTTACTGAATAGATATCTGAATTAAAAAACATGAAAAAAACCCTCTTTTTAAGCCTTTCAAGAGTTGCTCTATGAGAAAAGCTTCTGCTTTCTATCTCACTTGCTGTGTGGCATTAAGATGGTTAACCCAGGAACATCTGAATCCAAATTTACAATGACACTGTTCTGCTCTATTGTCTGCATTTGAAGTCCTATTTACTACTCACACAATAAAGTCAAAACCAACTAAAATCGCTTTCTGCTGGCCCTCATCTGGCACAAGCAAGAGCATCATTGCTACGCGAAGGTTATTAAAAGAGATGTGTAAAGTGTCCAGCTAAAATAATCACCTTTAAGTTGGAGTCAGAATTATTAATTCAGAAATGCCAAAACTAAAACTTCACTCCAACTTCACTAAAGCATCACTTACCCCACTGGAGTTAGGCCTCCTCCAGCACGTACAATGGGTACCTTTCCTTAACGCAAAGCTATCCCAGATTTTATTTCCCTTGCCCATGGTCACTGAAAGGCCTGAGTCCTTATTTACTGTATTCTACTCAAATCCCCCAAATCACCACGCAACGCAACACACCTGAGAGCTTCCATTTCTTGCAGTTAGGGGCTTTTGACGGAGCCGAGCTGTAGGTGCAAAATCCATGATTTGATTTCTTTCTCCCTCCCATTTTTTCCATCACTCATAAACTCCGTGTTCCTTTGGATTTCACACTTTCCCAAATGTGCAAGGTCACAGCAGCAGAAACAGGACACAGGAGGAGCTGGTTTAAGTGACTCACTCAGCACCTGCAGAAACAGCAGTTCTCATTAGTGACTAAGCCCAGTCCACCTGCACCACGTCCCCTTCCGGGGAGCGCGGCCTCCTGCCTCCGTCCCCAGCACCGGGGCAGCCGCAGCCGCTCAGAGCCCGACAAACAGCGGCAAGTGCAAAAAGCCCTCAGGCAACATGCACCAGGAACCGACCTTCTGGCACTTCCTTAAAAACATTTGTTCAGTAAAGTGTTGGGTGTGATAGCTCTGGTTGCTTCACTTTTTTCAAATTATTATTTTAATGTCAGAGAAACATAAAAATAAACAAACCAGATCTAGAGGCCAGAGCAGATAATTTGTTCTCTAGTCTGTCAGAGCAAACAACCAAGCTTTAACGGAATTATGAGAGCGCAAAAATAATGTCTTGTATAATGAGACCTCTCTTGTCAGCTTACTTTAATAGGAAGAAAGGCTGGGTACCATGCTTCTAACAAGCAGAAATCAAGATAGGATTTGAAAGTGCCGGCAAAAGCATTTTTCATCTCTGCCAGCCACATTTGGACATTCTAGTATCAAAGAAATCATAGGTTTTCGTACAGCTTCTCAAGAACATTTAGGCAGATTAGAGCCCAAAGTCAGGTTTATGAGTTTTTCAAGTCAGTATGTATGTGTGTGTGTCTTTATTTATTTATATATACATATGAGTACATACATATACAGGTATATCAAATATATATAGTATGCATATTTTGTATACTATATGTATAATATGTGCATATATATGCACACACACACACATACATATATAAAATAAAAAGCTGTTAAGTATTTGCAATTCCAAAATGATCCTAACACCACATCAGATGGGTTTTCTGCATAGATGCAGTTCCTGCTGATGCATTAGACTGACAGCTACAAATATTTTATGAATCTGTCTTTAGGCCCTGGAGCAAAGAGGCACTGATGTCTGGGAGGTTTTGCATGGGCCAGATCCTGACGTGTGGAGAGTGTAGAGGTCCGTGAATGGCAAGGACAGTATTTCTGGGACTCAGTACTCCATGCTGTGTATTAAATGTTGCATTACCTGGTTCAAAAGGCTCTGGAACACATTTGCCCTGAATCTTGGATTTTCTCATGGTAAGGGTGCCTGGAACACAAGACAATTTCAAAGCACATTTTAATTGGAACAAGAATTCAAACAGAAAAACTTGAAAGAACAGTATTCCCTCTGTGAAACCGAGAGAACTTAACTGAAGAAGAGTTTTTAACTCCCATACTAGCTTCCAAATATTAAAATTTTTCAGACAAGCCCCAAGTGAACTTGACTAAAATAAAAGCATATAAATTAAAGAATAAAGCTAGAATAAAGCCACGGTCTAGACAAATTACAGTCTTCACTAATCTTTTAATTTTTGTATGCAACATATGCACATATCAGTTAATAATCTTTTTTTTTTCCTGTCACTTTTATATAGAAATAAAGTCCTTTCCACAATATATTTTACCTGTGTCCAGATCTACAGGGTTCTTTTGCCTGTTCACATTAGGGATTTGATGTCCTTCCTCAGCAATGGCAGATTTGTAAAGCATTAAGTCTGTTCTTTCAGGAACAGCCATGTCACTAAAAATTGGGGGTAAAACAAGTTGCATATTTAAGATGGCAAAGACAATTGCTTTGAATACCAGTTTTAGAAAGCTAAAAATACTTCCTAATCATCATGTGGATGTTTTCCTATTTTCATAGGAACTGCTATAACTGTGGGCCACCAAGAACTTGCTTCTTTTAGAGAAGTTCATGGAGGCTGGTTCAGAAAAAGGTACAAGAAAGCCTCCCAAAACAAATGAATTAGTTACAAATTAATTTACCTTCTTTGTCACCTGCCCCAATGCAAGATCACATCCCTCAGTTTCCAGGCTTTTCCATTTTGATCGTTATAACCACAGTTTGCTCTCACTTCCGGATACCAGCCCTGCCGAAATTCGCCTTCGGTGTCGATATTTCCTTTAATGATTGATGCCCCGGGGCCTCAGGTTCTCCCTTTGTATGAGGCATGTGCTGATTTAAGTATAACCAAAGGGCATGACCCATAGTGAGGCTGGGAAATTGGAGACTCGGCAGCGCGTTACTGTGAAACCAAAGTGGCTGCGGAGCTGCTCCTCAGCCCGGGCCAGGGCTGCAGCGCTGCGGGTGGAGGTGACAGCTTGGGCCTATCCCCTGGCACTCACCGGGCTCTGCATTTCTTCTGCTGAGGGAAAAAGACACAGTCCCCTCAGACGCACGTTGCACCATACGGTTATGAAACTCAGGCATAGCAAGGATACATATTTACTCCCCACGCTCAGCCACCAGCCGGTCAGCTTTTCAGCCTGCTAATTGTTTGCTTAATGAAGAAACAAGATGATTCTTTCAAGTTGTTAGAGATGCAGGAGGCCTACAGCACAGTCTTGAAACCCAAGGCAATACAAGCCAGTTTCTCGGCTCCTCATTTTTAACACTGGGTACTATTTGCACGTCAGCGCTGCTTGAGGTGCCATTGAGGGAGGGAAGCGCCGTTATCCCCCGCGCTGTGAACGCGCACGATGAAAGCGCCCGCACAAAGGCCCCGCGGTCGCACCACTGCAAAAAGCACCATGAGGGTTGCCTGGCCGAGCAGCACCAGCGTGATGCTCCCAAACGAAGGGCACCTCCTGCTGCGCGCTGGCACAGCTCCTTGCACGTCTTTCTCCACAGCAGCGCCTCGGCCACGGCAGCTTTTCTGCTCCTGGGGCAACTGGCCAGTAGCTTTCAGGTAACAGAGGTGCTGTGAGCAGCCCCAGGTCTCCCCGCTTCCGTCACACAGGAATGTGGTATTGCCCTAAAATCAGCCTTCTCTCTGCCTGTTTGATACAACTCTGTTCATACAGTCCAAAGTCGTAAAAGCTTTTTCTGCTGAGATACCACATTTAGCAGGTAAGTTACAGCCTTATTTGCTGTCCAGTCGCTTCTGTGATTTCCAAAACTGCATAAGATTTTCTTCATATTGTATTTTTCATCTGTTTACCACAGCACTATGAAAAAAGGATTTTAGTGAAGGTCTTGACAAGAATTAGCAGACAGCACTTGAAATGGAAGTACATTACATATGAAAATGTCTCTAGTTTCTCCTTCACAGGGCATTAAAAGTGAGAATATTAAACCACACAACTATACTAAATTGCTTTAAAGATAATATTAATCTAGCAGATTGTTAAATGAAGAAAAACAGCAGACCCATTATTTTTAACAAAGCAGCGTAAGATTTATGGACAGGTTTTAACCACAGGACATAGGAAACTCAAGAGAAAAATGTGAGACATGAAAATTACGGTTGTAAAATATCTTATGAAAAATAAAAAACTGTAGAAATACAGGAGGTAGTGTATGTGACAACTTCATATAATAGCTGTGTTCCATAAAAATGTTCCTATTTTGAGGTAGCTGATGTTGAAATAAACTCTGCCAAATATTCTCCACAAATTCTCCAAAGAAAGCAATAAACAAATATTCATAAATCATTCTAAAAATAAGATCAAATAAGATGAAACATTTAACGGTCTGAGGTAGTGACAGAGAATCAGTGGTTCTTGCTAGCTTATTTCTACTTGTAAAAATCCCCCGTTTTATACTTTCATGCATAAGCTCTTCTGGGCAGTGGGGAGTTGTGTAGTCCCCAAGTGAAGACGATGAGATGGATGGATGATATGTAACTACCCATGTATGAACCGCATGCAGGGCTGAGTACTTGCAAAGAGCCAAGGGATTGCTCAGACACAGGAGAAATAGCAGTTCCTGGCTTGCGGAAGTCAGCACGCGGAGATCCTAAATAAGGATTGTACCTGCCCAAGGGTCTTTTCTTTCCCTTCCCCTTTCCTATTCCACGGATGGGGCAGAAAAGCAGCTTCCACCGCGAAGCACGAAGCCTGACAACGTAAGTGATGCAGAGGAAGGCTGCCCAGCACGCGCTCTGGAATGGGAATCACCGCTCAAATATGCAACGTGCAAGAGATGCTATAACGATTACGACCACAGAGTGGCTGCTCTTTCTGGAGCGTTTCTTGTAAGGAAAGCTGTGACAGCATGTGATAATTTCTGGAATTGTCAAATTAAACGTGTCTCTGGGCAATGAAACAGGCTTCAGAGGTTTCAGTAACATTTAATTCCCAGGGCTTCATAAGCAGCCAAGGTCATAAGTGACGGAAGGATGACAAATGCCATGGTGCTGCTAAGGTCCCAGGATGACCATCAGGCACTAACGTTTGGAGTTATTCCTCCTGCAACCAAGTCCTGCCCAGCAAGATGTCTGTGAACACACTAGAGTTGTTAAGCAAATGGAATTGGTCACATTTAACAAAAACAGGAGAGGAGAGGCAGAGGAAACGAAGGTACTGGAAGGTCTCAAGTCCCCTGTAAGAATTCTGTTATCCATATAGTAGTTTGCTCCCATTTACTAAAGGAGAAAATTGCACTGGGAAACACTATATGTGTAGATATATTTTTTAAAAAAGACAGCCACCCTGTCCCGGAACAGAGATACACCACAAAACCTAAAATCTTTTCGGCAAGACGTTCACAAACACATCAAGCTTCCCTAGCCATTACCAAACCACAAAAGTCTTGTGCCTGATGGAGAGGACGGTCACAGACTCCTCACTGACTACTGCTTTGCATTTTCTGCAACTCTCTATTAATCTTCTGTGCATATTGGTGTCATCTCTGCCTTCAACCAACCTACCCTGAAGCACAGACTGCATTAACTAAATGTGCAGCAGCCTCAACAGGCTGTTGATTGACACCAAAGACGCAGTAAACTCTTCCAGGAAAGGCCATGCCCTCCATACAGCCACCTGAATCATGCAGAATGGTTTTTACACCAGCCACACTCCTGCAGAAATTTGGTGGCCAGGGCACAGATGCAGCAAGAGAGAGTGATATTTTTTCTCTTAACTGATACCTCTTCTGCCATGGATTCCCAAAAAAAGCGAATTTGCTCACCAAAGCCTTTCCTTACCTCTCAGAAACATCAGGAAAACCACCTATCCCAGTCTCTCTCCCTAAAACCAGAAAAGACGAGAGCTACACCACGGGGATGAAAAATGAAATGTCAAAATCCAGACTGTGCTGCTGAAAGACTGTTGCTAGAGCAAAGCAGTGAGAGGACTTGATCCGGCTCCAATTCAAAGCTGTCTGCTCCAGAAGGTTAAGATGTTATCTGAGCCCATTACTTCACAAAATACTTCGAGTCAGTCATGTCAGTGGTTTTGGTTCTTTCCATTTCCTTGACTTTATTACAAAAGGTCACACTGCGTCACAAATCCACAAATAACAGCCTAGGGACACTTGCCAGCAGTCCCTTTCGTACGCGTTGTAGTAACAGCCGCAGTGGGAACCAAGAGACAGCCCTGCTCCGGTGACTCAAAGGGCGTTTTAACTAGGACCATGTGAAGCTGTAGGCCACACCTCATCCCATACACAGCAGACTTGCATTACGCTATGCCAGCGTTCATTCAAAAGAAAAGAGACAATTTATACCACTAGCTTTGCATTTAAGGTATTTTGCATTATAGCTGAAACTTAGCAAAGTACTAAGGATGCTCAGCCTCAAGAGCACAGACCCTCATTCAGGTTTTATCTTTGAGATGAAAAGCCCAAAACCAGACAGGAGAAAATGGGGCTTTATTTGGAATGTAGTCAATTTAACAGTTGTGCCCTTTCAGCTGTTTTCTCCCAAGAAAAATCAGAATAATTTAAGTTCCAAATCAGCCTTAGCTCTCCCACAGTTAGGACAGACAGCTCCAATTTAAGGCAAAATCACTTTCCTAACGTCCGTGGCGGCCCAGCGTACAAGCAACTCACCTAGAGCGGAGGCCGAGCCGTGTGCCAGCGCTGCAGAGCGCTGCTGGAGCTCCGAAGGCCTCGCACGTCTCCAGGGCTATTCGATTCAGACCTCTGCCCTCCACTCACCGCGGGTGCTGGTGTGTAGCGACACCCGCACCAGGGTGAAAGTCCTTAAATCTATACTTAGGACAAAGTCGGCTTTATCATCAGGTGCTTTAAATACTTCAGAATAGTCTCCATTAAAGAACCACTCACTTCCTCCCTGTGTGCAACGTGCCGGGGCTGCGCTGCCACCGATGCACATGGCATTCGTCTTGCCGTGGTCATTGGCAAACTGTTCTGATCTGACGGGCGCATTCAGAGAGGAATTCTCTTTAGAAATAGCTGAGATAATGTGGAATTAAAATTTCATTCAGTCAAATATCACAGCTAAAGCACATATCAATGCCATCATGCAAAATTAAGTCAAGAGCAAAAAGCTGAACTGGGATGCTATGATGAAGAGTGTGCAAAATAAAGCAGCTGTCACTATGGATACAATGGCAGGACTGGGCTGAGCACTGTTATTTCTGGACAACCTCAGATCTAGATGAAAGCAGGAAAGTTGTCTGGCACAAATAAACATACCAGAACCAAAGTACAAAGTGCTCTCATTAAATCTCATCTATATTGACCCATTCAGTAGAATTCAAGTGAAAAAACAAAGCCTGGATCAAAACTGGAGAGAAGAAAGTTTCCAGGCTGTTAGCAAATCTGACCACTCAGAGGAGCCTTACCTAAGTATAAATCAGAAACAGCAGATAAGAGTAAGTACTTAGGAAAATACTGGTGACATAGCCGAAACTTCAATAATCTTATAGGTAGATGCAATCAGAAAACTGAAATGCTAATACTGTTTTAAAATATATATATGTACTGCATATATACACATATGTAATCACTTCCTTTTAAACTCTTGTAATTGACATAAGAAGTTACCAAACCTCTATTTTTAATAAGGAACATATGTGACTGAACTGCAAGTAGATCCTTTTTATTTAGAAAGTCTCACACACAGGCTATACCATTGACAGAACTTCCTAGATGTGGTTACTCCAGATAGTCTGATAAGACTTCTGAAGTTCAGGAAAATTAGATCTTGGAGAGCTTTGCTTTAATATTGAGAGTGGGGACAACTCTTTCTGGAAGTTGTTTTTCTGCAGTCATCATTATTTGGGGATGAAATAAGTGCCTACATCCACTGTCTCCAGAAACCTTAGCAGTTTATTTGTTTCAATATCAGGCCTTAAGCCAGAAGGACTGGCTACACAGTTAGGTTTATTTTGTTTGGTTTCCTGCTAGTATAGATGGGCTTAGAATAGGAAGAGACACTGCTACTTTGCTGTGCATTTTAGCATCATGGTTACTTTCCCATCAGCCCATGTACTGCACTGGTCCTTATTTGGACCAGACAGAGAAGTCACAGTCTCTAACTCCCGCACTGTTATATTTTATCTAAATACAGTTTTAGATATGAAATCCCTGAATTCACTCTGAAGCAATCTGCAACGCACATTCTGCGCAAGGCACGCGGAGGGCTTGCAAGAGGGCTGTCACAGGCAGAGTTTCCAAAAAAGATGCATGAGGTTTGACCTAGGGCTCATTTAAGCACCCGACTGAATACCTTGCCCAATGGAACATAATTTTCTTTTGCCTTCCCGAAATCTCACACACAAGATGTAACTTCTTACACTGTGCAGTCACATCCTTCAAATTCATGGCAGTCCATGGGAAAGTATACAAGTCCAAACCTGTACTACCACTGTAACTCGAATTTGCTGGGGCACTTCCAAACCACTTCCATTTCCAGGAGGAATTAAACCAGGTACTTTGTCTCTGCAAAGCAGCTTAAAGTAAAATCCTGATACCACTTGCTGCTCTCACATGGGGTCATGCTCATTAAATATTTAAGCCAAAATAACAGTAAATTGAGATGAGGGAGTAGCAATGTTTAGCAGATAAGGCTTAATCTCTCTGGACTTCAGTTCTCTGCTGCCTCTCCCTGAGGATCCATCTGCTTTAAGAGATCAACGGGACCACATGGGACAGCACCAGCACTGTTTAAAAATCACAAGCTTAAATGAAAATGAGAACTGAGCCTCTGACCTCACCTAGGGTCGTCTTACCACGTCAAGGCTGGGGTTATTTCCAGGGCAGCACACGAGAGCTTTCACTGCAGCTGCTTGAATAGCACTTTGCCTGTGGATTAATGGATGACTTCGGCTTCTCATTCTTACCAGCCTTTACAATTCAGGAGAACACAGACTATTTCTTCTGAAACACTTGAAGTAAGAAGACAAAAGCGAGCTAACCTCGTGACCTGTAAAGTGACGTTGTAGAGAAATCCACTCATCGCAGTTACTCACAGTTTCTGGGAAAGGGAAAAGAAGGGGTTTTCAAGACAAAAAAAAAAAAAAAGAAAAAAAAAACTTTTACATGACTTCAGAGGGGAATCTACCACAACGATCTGTTTCTGAGGCATTTGCATGATGTAGAGGAAAGAGTAAATCCAACAAGGATCCGTTACTGATGAAGAGCACTGTCAGCAAGGACTGAACAAATTTAAAGCAAAAGCACTCTGTACTTTCACTGTTCTTCCTAGTATCTAAACAAAGGAAACAATAGGGTGAAGTGGAGGAAGTAGCATTTTAGTAGCTAAACATCTTCTCTTATCACTGACCTTCTGTTTTCAAATCTCTATCCAATGAATACATTTATTCACCCAATGAGTTCCACAAATCCAACAAATAACAAGGTTAAATGAAAACGACAGCTGCTTTGTGTTGCTAAGAAAAAGCAGAGCTCCTTCCAAAAATTCATTTCTTATAGCCCCTGCCTGATATGAGAGGTGCTGTAGAAAAGGTGCACAAAATCTTGCTCACCAACAAGGTGATGTCAATATGATATAGTCACATAAGAATATGGCAACAAAATAACAGCTCAGCGCATGGGCCCATAGATCCATCCTGACCAGTTCCCTGCCTCTGAGAGTGGCCATCAATCAAAGACCATTTTTAAGACGGAGCAAGTGCTAACTGGTAACTTTTCAGAATGTTTTAGGAAAGGCTGAACAGTGAGAAACAGGGGCTTGTGAGTGACTCTCACAAGCCTTGGCACTTCACTCAAACACCTTACAAGCCCATCTAGAACAATGCCCGCTCTCCAGCGGGTGTGCAGTAGTCAGACATTGCTGGAGCCAATATTTCTGCTGAGGTAGCAGCAACTTCCAATCCCAGGTACCAAAGAGGGAGGAGGAAGATAGAGACCTGCAACAGATGGGGCTGCAATATGCACACATGTATGAGAATCCTAGTGAACCCAAACGAGGCTGCTGCAAGCTTCAAGTCAAATGTGTGCCAAGGAGTTAGTCATCACCTGAGTGTTCATCAGAGCTCTGCTACTGCACAAGCTCTGCTTGTCCTCAGGCTCGCCCTCACCCCACCACGGGCAACCTGGAGTGGCAGAATGTCATCAGCCACCCTTGAAAACGCTAACCTTTTCCTATGGTGCTTGTTCAGTAAAACAAGTAATCACTGCCTTTTTTTCAGCCTGTTTTAAGACTGCTCTGAGTAGATTTAAATTACAATGATGTTTGCCATAAATGTGAGAATAATACATGAAAACTCATTTCTAGTTAGTAGGGCAGTTGCACACAGGCATACATATATACATGTGAAAATATATAGGACAATATGTATCAATAGAGACTCTCTTCAGTGAATACTGTCTCTTTTCTGTCCCTTAGTTAACCCCATCAATATTGATAGGTCATGGGCAGACCATGTGCACATATGTATACGATACTACTAAGGAGTGGGAACAGTTAAAAATCAATTAAAAAAGCTTGCCACTGAATTGCAATGGTGAATAGTCTCCTTAGCAAACAAATAAAATAAAATAAAAATAAATAAAATTCATAGGCAAACCTAGACAGTAGGCAATATTAACACACGCACATAGTCAGGCTTGATGTAATTTGGAGGGAGAAAGCAGTCCCCACTTCTAACTCCTCCACCTATCCATTTTTTCTCCACTCAGATCAATTCTTTGACGTGCAACCTTTCAGCATTTTTTTCTAGCACAACTGACAGGGGAAATGAATGTCTGAGAATAGCAGGGCATTTCTAGCCCAGCTTCACCATTCAGGCTGAATAATACCATAAAACAACAGCTGAAGCTGTGTGGCTATAATCACTAAGTACAACTACATCCTGAGACATCTTTTTCAAATGAGATGAGATCCATTTGAGGTCCTTTTCTCCTTCCCTTACCAGTTGACTATATTTATGGCCTAGATTTCCATGACCTTCACTTTTACAGACACTCAATTGATTTACATTACCATACGGGTCAAAATACACACACAAAAAAACATGACTTAGAAAACACAAATGTGTCCAGATGTAAAAAAACTAACAGACAAACGCACTATCATTTATTGCTCCAGTAGAGTTGAAGAACCAGAGCATAAGCATGAGCTCAGAAGGGGCTTAGATATTCTTCTGCTCTTAACAACTTTCTTTTTTTTTAAGCAATAATGAAATAAGGAAGAAAACGGTTAACTACATACTTGGATGATTCCTTACCTTATTGTTTTCCACACTGTTTCGAAATCCTAGCTTTCCCAGGGTCTTTCTTCATCTTCCCCTCAGCTCCATTCAATAGAGTAGAGTTTGACTTCAGGATGAGTTATAGAAAATGGTCCAAAACTCAACTGTATGATTCATCTCAACTGGTTCAGTCACCCTCTAAGGAAAATCAATCTACTTCACTCACACGTTCTCTTGTAAGATCCTAAGCAATAATTGCAATATCCTTCTTTAAGTATTTAAAGAACTGGAGTTTGAAAACTTGGACTCTTAATAGTAAAGAACTCCATCTCTCAGGATAATATGGTATTTAAAATCAATACATACTGCTTTTCCATTCATACTTAGCTGCTTTTATCGCACTCAAACCATTTCACTTTAAAAAAGAACGCTTGTGTATAGGACCATATGTAACCTAACATAAGGAAATATTTGTACATCAGTTTTCAGCATCAAATTCTTTAACCTATTTTCCAAATTCACATATACTACTTCTGCTTTGATAGGCTACAACAGTAGAAGGAAAAATTACAATCATTCTGTTTTACCTTATACACAGCATAGGTAGTTTAATTGCATTAGTAATTCATCTAAGTGTTTGAGCTATAACATTCCCCCAACAAGAGGGACAATTCAATACCTGATATGCTGGTCTAACAGTTAATTATCTCCAAGATCATATTTCTATCTTCTGCTCAAACTGGCTTGTTTTAGCTTCCAATCATCTTGCTATGTCACTGCCTGTAAGATTATAGGAGACCTGTTCTGACTAATATTTGCTCTGCGCAGAAATATACTGCAATTTGATCTTCTCTTATCCTTCTCCTGATAAACCAAACCAGTTGAAACTCTTCAGTTTCAGTTTTCCAAATCTCCTCTTAGTCTTCTGGCCTTTTTTTCTGCATTTCTAACTTCAATTTGAAATCATTTCGGCTCCTCTCACAAAAGAGCTACAGGATGTCCAGCAGTGGCTTGGCAAAAGTTCACGAGAATTTGAAAGACTAAATTCTGGGAAAGAACTACAAATCTACAAAGAAGAATCCTTTTCCTCACTGCAGTTTTCGTAAAGCCTCATACACACAGCAAAAAATAAAATAAAATATAAAATAAATTAAATTAGGTTTCCTCACACCTCTGTTTTTCAGCCTGAGATGGCTGTCAATGTGCCTGCCTGTATAATTTCTATGTCCTACATGTGAGCTTCTGTACAGTCCATTTATTTTTTTTAAACTATTTCTAACTTTAAACTGTCTCTTTTTAAAGCAAACAAAAAACCTCAAGACATTAAGCATGTGCTGTGAGAGCTCAACTCTGCAGCTTGCAGAGATAATGGAAATTGAGTGCACATAGAATATTAGTAGAAATATTTGTAATCCATGGATGTCACACTTTTCTCAGGACAAGTAGATCTCTGTGCCTAAAACAACATGCTGATTTATGGTGCTTCTATGTGAATTTAATTAACTGAAATTAAAGTATGATGATGCACACTTTTAAAAAACAGACTTAGAACAAAAGAAAAGATCTTTAGAAGAAAAACACTTAGATTTTGGAAGGGAATAACCTTGGTTCCATTTGGATTTGCAGCTGGCCCTTGTTCTAGAGCTTCCTGAGCTCATACTTGCTCACTCAAGTCAGTAAGATTCCTCCTCTTTTCAGTGAACAGAAGAGAATGCATCACAGCATAAACACATCCAAGGCAGCTTCTTATTAACTCAGTTTTAGCTAAAAATCCAGTTGTAACACCCCAAAGCTCAAAAAAGTTAGCGTGAGCTCAAGTTGAGACTGTGCTGCACAGACGGCTGGCTGGCAGCGTCACCATTAGGCAGCCTAAAACCAGCTCAGGAATCTTTACAGCACATTGCAGTCAATCCTGCGACCGCAGCTTAAGCGTTCCCTTCTAGACGTATAAGGAATCTCGTATTATTACAGTTCAAGTTAATAGACTGCTAATCAAGCCCTGATGCTCTAGAGATGGCTGCAGTGCACACAGGCTATGCAAACATGGGTTTTGGTGGTGATCCACATGGGCTGGCCTGCTCCAAGTTTTATGTGAATTTCACGTTCCTCTAAATCTGACACCTCAAAGCAAGTATGCTGAAAACTGCAGGATTTTCTCTGATTTTCCTTACAACTGCGCAAAGCTATGCATTTCATATGCTTTAAGTAGCAAAACTACTGATCAGCCCCGGTCATTTAAAATGTCTCCAAGTTTCAGACCATGTTTGTAAAAAAGCTCAGTTCACTAAATGGAGACCATAATGAAATCTAAAAGAAGTATATGCGATTTAATTATGCATATTTTGTGTAGCTCTGCCTACAAAAAAACAATGGTACAGGACAACACTTCATTTTACATAAAACAGATTCTACACAGACTTGATGAGACAAATGCTCAAAGAACTTCTTTCTTGCACAGACACAAACTTGCAATTACATGTTGACTCCTCAGCCAATGTTTGCCCGTCAAACTGAATCAGCATATGTCTACCTGATCTACAAATACAACTTTTGCTAGTGTATTCAGAAAAGGCAGACATGCAAATTTAGCATATGCCCATGCAAAAGATGCTCTTTGTTCAGTTGCAAACTTAAAACAAGCCAACATTTCCCTAGTTGTCCTAGATACCTTCTAGTCCAAAGACTGGCCTTGAGAACTGAGTGAAAAGCAGATCATTAGGTTCTGGACTGCATATATACATGCAGAGTACAAAAGCAGCTGCTCACCTGAACACTGAATGCTTATTTGGATGCATTCTGCTTTGCAGAAAGCAAGTTCGCCTTTTACTACGTTTTCTAATTAATATGCCCTGACTTTTATGGACAGTATGTAGTATCAGCATTCCTATTTTACCTAGGTGCCGGTCTCTTACTCCCAAAAAATCAAAATACTTCTGTGCAACACAGTCTCAGGGCAATTTGATGCATTGATTAATCTGCATATTTTAATGCAGAAAGCCTGAAAGCTGAAAGGTCTTGCAGTCAACTAACTCCTATCCAGATGAATGAGCTGAGGCAGCTAAATGCCCTTATGCATCCACCTCTGCTGTACCAAAATGCTGCATCTTTGCATTCTGTAGCTGCTTAACCAAGGTTGCAGCAGCACAAGCCGTTTACCGGAGATGCCGTCTGGCAGAACAACAGGACGGCAGCACGGGAACAACCTGGCTTGGACAGTGCTGCAGCTCTTTACCTCCAAAAGGAGCTGCTGCCTTTGCCTAATGCACCCGTTGTTAAGTGATCGCAATGCTCCTACCGTCAGGAGCTCTGGCTCGGACTCGCAAGCTCTGCAAGACGTGTGGGGATGATTTAAAAGTTACCTTCCTCGGTCTCCTTTGCCAGAAGCAAGCTGTCCCCCTCTGATAAGGGGCAAAGTGTAAAGCAACGAACAGTAACCTCTTAAAAACATCCCAGCAGGAGATGCTAGAGGTCAAGAATCACAGCCCTGCTACTGCTGAAGCCCTTCATTTACTGTCCAATGCCGTACATGTGAACTGATTTAGGGGTTGCTCTGTTTTGTCTACCGAGGCACTGTTCTATATTTAACACATTACTGAATGAAAACACTTTTGGGATACCTCAAAGACGGGAGGCTCCGTGCAAAATTTAATTCTGCCTTAAATCTTCCTGGAAAAGTCTCACGCTCCCCAGTTCCTAGAGTACTAATTTTCCTCTCTCCGCTCAAATCTTCCAGTAAGCAGCTATATTTTATTGGTTCATAAGAGAGCCCTGTGGTTCCTTCCCCTGCACTGAGGATTTGACTGTACTACTTACTTTGACATGTTCAGTCTCCACCTGCATTTCACATAGTTCTGCTGTTCAGCTGCAGCAAATTACTCGGCTGCCAATCAAAACCCCAAAGAAATGAACTTATGGTTTGGCATCAAGGTAAGTGGTGAGCATAAAAAAAAACTGTGACACTGTACAGAAACACTATCCTTGCAACCAGCTACAGTAAAAAAGAAAGCACCGTTGAAAATATCCTGAAACATTCTGGGCTGACAATTACCTTTGTCTAATAAAATATTTGTCTTTTTGCCCAAAATAGCCTCTAAAATAGATGAAGAATAAGAGCTGCCTTTATACCTGGTCTTTGGAAACTAAGTTGAGTCCACTTGGTGGGCCCAGTCCAAAGACCATAGCAGGCAACAGGAGGCTGCTGGCTTCCCTGGACTTTGACTTACTTTCTTGATTGCTTTTAAGTGCTGACAGTGCAGCAATGTTTTATTCTCACTTTTATTTATGCTATAATATCATTCACAGTCCTCCTCCTGTCCCAACCCAGCATCTTC
Source organism: Crypturellus undulatus (assembly GCA_013389825.1). Classification (NCBI taxonomy): domain Eukaryota; kingdom Metazoa; phylum Chordata; class Aves; order Tinamiformes; family Tinamidae; genus Crypturellus; species Crypturellus undulatus. Next base: position 131,612 of record VWPW01008005.1, read on the forward strand.
TCATTTCTGCATATAAGCTCTCGCTGATGTTATCCATCTGCCCTTTCGTTTGCATCCAGCTGGCCCATGATAGCTGGGACTGACCTGCCCGGATGCGTCAGCAGTTCATTGCTGCCGTACTGCTCTTTCCCAGATTACTTTTCCAAAGATCAATGTAGTTACTTAGATTAATTCCACTATACATATACCAAAGCATTCCAGTTTTTAATATAAAGATATACCAGAAGGACAGAAACTCAGTTAGTAGAAATGGATGGGGCTCCTTAGAAAGCACTCGTACCAGGAGGGCATCTGACCTCACCAAGACATAATCACATTTTAATGGATAAAAGACCTTCATCACTCCAGGGAGTAGGGATGGCATTGGAGTTAAAGGAAAGGAAAGGAAAAGTAGAAGAGAGTCAGGGTGGGAAGATGTACAGTAGGAAAATGCACTTTCCTTACACCTTGAAATGAAGAAGAGCCCAAGCTAACATGCCCCGAAAATTTTCTATGGATTGATGTAACTCCTTGTAAAGAAGTCTTGGCCTTCTTGACCTTCTTGGTCTTACTGATAAGACGAATAACCATTTCACTGTGTCACCAAGACACATTCTTTTAAATAGTGTCTCAAGCAAGTAGCTTTCCTGCCAGTTAGAATACAATCCAAGGGGTATATTTTTCAAACTAATATAGCAGAGCTCAGGCCTCTGCTGTTCTTGCAGATTCACATTTTGCCGAGCATCTGCCCTTAATAGAAAAAAAGTTTTTTGTTTGTTTGGCTTTTTAATAAAAATAGAGACTTGCTATAGTCCTCTTAAATGAATACTTGGTCTAGGAATATATTTTACAACAAGTACAATATTAATATCTAGGAAAATATTTTTCCAATATCTCCTAGTGACTGGAAAACATCAAAGCATATGTATGAAAATCCCAGAGCTTCAGCATTTGTCCAAGTTAGTGATTTTTGCCTTCAACATCTTGTAAAGGGGGAGCCTACTTCCGTTCATTACTTTGAACTGGAGAGGTCTAGAGGTCTCTGTCTTGCATTAAGAGTGGCTGCTATTGCCTTCCTATTAATCTCTTACCATATGCTATTGCCAATATTCCTTCTTCATTCCTTTCCTTAGACCTCTTATCCACTCTACTTCACATTTATGTGGGCTCGCATATGGGCATTAGCTTGGACAAAAAGCAGACATACCAAACGGTTTTCTAGATTTTTTTTTTTTTCATCTGAGCTATTAGGGCAGAATGACACCACTCACAGAATGCTTCAAGCAAGGCAGGCTCCCTTAAACTCCTACGTAACTCCTGTGCAAAGATAACACTGCGGTGGGTAGTACAGGAGAACCTGCATGGCAAGGAGGAAATGCCATCTGGTGTCCCTGCCTTCCAAAAGGCAGAAAGGCCACACAAGTTTTAAGGCAATAGATGGGGAAGAAGGAGAAGCACAATGTGGGGATACAACCAGAGCGTTTATGATGAGGAGGAGTGGAAGCGAGAGGCCTTCCTGGAGGACTCGGAGCGAGGTGGGAGTCTCAGCGCAGCTCTTTCAGGAGACGACAGGCCCTGCGGTGCTGGGCTAGCACACGAAGCACCGGCGCTTCTTCAACACCTCTCCCCTCTGTTCTCCCTGCTAGAACTTGGATGACTCCATCAAAACTCAGAGGGTTCAGGCTTTCTTTCTAGGTCTCTAGGCCTCCAAAAGAGCTAAGTGCTTAACAAAAGTAGGAGCAAACTCACTGGTTTGAAGTTTCAAAAAACTCACTGGTAATTTGTTCCCTTTCACCTAAAGTCAGTGGAAAATGCCCTTCAATCTTCCTCTCTCACGCAAAGGTTTTGACAACATGTTTTTTTGTCTAAGAGTAAGCTAGTGAAGTATCAGGTAGATAATTCATCTGTTCTCCCATTACATTATTTTAAGATGTGTCATTACAGGCTAGTTTTTCCAAGGTCTCCGTTCTCACAACAGCAAATTGTAACATGGAGAAATGACCATATTGGCTATGGAGACCTCCTGAAAAGGATGAAAACTCATCTTAGACACCAAATTCAGTCACTAGTGAGAAACGTATACTTTAGAAAATGAGGCTTGCAGTGCCCGCAGAACTACTTATCTAATTATAAACTCACAGATGGTACAACTGGTGAGCTGAACTTTCCTGGGGTTGTGGTTCATGGGCTTATCCTCAAACACACAGCTAAATCTCACTGACCTGGAGCATGCCTCAAGGTAAGAGTTGTGCTGAAATCCTCCTGTACTCCTGTTTCATACCCACACATAGATCTCCCTTTTTCATTCATTATAACCTCTTCTTTGAGCTATGAACTAACCTACTTTCAGGAAAACAAATCTCTGAACTAAACATGGCCCATCTGCTTAAAGTAGAGCTACATGCAGATTCTATAAGCCCTTTCACTGGGTTCAAGAAGACAAGAAGTTTGGATCCTGGTTTAAGGACATTGCTAAGCCTAAGGATTAGTTTTTACTAAAGATTAGTATTTACTGACTACATTTGCTATTCACCATATACCTTGCTATTTGATGTATTTTATAATTACAGTTAAGAAAACATTGATCTTGGGCTTTTGAATCAAACTCATTAATTCTTTTTGGCAAGAATTAAATCAGAAATCTGCCTTTTTTTTTTAAATTATGAAAAAAAAGATGAATTACTGATTGTCCTAAAAAACAATATAACACTTGGATTTTTCCTTTTAGTTGCTTTGGGGAAGGACAGAATTTCACTGAAGGTCTGTAATATTTATAAAATGAAGATACAACAGACTGCAATAAGACAGTGGAATGCACAAATCATATTCAACATTTATTGGATTATTCTGGGTTTTCCTGATCGTAATGACTGCAGAATATGATTTCAGTGCTTTCAATAATCGTAGTCCTCAGGTGCTGTTAAAAAGAGCATCTGACTCTTCCCTCCTATGCAGCTAGTACATGTGGCAAAACTATTAAGTTCCAGACTAAAAGCCAGTGTAAAGCTGGAACGATCTCCCACAGTCATTTGAAAAGCTTAGGAATGAGCTGAAAAAGAGAAGTGTCTGCTGCCTCATGAGGTATCTGTCTGCTTTTCTAACCTGAACAGCTGTGTTTCGTCTATGTAGCTGACTAATAGATAACAGAAGTCACTGTCCACTTAGGTTAGCTCATCCCTGCTAAGAGAGAATGGTGATGACTAGGAACAACTCTACCAATCTGCCTCGCACACGGCACAAGTGATTCCACAGGGCTTTGCCAACCCACGCACATTCCTTAGCACTGTCAGGCTGCGACATTCACCACCTGACAAAAACAAAGGACACAGAAAGGAAAGGATCCCCTCCGCTGCCTCCTGAGCAAAATCTGCGCATTAGATTCTGTGGGCAAAAGAAGGGCACAATTATTTCCTTGTGCTATGTACATGTTTTGGGAGTCCTTTTGTATTCCCACAGCATATGCAATGAGGCTAACTCTTTTTCATTAGACAGACAACAGCCATGAAACAATTCAGATTTGACTTTCTGATTGAATGCAACTGCTAAGACTTATCTATTCAGTCCGTTTTGGAGTCCTGATTTGAATTGCTCCTCGTTTGGATAAGCAAAACCAAGCCACTTCATCTTTCGTCAGTGCTAGTATACTTGCCTCTCCAAGGGAGAATTCTGTGTTGTAGAAAGATAATTTGATTTTTTAACACCTCAATGCACACATAACTAAGCAACTACCACCTCCACAACAAGGATTCCCCCTCCCCAAAGTGGCCTGGGTGAACATCTATTTGCAGTTCTTCTAACCAGCTCTATGGATTTCAGGGCAACAGCCTCTATTTGACTGCGAACAGAAGCTAGGATCCAAGACTGAGGTTTCTTTAGCTATTTAAACAAATGAAAACACACTTTTTTTTTGAGCCATGATGTGCTTCCCATTCTTCCCACACACATGCATATATAAATGATACCTGCTTTGAGAAACTGAAAAGAAAAATCACCTTCAGTAATTGAACCTAGTGCTCTAAATGAGGTACAAGCTAGATTTTCCCATTAGGGGTTTTATTCACTTGCAGGCATATGCCATCTCAGCAGGCCACCACAGGCTAGACAGAAACATGAACTCCCTACTATCCTACTGTTGATGTTGGCTGTTAGGCTACCATGAAACCAGCTCCACAGGAAAGTCTAATATTTGAACTTTTCACTCTTATTTCATTTTATTAGACAGCAGTGAGGGTAGCTTTGTAAGACAGGCTGTGCTCAAACCTGGAAATGCTGGCAGACAGAACGCAGCCGTCTTACCACACTCCTTACGAGGAGATGGTCTTTACTTCGACTTTTTAAAATTATCATTTCTGATGTAAACTTCAAAACTTTCTTAATGCGCAGGTGCAGATCTCAAGATTTTAGGCTGAAGCTGTAAGAACAGAAAGAGTCCACATGGAACAAATACCAGCAAAGGTTTTGGACTTTGCTGGAATTCGCACTGTAACAGCACAGGCCTGAACTACATAGCTGGCATTTTTTGGAGCCTTACATGATAACGGGAATTCAACTCCACTCTCCCGTACAGTGGCCTGAAAATCCTAATCTAAGGCTCAAAGAATGACATAATAACATGTTCACTAAACTAATGGGACACATGCAGCAGCTGAAGGCAGAGGCCTCATTTCTGAAGTAATGAGAAAAAATGAATATTCATAATTACAATTTGGGACACTAGAAAGAAAGCTTAAAACCAGGCTCTCACCACAGGCAGTATTTCAGAGGAGGTATTTAAAATCAGAAATCACTTTTCATGATCTCAGGAGAAATACTTACCATTTCCATGATACAGACAAGCTAAATACTTATACATATTTTAGAGAAGCAATGACGCAAATCACACACACAAAACCAGTTCCTAAAGGAAAACTACAAAGCTTCAGCCTTGACTGAACAAGCACATATGGAATAGGAATCTGAAAAGTTTTGGATTAAATGCTAGCGATAGTTGCTGCGATGTAGATAAACCAAATTACATCTTTATCATATTTTTTTCTCAGGCATCTATTAAGAGCCATACTACAGAAAAAGACTCACGTATAATAGCAGATGCTCTGGAAGATCATTGTCATCTTGATCTTTTCTTTGTCCTTCCTTCTGCAGCATGACAGATTTTAGAAGGCACTACTATTGAAAAAAAACGAAATGAAGTAAAAAAAAAAAAAGAGAGAGAAAGAAAATCTAGGACAGATACTATTGCTCTTAGGCAAAAACCTTCATAGTCAGGAAATATAACAGAGTCCACTGTTATGCCCACACATAATAGTGCAGCCGGTTGCAATAATACACACTCTCACATTGAACAGAATCTAGCAACTTCATCCCAACAGAAAGTGCAGAGTTAACTCTACAGTGCTTCTCTGGCAATAGCCTTTATGTCTATCCTTTAAAGGCAGGATAAAGATGTTTGCTTCTTCTCAAGTTTAGCAGGCTACCTGTAATTGATTCACGGTTTCATAAATCTATTAATTCTAAAGGTTGATAACTATTTTCTCCAGTTATTAAATTATATAGTATATAAAAAACCCCACTACATAAGTCTTACTGATTTTAAACTCTTAATCCTAGTGAATTCCTAATTAAATTAGACTTCCAAATCGATCAGTTAATTTTTAAGGAGATGGATTTTTTTCAATTTCAGTTTAGGTTAGAGCTCTTCGAATTCAACTCTAATTTAGGGTTACAACCTAGTGAGAATGAACTAAATCAAAAATGCAAATAAAAGTCTGTATGTCTAAAATGTTAATCTAATGCCTAAAGTTCTGAGAAAATGTATAACCACCTTTCCAAGAAATCAGTTTACATAACTGGAGAGCAATACTAGCCTGTTGCTCTCTACATGTACGTAATATAACATGCTCTGCATTTTATAATGGGACCTGTCAAATACTTGAACTATAATCACAATGTTGGAAGCAGTTCAATCTGTGAAATGAAATTCACCATGACATAGTTGGAGCCAAGAATGTGACTTAGGAAAATCTTGACTTGAGACCACTGTTTATGAAATGCAGCTACTGATTATGGCAGTTGTGAGGAAATTTTTGTTGGGGCTGGTTTCTTACGATGAAGACTCCTGGTTCATACTGACCTTTATGTTGACTCAAGGCATTCATCCTTCAGGGAGATTCAGCACTGGCTTACATCAACTTTTGAAGGGATGCATACAAACTCACGGGGATAACTCTTGACCTGTGTCAACCAACCATCCATGCACAGAGCAGAGGGAAGTAGGCAGCTTGGTCTGCTAGTGCTAAGTGCCTCACAGTTTCGCACACAACGCACACTGGCAGCTGGCTGAAGCGCTGCATGCACAGTAGCACTACACTGCCTGACACAACCCAGGGCCTGAGACAGTAAGTGAGAGACATCAGAAAGCTATTTGAATGTTTACGGCTAATTATAACTTGCATTTAATGCTGGTATCAAGAATCCCCTTTTAACCACAGAGAATCACACAAGCTACGCAAGCAAAAGGGAAGCCACAGAGATGCCACAGAGATGCCGTATTGTTACCACCTTCTAACTCTGCCAATCATGGTGGCTGAAATCTCCGTCACTACGTGGCATGTCTTCAAAAAAAAATCAAGTAAATTTATAAAAGAAAGTTTTCTCAGCTGTGGAGCATAAAAGGGTTATAAAACTTACTCCTTTGGAAATAAGCATTTAATTTCTTTCTAACTAGATCTAAAATCAAAAGACCACAGTTGGTGATTTAACTCTAGACACTTTTCATTAGTCCTTGAGATGCAGTAACTGAGCAATGTCAATCTGCACCTTTTGAGAAGATTTTGAAGAGTTACCTTTGCCAAATCCGTGCAAATCCATGTTGCTGTCCTCATCTCAGATCCATCTCAGACTTGAAGTGGTTGAGCAGAGAATTAAAAGCAGTCAGAGGGGAAACAATAGCCTTTACAGACATTAAACACCAAATGGACCTTTCAGTTCAGCATGCAGCAGACCTGTGTTTATGTCATGGAAACTGCTACCATAATTTGAACTAATCTGTTGGTCGTCTCTAAAGGAAAATCAGTGCCTGAAGAGGAATGGCTCCATTGCTAGTGTCTCTGTCCTGGAAAGAGGGAGAAGCATTTTGAAAATGCAGGCAAACACATAACAACTGTGCATCGAATGCATCTGTACTGCAAACATGCAAAGCTCCAATAGCAGGCTAAGGAAAAGAAATAAGGAACAATATCTCTAAATATTCTGGGTAAACAGCAGCTCTGCCACACATGCCACATGAGAGGCAGAGCAGAGCTGGGCAACGTTTTAGGCTAGGCCAGTTGAGGTTCAGTTTAAAGTCCCTGCTGACGGTTTGAAGCAATGACCCCCTGCAGACTATGTGCCAGAGATGACTTTCCCCTCCGTGTTCTGGGTAGGCGTAAAGAGAAAGCACTCAGTAATTTTATATGGGCAACGGAATCTGCAGCTCAACTGAACTGCTCTACCTACGTCTGAGTAAGAAGCTTCAGATTTCAGCTAAATGCAGGAACTGACAGTGAAACAACAGACTTTTTAAAGGTCGCAAAGCAGAACAATCACCCTCCATAGAAAAAAAAAGTGAAAACGCATAGGTAAATATTTTCACTTATACCTGAAAATTTCAGTTGTGATGCCTTGCCTCCATCTACACTTGAGCTTGTCTTCCAGGCTGAAATGATTGGAGCAAATTCTGTTAAAATTCACGCATTTTTTGGAGGACAAAGGAAAATAATTTTTTGAGCAACTGATCTTCAGAGCAAAACATGGAACAAACTAGATGAAACAAAAACTGTATTCTGGCATTTCATGCAGTATGCCTGACTTAACCCTAAGGCAAATGCCCTGGGTTTCATCAGGATGCTGGTTAAAATATGAAGATAGCTGTGTTTGCAAGGGTCCTTTCTAAATCCACAACAGATTTCAGCTCTGTTATTTTGCTATCCAGCTCTGCACCGTTCTCCCATTAAAGCTCATGGATGAAGCATGTACAGGGTGACCAAACTACTAAATCCAAAGAGAATTCTGCCTTAAATGCAGCACTTGAACATATTTTGACTGCTTATATTAACAAATCCAGATGTTATTCTCAGATTTGTTGCTCAGTGAGTAAATCATCTTACTGTTTTAACTGTGGTTTATCACTTGCAACTGGGAAGTGTTTCATTTCTGCTACGGAGACTCTGCATCTTAAGTGGCTGCTTCTGTTTGGAAAGAAAGCTCCAGCAAATGAGGCATAATGGAGAAGCACTTATGAAATGGCTACATTGATTAGACTGCAGCAGGAATGAGCTGCATAGCCCAAAATAGCCAAAACACAGAGTAAATAGGAAACTTCTTTGGGCTGTTTGACGTTGTGGTCTGATCCTGGAGACAGTTATTAAACCTAAGGGCTGGGAATTCAGTATACAAATTCTGACCCCATTTAAACATAATTATTTGAACAATACAAAATGAAAAGAGATGGAATCTGAAATAGTTTTGCATGAGATAGAGATCTATAATTCATAAAATATTTATAATGAATGGATATTGCTTTCTCAAAGGCACTGTAATTGCCAGCTTAGCAGCTTACTCATTGAGAAATGGTGCTATTTAACCTACTTTGCAGCATGCTACATTCGCAGAGAGTAATCTAAAGATCTTACCACATTTAATTGCTTATTTGTTTCTTCCCGTATTTCTGTACAATCTTTTTTAAGTTCTTTCAAGAGAGAAAATTTCAGAACAGTATTTCTGGTACAAAATATAACCAAAGAAATCTACCCATTAGTTGGTTACGGTTTAACAAAAGTTTACGTTGTGTATACAAAGTTATTTATAGAAAATGCAACATTTTCCACATTTTTCTAGCTAGCTTTGATGTGTCAAAATTGTGTCACACGACCACACAGTGAAAAGGCATCTGCTTAAACATTTTAAGGCAACGACATAAAGTACAATGAACTTGAAATGTTTAGAATTGCATTCTGATCTTATTAACAATTTTATACTACTTAAACCCCCCTAAATTCAGTGTAGTTATTCCACTGTTAGGAAGAGATAGCAAAAATGTTGGGTGTGCAGTCTACTAAAATACATGTACAACTCATTTGTCCTACGACAAATAGAAGATTGGGTTGGACAAAGCTGCAGAGGTCATCTAACCCACCCCTTTCCCCAAGGCAGCATCTGAGTCTTCCACAGGATCTATTCCTAAACCATTCTTAACACATGCCTGCCTGACCTTAAAATCTCCTGTGATTCCATTCTCTTAAAATCATCTGCTCTTTGTGTTACTATCAATTTTATAGTCAAACTATTCGGCATTGAAACCAAGTAAGTAGTGCTCATGCAGATACACTGTAAGAATTAACAACAGGTCCATGATGTGCTCTTTCAGTCACAAAGATATACCCTATCAGATAGCACACCGAACCCAAAACACTAACAACAGAAACCTTCTCTGACCATGACAAAAATAACTTGTCCTGTGCTTTAGGTGCGCAGACTATTTGCTTTATTCTCCCACAAAACTTCCCCCTGAGCCATGCTTACTTTTAGAGCCAAATACAGCTTGGTCCTGTTACAGAAAAACAGACTGAGAAACAGGGCAATAGCCCAGATGAATGTAAACAATTAGAAATGTTAACCCAAGATAATAGGCTATTAAAATGCATGAGAGTGAAAAGTAGCAGGAGATTCCATTTTAATAAGATTCTTTGTTTGAGGGAGAACAGATAATGGCAGAGTTGTAATTCAAGTTACAGGTGTTGTTTGCCAAAATCATTCTTAAGCAATATGAAAGGAATACATCATCTCAGCAAAAGGTTTAGACCTTGGCAGAAGCTAGAAAAGACAGGAAGCAAGTAAGGGGAATGCAGAGCACATTTCTTAAGTGATCAGAAAATAATAGAATGGTATCTTTTTGGTGCTCTCTGATTTATCTACTGAAGATCTAGAAGAAGAGTCTCAAAAGAGTTATCCTTTACTATCTGGATATATAATGTGAAATACAATTTCTACTTACACAAATTAGAAGAGCCTGAAACTGTGAAATAACCCTCTTAATAACAGTTGAAGGAGGACTTACCAGGACATAACAATCTATCATGCTAAAGACAAGTATTGTCATAACAATTTCAAATCTTGTTAACAGAAAAGCATAAAATCTACCTGATCTATCTCTACTAGGAACTATCTGTAAAAAGAAATTGTACTGCACTGCAAGGAAGAAAAGTGTATGTTTTTTTCATTGCACTAGCACAGTTATATCATTTCCCTTCAATACACCTACCTAGCTCTTCACTTGGAAGTCAGCTGGGAATTCACGTTCTAGATATGTAGAGCATTGAAGACAGTGGCATGTCAATCTCAGCCGGCTCAAGATGCTTCTGTAACAGAGATGGTAATATTGAGAGAGATGGCAATATTCAGAAATACTTCAAGTCTTTATTTACATTACATCTGCAGAAGCCTTAGCAGCATTGGACCATGATAACCTGTGCTGCCGACAGAGGTGCTGGGCAGTCTAAAGAACCTGAAACCCGAGCACTTATTAACAATGATAATTCATTAGCCAAGACAGTGTGTTTTATCTAGACAGAAATAGGCCATTACATTTCTGCAGGTTTTGGGAAAACATCCAGATGAACTAAAGCAGTTTGTGCTACAAGACAGGATTCATTCTTCTAGTTTCTATAATACACTGTAAAAGGCCTCTGAAGGCTTTCCATTTTTGGCTAAGTAAGTTCCTTTAATGAGGCTCAAGCTGGATTTGTCTGTGTGTCACATCTTAAAATATTTTAAATAAACACTTCATACTGAAATCTTATTAATCTTCAGAAAAAAAATCAAACATTTATTCAAACAACGTACTGAAGAAACTATAGTAATATAAAGGGGAATCACTGCAAATGAAGCAGGGTTAAGTATTATCCTAGTGAACATTTCTTTTACATCCTGTCAACGTGTCATCTGTTTCACCTGGAGATTTCTACAAGAAAGATGGGGAGGTGTGCTGAAGTGATACACTTGTGGATTCTACTCTGGATATATTAAGAATGTGTGTTGACCAAAAGTGTTCAAGAAAGAATTTGACCAAACGTTTGACTAACAGTAAATCCTCAAAGGCTTGGCTCAGGAAGGGTGTTTTTGGCAGAAAAAGCTTTCATCAGATGCTGACTGTTGGGGAGATACATGGCAGGGAGGTCTGGTTTTAATATGAAGTTTCAGAAGGGGGAAGTATGTTGGTAGGTTAAAAAAATTTCACTTATTCCAAACTTTTCTCAGGCAGTTGGATGGAAAAGCAGATCACCACCCAATTTAGTATAGCTGGGGATGGAAGGAACCTTTGGAGATTTCTAGTCCAACTCTCCGCTCAAAGAAGGGTCAACTAGAGTAGGTTACACAGGGCCTTGTTCAGTCAGGTTCAGCTATGACTAGATGAGTCAATAAATACAGCTTCTCTATTTTTACATCAAATAATTGCTTATTCTGTGATCACCCCAGAAAATCAATGCAACTATTTTAATAAGGAAGTATTCATTAACATGAGCAAGGCCAGGGAAAGCTGCAATACTTAATGAAAACTTCACACCGCTGAAATTGGACATTATTCAAAAAAAATCACAACAGTGTCACGGTTTCCATTAAATAAGCAGACTTGCACCATTTAGGAATGAAAGATTCTCTTAAATCACAGTCCAAGGCTGAGGCTCCAATATATAAGCAACAGGAAGCTAGCATTGGTGGTGGCATTCACATTTTCAATCCTTCACTTTCTAACAGACAGAAATAATTTTGGCTGAGGTTTTCCTGTAGTCACATATATACCGTCAAAACTATATGGTAATGTACCAAAGAACTCAGATAAGTCAGGCATTTCTCTCAATTTTGGATTTATATAATCCATGAATGGATTCCAGACAGTCCCTATTGTATATTATGTCTTGCTTGATTTCTCCTCTTGGGATGGTTACTTCTGGAATCCTTTTCTTAGCTCTGCAAAACTGGATTTGATTCAGCTGATGACATTTTAGAGAAACAACATTTTGAGCAATCCCTCTTTTCCCACACAGTGGCCTTCCTGTTTGCTGACACACTCTAATAGTTGAATCAGATGGCCTCAATCTAGTAAACTTTCGTTCCTGCTCCATCCTTTTTCCTTTTAATTAACTGACCTCCCTCGCGCTCACTGAACTCACTGCTACTACACAGGCTGTAGGGTTTGATAAATCAGGGTTTACATTTCTATAAACCAAAGGAAGACAGCCTTAGTCACTGAGAAAACAAGGACAGCAAAATCAATGCAACGCTACAGAACAGACTAGACTGAGTAGAGCTGTAAGGGCAGCTTTGCTGCTCAGCCTTCTTCCTTTACACAAGATAGTCATTAATATTCTCTACCTCTGTGGCCAGCAAGCATTTCTTCTGAAAGAAAAGTCACAATTCCTGCATCAATTCAGAAAAAAAGAGGAAGTAATGATAGTACAGCAAAATTTGTACTTTCCATAAGAAAGGCCCAGAGCAGAGAATTCATTATTATGTTGGGGAAGGACAAGAAAGTTCCTTCCACAGAGAGCCCAAGACGATTGCCAACAGCAGTTGCCCTTTGGAGGTGTTGGTTGAAGCCTGGGGATGCTAAGGGGATGGTCTTCCCTCACACATTACAGGTACAGTCTGCAACACAATGTGCAAAGGCTCCTTTCCCCCAAGATGCCCCCCACATCTCCATGCCTTCTCCTCAGGGGCTCTATGCAAACTTCCTTTATCCCACCCAGAATTCTCACCCCACTCACCATGGAAAATGACCTCTATTGAGCAATTTGTGACTAACAGTCCTTGATTAACATGAACACAGAACTTCTCTGGCTGTATCAGATAACTAATTTTCCAAGTCCTTTGCTGATATCAACTGCTGGTAAAAACTGAGCTCTAAGGATTCCAGACAAAAAGGGCAACCACCCTCAGCCCACACAGCTCAGAAGGCACTTTGCTGTTCTCTAAATCCTGAGATTCAAGTGTCCTCAACATCATAATGTTACAGACGTTGCCAGTAGTCATCAAAATAAGCAGCACATTAGAAATTCTAACCGCAGCATTTCTCTTTATTATATCATGCTTTAATCACCTTCCACAGAAATTTAGTCAGCATCCATCCAAAGCCCAATGTCCTTTTATTATAGCAGGTAACTCTTTTGTTTTCATCACCTAGGAAAGAAAACAAATCAGTTGATCACTTTATATACATACTCACATCCCAGCTACTATTTATCATTTCCAGAGTAACTAACTATAGCTTTGCATTCTCCTTCACCTTCCTGCCCTCAGTATTTCTGAATCCTGTCCTCCTGGATGTCTGCCAGAAACACAAAACAGTAGTATCCTCTTCAAGCTTTATTGCTTTTTCTTTCTTTTTTTTTTTTTTCTTTTCATAGCATAATCCATCACTCTTAGTTCTTCTGGCCACATACTAGAACTGAATTTAGACTTCAGACGCAGAATCATGTCACAGAGCCTGGGTGGTCTGAGCATCAAACCGCAGCTAGAAAACAGAGAGAGGAGACAGGAAAATATTATTTCTCTATTAATACATTAATGATTTGGTCAAGAATGCTATTAGTACCAAAGAATTTCACTCCTAGCCAGATCACACAAGTCCACCATTTTTCTACCACAGCAATCTAGTCATCAGTCTTAACATTTTCTCTGGTCCTGAAAAGAGTTCCTGCTCTGCAAAAATGAGGCAGGTTCCTGTAGCTGCTTATTAAATAATTACTATTGACCAGTTTCTGGGAATCTATTATGCTGTCCAACTATAAATCTAGTTAAGAGGTGATTTTCAAGGGTTTCCTTTTGGAAACAAGCAGCTGAACAAAGACACAGACAGGAAGGATGTAAAAAAGCCCTTGGGGAGATGCTTTCTTTTTTTTTTTTTTTTTTAAGGCAGAGCAAAGATGTTCATTCAGTGGTTTCAGCAGTTTAAAATTAGGACTTTCCAAGTTTAAGGAAGGCTTCACCATATTTTGAAGTTTAGCACACTCCTAATTGAAATGTCTTCTACCAAGAGGCTATTTTTGGTCTGGTAGACTTACTTATACTGCTGCTTTCTTTTATCAGATCTAATCCTGCTCCTGTTGAAAGCTAGGGCAAAAGTCCAAAGGGGGTTTTACAAGCAACACCTCTAAGTAACCCCTGTGTTAAGTATACTTTTAGGAGATTACACTCTGACTTACTATGAGGCAAAGATTAAGCTTGTTAGTGCTGCAAGTTTCCTCACCATAGCACCTCTCAAAACAAACAAACAAACAAACAAGACACAAAGAGGAAGGTTTTTGCCAGTGACAATGCGGGGAGGCGGGGAAAGTGTCAAGACGCAAGAGATCCTATGCAAAGCCACTTGCTAGGATGTCCTCCCCCTGGCACTCCTTCCTTTTCATTCCTAGGCTTGATTTAGGCTTGATTTTCCCCTCTCCTCCTTTTCTTTTCCCCTCTTTTGCTGCCATGTCCCTTTAGATTATTCCACCCCATCTCAATGTCTCTAATGGTCCTCTTAAGTGCAATGTAACACCCTATCTGCATTGGACATCAAAGTCCTCTGGCATTTGGGTGCCTTTGATGCAAGGCAGAAACACCTTTGCACTGAGACAGCTTCGAGTGCGCATGGCCACTGTGCACAGATAAAGCTCCTACCCGCTTTGCTTCCCTTCACATTATCTGAACTAAACCACACAGTAGGGAGGTGTTAGTAGATGGAAATGATGTGCATGTTGGGAATATTTTAAAGGAGATTATGAGATTATAAGAGAGAACGCTGGCTCTTGGATACAAAAAAGCCTTTAACTCTAGAGAGACAACAGCCGACACTCTCACACTGCTGCTTCGAGGACCGCAGCCAGTTCCTGGGATAGCAGGGCAGAAAGGGGCACAGCAAGGGGGAAAATCAGCCAGGTTAAAAAAAAAAAAAATAATAATTCAATGTGTGTGCAAATTAGACCACTAGAACATGCAACAATGCTGTAATAGAGAAAACAAAGATAATCCAAGGCAGCAATATTAATGAAGGCTTCATGAAGAAAATGCCAAGCTAGCTGCGACCCAAGGCAACAAGATCACAGCCCCAGGAGGCAGAGCCTCACTAGGGTGAGGATATACCCACAATATTCCGCTCTAGCCTTTGGGAATCCTTGTTTAACTCAAGGAACTACCTGGCAGCTCTTTTGGAGGAGGAAAAAAACCCTTTCCTTTACAGTTCAGCCATCTCATTGCTACACCTGCCAATTCTCCCTTTGGCTTCACTGCTGCTGCCCTCCCTCTGCCTTCCCCCACCACATCCCAACATTCTCGCCCGAGTATTGCTCATAAACTGTCTCTTAAAAGTGTAAAACGTTTGGCTATTATAAGCAAGGAAAACGTACTGAATTAAATGTAGAAATATGCTTTGTCTGTTGTAACCAATTAAAAACTTCTCTCCAACAAAAATATCGGCTGTGTGTTTTCCATTCAAACTATTTGTATATTCCTCCAAGGGAAAACATAATCAAGTCAACCAAAAGTACAAGCCTTTGTATCGTCTCGAGAACGCTGGTCTTTTTTCTTTATGGAATTAAATTAATTATATTTTTCAATTCCTTAAAACCTTTTCTTAATAAACAGACTAATTCTGCTGCCATGTATTTCAGTATTCAGTATGACGATATCAAATATCTTTTTTTTTTTTTTTTTGCATTTTGGAAGAATTAAGAATTGACAATATGTTTAACTACAAAAAAAATACAAAAAAAACACGGAGAGACAGCAAAATGACACAAATGCATGGTAGTTTTCTTGCTGATTTTAGTAGGTTAATGCTATTAGAAGTGATGATTGCTGGCACACTCTCTGTATATGCTGCCTTTGCAAAAAGGTAACTGCATTTTAATACAAGTCCTTTGGTCTTAGTGACCTGCTGCTATACACATCAAATCCATGGTTACTGGCTCTGAGCCAGGTAAATTCAAAGCATGTGACAAGAGCTTTTCTACATTTTATTGCACCTTCCTTACCTCAGGTTTATTTAAGAAAACATACTTGCATATCTTGCAAGCACAGTTTGTCTCTGTGTAAAAAAATATTTTGCCACCAACATAGCTTACAAAAAAGAGCAATCTTTAAAATAATCTAATGCCATGTGCTTAATCTGATGATTTAGGATTAATGTTAACTAGAATTATGCATATGAATTAAAATGTGTAAAATGTTCACCATTCTTGCATTTTTCACAGATCTCTCTCCATTGGGGGTTACTACAACAGTAAATGCAGTAATAATTGAGCATCTGTGCTCAACACTCAGCTGCTTGCAATCAATACAAACTCATTGAATTTAATGGACTGACGCTAGTATATAGTAGCTGATTTATTTGGGTCATCATTGCTACAATTTGGGAACAAATATTTGATGCGATTCTGTTTTAGGCCTTTTGCATCCTAATTTTTACAAAAAATTAAGAACGCGGTGTTTTTCTTGCCAGCATTACATATTTTAAGATGGCATTTTGCCAGTATTTTCCACTTAGCCTGCTAGAAAGGCCTGAGAGAAACGACACCAGAGCAGAGGGAAGAATTTTTGCTCAAATACATCTTGACTTTCGCAGAGGTTATTCAGCAATGCTTGCAAGAAGCCCATCTTACCAGCTCTTGCAATAATTGATGCTGTTCCTAACAGCTAGGGTTCTGGGCTAATTTAATTAGTGGACATACAACTGGCAGAAAGCTCTTCTGCTGATCTGTTGACTTATAGAGATGTCTGATGCTGGACATAGAAAGCACAACAGATTTTTCTAGAGGCAGAGGAAGATCTTATGACTGAGGAAATCTTGTAGGGAAATTTTAGCTGCTTATTAGCACTCTTATGTTCAATGTAGGTATTTGAAATCTAGCCAGAGAGGAGAGTTAAAAACCTAAAAGACTAGAACATATATTTATGTAAGCAGAACTGATGTCTAGGCTGACAAAGGAGAGTCTAGAAAAAGTAATTACCGTTTGTTTTTAAAAGATCCTCTTACTAATCGTTGCATTTATCTTCTTATTTGGGTATACTAACATGCAAGAATTTTGCCAGTATATAGTAGATGCACCAGGGAGTCCAATTACCTGGTGAGGACCCAGAAAAAAGATAACCGACGGTGAAACTTCATACATACAGTGGGAATTATAATTAGAAGTTCACTGCTAGTGACCTGGCAAAAATACTCAACAAACAAGGTGACAAGTTTCACAAAAATTCACATCTAAAAGGCTTTGCAGAAGAAAGAACAAACAACCATCACAGTGGCCCAGGGGCTTGCTGGAAGCAGTTAAATCAGCCACTAAAGAAAAACAAGAGGAGACCATAAGTAAGAGATTAGAATTTTACATTGAGTCTACATTTCTTACTATTCAGCTAGACATAAGTAAACTGAATTTCACAATACAAAAAGAAGAGGATGAACTCTGACTCTTATAGTAACATATGCAATAGTGATTATTATATCCTTTAACTCTAAGCACTTAAACTTTCATCAGCTGCAAGAGGAATTTTTCAGCCAGTGAGATCCATATATTGACAAATCTCATTGATCACATCAAAGAAAATCACACTTCATCAAATGCAAGGCTCATCAAAGTCCCAAAGACCATGTCATTTTCACGCACATCAGCTCTTTTAGTAGGAGCAAGTGATTTTATTTTGTCTTAATTACTATTGTTATACAAGCATCTGACCATACGGGATGTTCCCTTCTCATCCCCATCACTGGAAGGCCAGTTTGTGCTTCTAAATACCAGCCCTTGAGGCTGCAGGTTCAAGTCCTTCATGGAATAAGCAGACGTTGTTTGCAGCCTTTTTGTTCCTTTTCTACTTTAACAAGTCCTGCAGATGCCTTAACACTACCCTTAGATCTGTTTTGATTTTTCAAAAATTGGAAAACGAATATTGATTAAAATGACATTATTTACGATTTTTTAAAAAAACCTTTATTTTCTCGAATTAGCATTATACAATCATACCCAAACTGATCAAAACTTTCACAATCATGACATTTTGATAAGTGATAATTTAACTTGTCCAGAAGAACTTTGCTTGTTTGGCAAGTATAAAATATCCATCCATACATTTTCTCACTATGTCTTAGCTCATAAGAGTGAAGATGGGGTAAAAAGAGAAGATACATCAAGATCTCTGAAAAATTTGGAAGTAAATCTGCAATAATTTATAAAATTACATACCACCTTCCTTTTACTAACATTAGCACGTCATATATGCTGAAAAATTCATGTTAAGATCAATCCAAGCAAAGTATATTGTATGAAGGGAATGAACAAACAGAAACTAAATGAGAAAGGAGTAGATTTGAAAAGCATCTAGTGTCAGTCTAATGCTGCTCCCACTGGCTTAAACAGGAAAATCAGTGGCTCTGGTCAAAAACTCTGGAAATCTCACCCATATCATCCTACCATGATGTGCATATAATGGCTAACAAAACAAGAATGAAAGAATGTGTTCCATATTGCAAGGCCTGGAGGAAAGGGCAGCTATTAAAAAAAAAGTGAATCTGGTTAACCAAATTGGGAGGATAGGCAGATTTTTTGTTGAAAAATGACTTAAAAGAAGGAATCTGGAAATATTAAAAATTATACCTGAATCTATGCTAAAATCATCTTTGCAATTTTAGAGCCAAAAATATCCTACTGCCAAAACCTGTAAATGCTTAGAAAAAAAAAAAGGAAAAAAAAATAGAAAGAAAAAAAAAACATCTTCTAAAAGGAATTCGTAATTCTCCTGGGTAGGTGATCATCAACTCCAGTTAGTCTCTGGCAGAAGACAGAAGAGTCTGAGCAAGAGTGATGGACTTGATGCATCCAAAAATGTTTAGTCTAGACTAAACCACGCTGGAATTCTCTGCAGACCAGACCTCAGCCCTCTGGATCCCGAACAGCCATCTACACTGGCTCCAAGCAGCAACCCAGCCCAAATCCTACTCCAGACTTCTGCTGCCTTCCTACCTAGTCACACTGTTCTTGTCGCCCTTCCTGACCCCCTAGACTCTCAGAGTGACATGCTAAAAAGCTGTTGACTGTTGCAGGTATTTTAAGCCTGGTTAATAAGTGTGGAGGTAACTCTCTACAGTAAGCACGTGAGCCAAGCCCAAAAATAACAAAACCAGAAAAACATGTTCCTCTACTAGACAGCAGTAAGAAGCCACCACTGCCAAAAAGAAAGGAGTCTGGGGCTGCTCTTTATAAAGTTTCAGAATCAGCACGACTGATTCTGAAATACACTCTGCAAGTGGCACGTATGTCACAGTTCTTCTTGTCTCTCTTATGTCCTACTAAGGAGATGCATCCTCCCTAACTGAAAGGCTCCTCTGTTGTCACCCAAGCAGTGACACCCTTTTCAAGGTGGCTCTGCAGAATCCACAGGGAGCTCTTGCTTCCAGGGCAGAGAAAAATGTTAGGTATCTTCTCATTCCTGGTTCAGGACGGCGGTACCTGGACTAGAAGCCAAGTCAAGTCTTTCCTACTGCTGTTCTCAAAGCACAGTAATACAACCTGCTATCCCTCACTGGATACCTGAGTGAAAGATTTTGACGCTTAACCTGATATTCACCCACAGCAACATCTAGCTAGTGCTAGAGCACTATTACCTTTATCTTTGAAACTGGCTACTGGCAGTAGCAGAGATGAACTGGCCTAAACAGTGTCTTTCCATTGAAGCCAGGGAGCTGTGCCCACTCCTCCAACAAGGCAAAATAGTGACAATCTCATCTGCATACGCAGAAGTTTTAATTTCCAGCGGGGCTTGAGGCAAACCCTCTGCTTTCAGAGGACTTGGTCATAGGTCCAAGTTTTCCAACACCTTCTCCCATGACCCCAGGCACAATTTAATCACCACTGATTTGGAGACATTCAGAATTTGACTCAAGGCCAGGTCTGAAAGCCATGGCACAAGCCTATCACCCACAAATTTTCACAGAAGTAACATGTATGTTTACTTATTCCTCTTATTTAATTCTTGTCCTTACAGACAGGTTTCTTATTAGCAATAATGATGTATTTGCCAAAAATAACATGGTTTGACTTAGATGTTTTAAGACACACTTGTAAGAGTAGCTTTTTTATTTCTTCCCATTTTTTTAATAGAAATAGCTCATTCATGAGCTAAATAAGCTTTGATTTGGAAGTACTGAAAACAATAAGCACAGTATTATAATAAAGAAACACCACTACACTTACTCTAATGACAGGAATACCTACAACTTTTACCTGCTGAGTTTGGAAAGCCCAAAGAAATCCTCTGATGCTTGTTGCCCAAAACATCCGCTCCTCTGGGAAATTCCAAGAGGTGAACATAAAAAGTGTACATTTCATATGGGTTGTATTCCAGTTGATGTTTGCATCCTGAGTGCAACTGCTTTGAAAGGTTCAATACACATGTACATATTCTAAGCTCTTCAGTTTGAGACTTCCATGAACTACAGAAATTGCTGGGAAAAAAGAAGTCCCTGAATCCAATTTCAACATAACAAATGGATGCGCATTTTTAGCTTAGAAGATGCATTTAACTGCTCACAAACACACACACAAAAAAGTGCTGGTGCCAGGTGGACACAAAGGGATCTGGTTAACCAAAGCGCCATCTCTAATAAGGGCATCCCAGCAGTCACCCCTAACTCCCCAGTGAAGCCAGAACAGATGTTTAGAGGAATTCTCCTGGGATTTAAGAGTCCTTGCAGGAATAAAATACATCTTGAAGCAATCGGGCAATGGATTGTAGCTCTGATTTAAAGATAACTATTGGCAAATTAAGTATATTAGTTAAACAAACTTTCCTAAGGAAACAATACTTAGTTTTCTTAGTCTTACTCCCTTAACCACTTGCCCCAGGCCAGAACAGACAGCTTGTATAGACCAGCTGTTCTCACATTTTTTAGGAGAGCCTCTCCCTTCTTTTTTGTGCTAGTTCTGTGCCCTGGCCTCAACTCACACCTACCCCCGCATACATATGGCTGGCCTAATGTCTATAAAACATCCGTTATCAACAAATAACCATGTATACTGCTCAGTCCCAACAAAATAAAAAACCAAATCAGCAGAGACTTCCTATAGCATTTTACTCCAACCAGCCTTGCTTTATATCCCATCCTCAGTCTGCCAAATAAACTGTTACACTTTGCAGGGCTGCCCAAGAAAGAAGTTGCAAGAGGAGGCAAAAACAGGGGAGAATGGGGGGGGGCACTGGACCTTCCCAGGCTTTTCTCAGCCTCCCTGGGAAATTCCAAGGGGTGAACTCACAAAAATGTTCACCAAATCCCATTCTGAGTTACAACCATGTAAACCAGCAGTAATAGCTTCAAGGAACACTTTGTTTTTGGCCTTCCTTTGGCCTTTGCTCCCTGCCCAAGGAATCTGCCCCAGTTCTTGTCTCTTTTGCTATTTCAGAAGGGAACATGTAGAGGCTCTTAAAATTAGTGTGCAAATTAGTGTGCATATTTAAAACCAGACTGACCTCCACGGTACCTTAACATTTCTCAATGTGCTTTTTATCCAAGTGCTCCACCTGTGCAGCAGTCACTACGACGACAATGCAGGTCTGTCTCAATCAGATATTCATTCAGGGAATATCTTGTATATCATAGTTCTGGAAATGATGCAAGTTTCAGATATTTTTTATATATAAAGGCTCCATTCAACAACATGCTTAGTCTTTTGGCTGCTGCAAAGGGGGCAGGGTGTCAGGAAAGACTGTCTGCACTAATGGCTAGCAAGGTGACCTTGGACAAGTCATTAAATCTGTATACCCCTACCTATAAATAGCGAGGCTACCATCAAGCTCAAAGGGAGCTTTGTGATACTGCTGCGTAAATGGTAAGGTTAATACTACTGCTATATAAACTACAGGGATAAAAGTGAGCTAATTTGAATATAAACCTTCAGGCTCTGTATAACAGAATGTATCCTAAGGATGTGCACAGAACTCAAATCAATTAAGGACAGGAGTTCCTGTTAGCCCCCAAAGCCAAATCCAACTAACAAGATGCTCTTTTGGAGGCTGAAGGAGCTTAGGAAACAGGAATGGTCACTTCTGTTCCGCTTACAAGTCAGCCCAGAGCAGGAGTTACTAGAAGTCCTGAGCACCAGAAATTTCTAGCGCGCTTTCTCACTGAACAGAGGTATATAAATGTAATCTATACCAAATTCAAAAATTACAGCTTTATAAAATACAGCAAAAATTAAAATTGCTTAAAATCTGCCGTAAACTTCAGGATTAAAATTTCCACACAACACTCTGAATGCCCAGAGAAGTTTGAATGCACTTTGCTTTTGTAGAGTATGTGTAAAACTTATTTAAGATTTGCTAATAATGATCCCATATTATGTAGTCAGGTTTTCTCCATTTACTGTATCGCTGCATTGGTATCAGGAATGACAAGAGGGTCACACTATCAAACAGCAGAGTTTTCTATTTTTACATACATATACACATACACACAGAGAAACTTACAAAAAATGCCTGGGCTTTGTCAGTGGTTTTTTTTTTTTTTTTTCATTTTTGGCCTATCATTTCCTAATGAATATAATTATCTTCTCTTTTCCCCAGCTGTTCCTACCACAGTGTCCAGGTCATTTACAGAGGTCTGATCACTTGCCAGAAGGTCATGCTTCGACTGGGAAAGGCCTTGTTAGTTCCTGTTTCAACTTAAGACATGCAGGAGTTCAACTTTTCCATCTTCCAAGGCTGCAACTTCACGTATTTCCCTTAATAATATTCAGTATAATCTAGGTCAAGAGTATATTCTACTACTGAGGTTGCTATTGCAATTCCACTACTGGTTTCCTAACTGAGCAGGGGTGCCTGAAGGGTAGAGCAAGATGAGCAACACAGCATATTAAGTAGCACCTGTTTTCCCCTTACCTTTTTTTTAATTTTCTTTCTATGGCGAAAAGTTATGCAAGATTTTTAGAATTTAAGTAACTATTACTTCCATGGCGTTATATCTTTTTTATGTCTGTTATGAAGCTTGACAAATGAAAAAGAAGGTGAATGTTGTTTTTCCCCACAGAAATTAGAATTAGGAACAGAGCTACCAAAACTACAATTTATCTACATTCAGATGTCAATAGTCACAACATATCATCGTTTTCCATTAATACAACGACTAACTAAAAAGAGTAGATACAGAGCCTGATTCCTCCCTTCCTCAGACACAAAATCTTTCTCATTGTGAGCTTTGGTTAAATGCCAGTCTTTTTGAAAAAGGAAAGGAAAAAGAAAACTCAAAACTATTACCTGAGCACAAGTATATGAATCTAAGCCATGGGCAGCAATTTGAAAACATGCATCGCCTTTAATAGCAATAGTATCTACTCTTTACAGTGATACTGTAAGTGATGTTTTGTGCTAACACTGCAGAAAATTGAGCCTATTCTCCAGCTTTATTTTTTAACAGCGGATCTCAAGGTGACATCTCTTTTCTCCAAGCCTTATGTAAGCTTTTGTTCCGTTAAAAAGAGTTGCCTCTTGACACATTTTCAACCAAATTTATTTCCTTAAGTAAAAGAAATCCAAAGAGTCAATTTGCCACCAGTTCAAAGCTTCTTATGGAGAATCTCATTAAGTCCCAAATTCATTACTCCAACTTAATGCTTTGGGCTCCTTATTTTCACCTTTGAGCAGCCTGACTTTCAAATATAAACAATTACCATTTTCAGATATACATTACAGAATCTTGTAATGGACAAATTAAAGGTTCCTGGTTTTTATAATCCTGGAATCAAATGGATATGTCTGAATATTCAGATCAAATTGCCTATCTATGACAACTTCTAGTCTCCAAAATATCACTGTCAGTCTTATTCGCTGATGCAGCAACATCCCTTAACAACCTACCTGAGGTCTCTGTCCATGCACAAGTTAAAAGGGACTGACTAGTAGAAAGCAACAAACTGGTTCTGGTAGCTGATTTCTTCTACTCCTCTTATTCCCAGTACCAACAACTCAAATAATTATTAATTAACAATGTGGACCCAAGGAAAAAAAAATTAGTTTCCTTTTTATTGGCTAAATGTTGTGAAATCTAACAGGTTTTCTAATATTGACAGCTTTTCTAATGATCATTAGAAAAGGTATAAATCAAATAGAGGGAAGAGTGACACCCAATGGATACACGTATGAAGGAACTTCTCTTCTGGACCACTTTACCTTTCCCTGCAGTATGTTTTGTATACCTTCTCTTTCTAAAGTAAAGATTCCAACCTATTTATTTCACAAATGTTTTACAAGAACACTTGGAAGTCCTGAACATGTCAGTGATCAAAACTTGATTCTGCTTTGGGTAATAGCTTGAGAGGTTCATTTCTAAGGTAGATTTATGATAGTATTTCTGTAAAATCTATGACAGCATAAACCCCTGAAGATACCAGAAAGAGACACCATCTTTGGAGTATCTGCTAGATCTTATTAATTCACAAGGACACCATAACAAGAGGTCAGTTAAAATAAAGCAACCTCCTTTTTACAGTATTACACGTGTACAAATTCTACACGGAGCTTGCAGTTACACTCACTAAGCAAACCTTGATGCAGATGTCTCTAGAGTCAACAGCCTTGGCATCACTCACATCCTATCAACAGTGACAGTTGATGGGACACATTAAGAGAACTGTATCTGGAGATGCTCACCAATTCCAAAAGAATAGAGAGGAACATTTTTCTTTTGCATTTTTAAGGCCTAGCATTACTCTCTTGTGCCTGAAGGCACTTCAAAATTCCAGCTAGTGCTTAGGAAACTTGGCAGATGTACACCTCTGGTTTCAAACTAATTTCCCAGCACCACAAGATATGTATTACCAGTTATTGTTGCAGGTGGAACAACAACACTCAGTTACTGCTAATCCAGGCCTTCGGCTTCCCCCAGTGACTTCAGTGATCATTCAGTGAATTTTCTAGCTGTCATTCAAAGGCTCACATCCTCCAACACAGCCATTCACTTTGTTAATATAATTAAAACATTTATGGCCAGGTGAAGGTTTTGGATAATTCAGAGCAGACTGCAGATGACCCATGACTCTGGTGATGCAGAACAAGGTGATGCATATGCGTAAATGCAACCCAAAATGTCAGCGTGTTTAAATCATTACACCAAGTCTATAGGCAGTTTTGCATCTTACAATATACACGTGCTTCAAGACGCATCGAAATGACTATTCGCTGTAACATACAATGCTTACTTTTCTAAAGAGCCACGTACTGACCTTGAAATTTAAAGGATTGTCTGGTCACTTACCTAACAGGAGCCCATCAAATTTCACTCAGCCAACCTGTCTGGAGAAAAAGCCCCATCCTCTTTTGATAATCTGTTCCAAGAGTTACCAAGACAGACACACAAGCAGGGTCATCTATGTGCACATAACAAGTTGCAGGACTGAAGTCTCCTTCACTTCCTTCTATAATAGACTATTTCTTTATTACATATATAAAGCCAACAAAAAAAGCAGTGTGGAATCTATACTTTATGTTAGCAGGGTTTTCTGTTTCCTTTTAATGCTGTAGAAATGCCACAAATGGCTAGGCAGCTCCATCACCAAGCACCCTATTCGATGTAGTGAAATACAAAACTCTCTCCTGTCTCAGAGCCATCTGCCTTACATATGGAAACTTGACATACGGTGCCTCTAAAAATGAATGCCACTATCCAAACTCCTTGTAATAAACATTCCCAGATGCAGAAGCCTCAGATGATACTGTGGGAAATGGGAAGCAAACAAACGATAAAGCATCCTCATAAACAAAGCCAGGGAAGAGAGACATTCAGAAAAGCCCTACAGGACACACACCAGTGTGTGGATGCAGTGAGAAGGGAGCTGAGCTTTGCAGTGCTACACACTGGACCTTTGTCAGCACACGGCCAACTGTTCATCTCCCAGGTGTCAGTGGCAATTCCTGATGCCATTTTCTTCTTTATGTTATTTGCACTACAAAAATATAAATGCCAATTTACCATGTTATAAATGGGCTGATATTTTTAAATGTGACTTCTGACCAAGTGCCATGTAAACAGCACGTCATGGATTTCTTTTTAATAAATAAAGACGTGTAACTTTGCATTTCTGTTATTATATTTCTTCCATTTTTGTGTTTATAGGGCTCTTCAGAAAGAAAAAGGCCTGAGAAAAGATCCTTCATTCAGGAAAATGGTTTATTCTCATAGAGCATTTTACAGACTAGAGGAGAAAAAGATCAAAATGGTTATCCACAAAGGACCCTGATGTAATGTGCTTGCTCTCACTGTGCTCTTGCTCTCATTGATAAGAATCTCAAGGACCTAATGCAGCAGGAGAAAAAAAAGATTTCTGGCTAAAGTTAAGTGATTATTCTTATGAGGACTAGGAGAGCCACCATTCAAAATGAGATTTTTCATGCTGTTTTGGCTTCTTTTAAAGAAAAGAATGCTTATTAAATGCTTAACTTCTACTGGACTAAGTAACTTCATTTTTTTGCAAGATTTCCCATGTTCATCAGCACATTTCTTTTAACTCTTCCATCATTTAATGCTATCCCTTGCAGTATTACAAGACACTGGCTAAGAGGTAACCCAGTTTGCTCATATGCCTTTGCTTCAGCCCTGAAGAGCTCCTCTGATTACTGAGTTACGGAGCAAGAACTATCATGCTTTCTTTCCTAAGCTCTTACAATTAAGAACTCAAGTTATTTTACAGGTGAGCTTACAACATAGATTCCCTGGAAAAGAATTTAACTGAGAAAAATCCAGTGAAAATGACACCTGGCTTCCCCTACTTTCCTTGGTTGTTAGATATGAGAGAAAGGTGTACCCTGCAGGACGCCCCGTGGGCTCAGGAACCAGCTCCCACAGGTGAGACCCTCTTGACAGCTCTCAAAAGATACTGGTGCCTGTAGCACCACTGTCTCTTGCAACCATGAATCCCTAACTTGTCCTGGGTTCCTGCACAGGGCCCCAGCCTCACTGACAGTGCTCACAGAGGACCTCTGCTCTTTCAACATCAGTTCTTCCCTATTCATAAGAGAGTTCAAGCACTTTATTAACTTCCAGTACATTTTTTTTTTGGTTAAACAGGAAACTCCCAAACACATACTATATTTAGCCTTGTTTCCAGAAGAAATGAGGCTTGTATCTTGTGCTGTATGACTGCCCATACTCCTATTCCCACTCGCCTTTGTAACCCATTGGATAACTTTAATCAAATTCAGAGGTGGAATAGAAGTCCCCAAGTTCTGATATATGTGATTAAAATTAACCACAGCAGAAACCCTATTAATTCTCTCAGAAAGATTAAGTTCACCATTTTTTGCTGTGTGACAACAACTGATAGGCCAGGGACATGGATAGTAGTAGTAGGATATTGCTGAATATGAGAAAAGAGAAGTGAAAGGGCAGAACGGTCATAAAGAATTTGAGAACAAGTTGACAGTTTGCAGTGCTGGACCAGCACTAGTGACCGGAAAGAGAAGCAGAAGCCCTGTGGTAGTAGGAGCTAGTTAAGCAGAGCCGCGTGTACAGACAAATGTGTAGGAAGCAGATTTCACCAGCTTTGCTCCACATGAACAGCTTGCTTTGTAGTGCAGCCCAATGTAGACAGCTTCACAATTGAGCTCGTCTTCATCCATTACCTCTTACTGTTTATACAAATGAATCATTAGAAAATTTCTTAGTTAGGTTTTTCCAAACATTTTGTAAACAAGACTGTCCATCTAGTCTCTCAATTAGTAAGACTGGCAAAATACTTGCTATTCATTGGTTCTGTAGCAGGTCAGATATGTCATGTTATGTACAAAAGCAATTTCTGGGTCCAGCTCAAGCCATGGGCTTCAACTGTCCTGCTGGATTCTTGGTTGTAAAAAGGAAGAAACCTGCAGTCAAGCCTTCAGTTAGCCAACACTCTGCTATGCCACTATGCTGCCAGGCACCCACAGTGATTCCTGGGCAATGGCAGTACTGCGGTGGAACTTTCTAACAGTTCAAAGATGCTAATATGTAAGAGAGAACTTGCAAGCCAAGCCATTTTTTTAATATACGTATTAATGAGGTGAATAAAAGTACTATTTTGGCCAAAACTCTAGACACCTTAATGTCTCAGATACTGCCACTCTTCATGTCCCAACTTCACAACAATTTGGGCCTTCTGGCTGACTTCATTCAAAGGCACATCCCTATCTCTATCATAAGCACTTGACTGTCTTTCATCTCCTCCTTTGCTGTCTTGATATTTTTCAAAATAGATTATACAACAAACCAGGATCATTACGTTTCTCAACGTAAAATATGCAGGCTAGAGAATTTTTCCAAATAGACTCCCTAAAACATCAGTCTTAATTGAAAGTCTCACTGCAATTGCAGCATCTGCTCTGTGTTTATTCAGGTCTATTCATTCCAGGGCAGTGCTCTCTGATTTAAATGATCAGGTTCAAATCTGTTTGATCTGTTGTTATAAAAAAAATGCTGACAGACAAAAATAGTCACATACCTGCAGAAGGATTCAGCCTTCCAGGGACCTTTCCTAGCCATTGTGTTCATTCAAAAGACGGCTGTTCCCTAATTGCAAAATGCTGACTCTTCAGGACTGAGACATTAAGGGAGATGGGAAAAGTTAATGCACGATATCAGTTCTGTTCAAGTTTGGCAGCTGTGTACCCACACCACTGCCTCTCCTGAGAAACCTGAACATCTTTTAATAGGACAGGAAGGAAAAATCCTGACCTATTTCAAAAATCAATAAAACAAGCTGCAAAAGGAGAATTCTATGGTGCTTTCCACATGTCAGAAACAACCCAACCCCAAACTTCCATAATTTCCAAGGCTTAACTACTATTTCTCTTTGAAGCACCACTAAAGATGCCCTGCTGTATCAGATGTAGATTGTCTCATTTTTGAGTTTCCCTATTACAGAAGACAACCGTGATGTCAAAAACTAATACCAACATGCTAAGGATTCACCAGTCAGTGGTCTTTATATCTGTGGCTGTTTTGGGTGTACAGTATTCCTTAGAATCAGGCATTAATTGCCAAAAGGCAGAAAAATCTGTAAAAGATTAGTTTTTATTTACACATGCAACAACTTGGAAATCATCCTGGCTGCTGTAGCTTGAGTGTCCTGAATTTACTGATTATTGATTCCAGCTGATAACATACAACTGAATTTCACACACTATAATTTACAGAAAGCTCCAGATCTCCCATCACAGAAAACATCTCAAGCACCCACATTTTAAACACATCATTTACCAAAAATACTCACCCCCCCCCCCACGTTTCAAGAAAACAAAACAAGACAACTTATTCTCCTTGAAAAAGAGAAGGGAGACTAGAATCCCAAGATCTACATTCAGCTTAGAAGAAAGTCTGTTTACGTTACTCCCTGAGTAGCTGTTATTACATACAAGTGCCTGCATCTGACCAAGATCCTAATCCAATAAATTCTTTTCTTCCACGTGGCACAGTTTCTTGGATATGGGCTAAACTGCCCAGGTGAAAAATGAGTTCTGCTATGAGCGATCTCAGCTCAAGAAAGCATGGCAAATCATGCAATTCGTGGCAAAGAGGCCATTTACTGGTACTTGCCATGAACAGCTAGGATAAGTGCATGCTTTGAGTAATGCACAAACACTTCCGCCGTCGGGACTACTGATGCTTTCATGAGAAAGGGTAAATTATTTATTGCTCAAGGTGAGCGAAAATGTCACAAAATCAGCATGGCAGCACATTTCAACAAGTACATGTGAGAGTGGACTGCAGAGATTTAGTCACCTTTGAGTCTTCTCTCTGTGGTATGGACGAGAGCGCACTGTATCCTTGTTAAGGTGTTATCCTTTGCTATGTCACATCTGTGAATCTGCGTAACATTAACAAATATAGGATCAGGTGTAAAAAAACACGTGAAGGTAAAGAAAAGACATAAAAGACATAGTCAGAAAAAAGAAAAGGGGTAACAACATCCTTTTCTATCACTGTACATTAAATCTGCACTGAAACATTGCTGCTGTTCAAATAATCTGCCCACACAATCTGCCCACACACTAAGCTGCCTTATTAGACTCTTGCTGTACTGTTCTGTTGAGGGTTTCTAGAATTGAGAAAATTTTCATGCTGGCATATTAAAAAGACAAACAGTTCTCCTCCTGCCTCTCCTGACCATTACATAAGAAAACAGCCAGCACATCACATTGGATCCTAGTCTTAAAGAGTTTCTCACTTTCAAAAGATAAAATCTGTGACAACTGTGCAGCAGAACATATAATATTATATATATATTATGTGTAATATACATATATTTAACACAAACCAAAAATAACAGTCTCTTTATTGTGAACTGATTTAAAGATCCAGCAGTTTACCCTAATATTGTAATGCACTGCAAAGACTAAGAATGTCATTTTAATGAAGAAACAGGATACAGAACTCCTGGCTTTTTCCTCTAGTGTTCCAAACATTTGGGTATATTTAGGCATTTATACATACGGATAAGCTACTTAGTTCAAATCATCATCCTGTGCAAGACTCAGGAACTGCTTCATGAATCTACGAATGACCACTTCAAAGTATCTTTGGGAAGGTTAAGATTGTGGGAGAGCATCTTCTGAGTTACCTAACGCAGAAATTGTGACTAAGCACTGCAAACCCCAAGTCTGGACATTTCAGATGCATGACTCTTAAGGATGAAGATTTGTTTGTGGTGTGATTGAGTCTTTGCATATTAGATTTAGCCTGCAATAAATGCCTGAAGTTTAGTTGTCCAGATTTCAGTGGCCTGGAAATACACAAAGCAACTTTGCAAAATGAGATTTTTAAGTGAAATTTCCAGTACTGGTTGTGTTTCAGCCTGGCTGGAAATCTCTCCAGCACAAATTCTTTTACACTGTTTTAAGAGCTGAGTTTTAACTGAAATCTGGATTTTTAAAAGCATATGCAGACTTTTAAACACTCTGCTTTAAAATCACAAAGCACTGGGATTTGGCTGTGATGTGAGTGATGGCAAGAAACACACAAACCCCAACCCTATTTACCAGTAGTTTTTCTGTCAATGCCGCTTTCTTCTAGACTACAATCTAAGACTGAACAATTTCTTTATCTAAACTCTCTACAGTAGTTTCCCACCATAAATACTTTGATCAAGCTGAAAATATATCAGAGCCCCAAACCTGTCAGTAGAATGACAGACCTTTGAAGGCAGATGTAGACTGATTTGAAGACTTATGTAGACTGACAAGAGTACTCCATGCTAGACATGTTTAAGTATACTTGAAGATGAAATATTTTTCTCCAAAAGAAATTACTCTCCTGCGTCAGAAGAAATGAGCTTGCAAGTGATATACTATCATATTAACATACTTAATTCCAATAAGACCATGTACATTCTCTGTAGACTAGGTAGAGCAATCGGACCAAAAGCCTTCTTTGTCTGCTTAATTTCTGCTTGAATGAAGAGATTTTTGTCAACACAAGGAATACTGTATATAAACTGATGCAAGAAAGGTGATGAATTCAGGAACCTATTTACATGCACCTTGTAAGCTCTTTTATATATATATATGTATATGTATATATTTATATCTATACAAAAGCAAAGTCTACTGTGAAAAGCCACTGCGTGGCTGCTTTTTTGCATTTAGTGTAGAGAAAATACTAAACATTTTTGAATTTTGATAGCCACCCATTTAAATAAGTAAGAATACAACTACTTAAGATTTAAAACTTACATGGATAGCAATCAAGCAAAAAGGAGTATTTTCTGCCACCAGAGAGGAGTAGGAGTTAAAAAGACATTTAAGACAAAAAAAAAAAGCAGAACTAAAATATCAAGGGAAAAGAATGGATAATTCTGCTTCAAGAAAATGAAGCACAATTGAAATAGAGTCTAGCTTATCTGATTAAGTCCAGCAGGTGTGGAAAGGCACGAGAAGGACATTAGGCCAACACAGGTTTCAGTATATAAAAGCAATCACGATACAAAAGCATTTTATAGTGTGCTTGAACTACAAAATCCTCATAGCAAAGACTGTTTATGTCAGTGAATATATTGCCTAGACCAAACACTAATTAGTAAAGAAACTAATGGCCTTAGCAAGAAGAACT
Organism: Crypturellus undulatus; assembly: GCA_013389825.1. Taxonomy (NCBI): domain Eukaryota; kingdom Metazoa; phylum Chordata; class Aves; order Tinamiformes; family Tinamidae; genus Crypturellus; species Crypturellus undulatus. The sequence goes on from VWPW01008005.1 coordinate 163,719, forward strand.
ATTCTTTTCAAACAGCTATTGACCTGAAGTTGAGTTTAAAAGGGTGTTGCACTTGTCATGGAGTAGAAATATCCATACAGCAGAAAAACATTGTCTTGACCAGAAGAGGTTCTTCAGTAACAACGAATGCAAAAGGCAAAGGTTTCCAAGAGCACTGGTTTAAAATCCTCGCAACAAGCACTACACTGTTAACTACGAGCTACAGCTGAGTTTCTAAACTCTGCATCTTATTTAGCTGCCCTGCATCAGCTCATGTGAAAATCCTGGAACCAACTATAAGTGCCCAAGCTCTTGAAAATGTCACCCCACCAAGCTGGTTTGGCAGATCTCCAGATAAATGACTCAAATTCCATTGCTCCCAAAGCCATGTTACAAAGAAGGGACATTTCAACTTGGGCTTCTTTCTTTTCTGCTATTCTCCACAGATCTAAGGGCGCTCCTGAGGACATGACTGCTCAAAGAGGAGCTAACGCCGCTGCGGTAAGAGCTTTCCCCATTTTCTATCTGCAGCTACTGAATTAGAGGGGAAAGGCTGTTTTAGACAGGCAGTCATAAATTGCAAGTGAACTCTGAAATACATATTCTGATCTATATCCTCTCCACACTCATCATGTATGGAAACAGTGCTTAGAAAACGATGCAGAAGCAAAAAAACAAAGAGAATGAGAATTCAGCCGAGGCTATAGATGCCAAATTCCTACTATCAAGCTCAGGCATTTGATGCTGCAGTCGCACACCCCTAGTTAGTGGTGGAAAATTAAGGCCTTAGCAGTCTATTCACAACCACAGTTGGATGCTGGGTGATCTGCAGGATTAGGACTCAGAGTTTCCTGGCTTCCAGGGTTGTATTTCAAAGCCTGATAGCTATCCCACATGAATCCTCCCTTTTGTCCTCCGCAAGATCTCTACGTGCCATCCAATTTTAGCCCCTCCTCACTCTGTTGTCTCAAAGTACAACCTAAGTACCAACAAAAACCAACTGTTACTCTCTGAGTAATTTCATTTGTATTCTTTGTATTTTTTAAAAAAAAGAAATAATAATAATAACAATAACAATAGTAATGGGTATTTGATTAATTAGAACTGAAAGCACTGGAACAATCAAGGGAAGGTGGAAGATTAAAAACCAGACACTTCTTTGCATATAAAACGCATAGGAGGGGATTTTAAACTTTTGCACTTTTTTGAACACACTTTCCAGCAGTCTTTCAGCCTCAGATCTTTATGTACAGCAGTCAATTCACATGTGGAGGACACTATTTTTCACTTGGTGACAGTCCAGAATATGGATTAGAGGTTTCAATCAGGTTCTTGGTATCTCTCACCCAACAAGTAACAGCCCCTCAAGAAAAGTTTTTCCACTCTTGCCTGTCACAGTGGATTCTATCTGATGAAAGTGATAGTCACTTGCTTTATAGTTTTGCTTTATCTTCTTTGTTTATGGTATTCTGAATATGCCTCTCCTCCCTTGAGCCACATCTCTTCTGTTCTTCTCCGATCATGTACTGATTTCCTGTCTTACTTGGCACATTTTCTCCCATCGTTGCCTATGCTCTTACAGATAGAAGTATTATGTCTGCTCTTTGAGTAAGCAAAATCTAGCAGACTGTATTTTGAATAAATCATTCGAATTCAAGCAAAATCTACAGCATTTTTTCTACTCAGTGCAGTGCCTGCCACTGCTGAGATAAGACCAAAAGAAAACAAAAACCAGCAGTAATACTCTACCAGATAGGAATGTGAAACTTGTTCTTCTCCTAAACTGATACTATAAGGAAGTTATTTTCAGTGTGCTCCCTTCCCAAACTCTCTTACCTATACAAGACTTCAAGTTTGAGGGATGATTTTGACACTGAGCACTATAATAATGAAATTTTCCCAGTTTACTATGAGAACCACAGAGCTGTTGTGGTGACGCTTGCTCTTCTGCAGAATACTCCACTCACCTTACCAAAAGGATTCTCGATTACATTCACAATCTTCAGGGGTCACATAATGTTAAGACATATGAATTATTTTTCTTTTATAATTTTAACCATCCAAAAGCAAGCCTACAGACAGTTTCCTGACAATTTGCCTGTGGTGTCTAACCTATGAACAAATTTTGAACAAACGTATTCACCCATGCTCCTTAGTGCACACTTAAAGATGAACAGAATACTCAGACCACGGGATTTTTTCATGATTCATGAAAGAAAGGGTGAAGTAAAAATAGATACTTCTTGACTCAGACTCCTCAAAAACCCAGCAACAAACAAAGGTGTCCTGCAACTCAGAATCCAAATATTCTCTTTGCTGCAGAAATATGAATTAATAGTCTTAACTGACCAGGGAAAGCAGGGCATTTCAGCACAACAGCTAAAATCATACTGTACCTTTGGAAAAAATTGTTTCAGTTCCACAGACTCATTCTGGCCAGCTCCTTTCATCTCTGACCCAGAAGGCACAATTCCATGATGTGGCAGCTTCCAGAAGAAATTGCAGAAGTAATAAGTCAATCCATCAGGATTCCAGGAAAACACATTTTATGCAGTAAATAGCACCTTTTGCAAGGTTTCTCTGAAATTACAAAGCTATACTTTTTGAAAATACAGAGCACATAGCAGTTAGGTGTGCATGTACCAGGAGAAGCATTCCAAAGAACTTGCCAAATTGGAGTAGAAAATACGGGAGACACAAAACTATTGACCAGAGCCACCTTTAATTAATCATAGCAGCACAATGTACAGAACACACTCAGTGTCTTTAATGCGCTTAGCCCCTCCACCTGCTTCACACATCTATCAGAAGCTCTCTGCATTTTTGACAGCATAGGAAAGAATGAAGAGGAGCTGGTTCAGGCTTTGTTTGCAGCCACCTTTACAAAGCCAGGCCCTCATGAAATGTTCTCTTGATTAGAGTCTGAGGACCACTATTTCCCTGGAAAGTAGGAGAAGATGGATTGCATAGTTATCACAGAACCTGTTTTAGAAAGATATTCTGTTACATAAAAGCATCAGACTAACTAGGGAAAAATAAAAGCAAATTAGCATTTAAAATCACTATTTTAGACCATCAAAAGAATTTACCAGACTTTCTCCTAGTTATTTAAATTCATAATAGCCAAGTTTTAAATGCGTTGGCTTGTAAGGCTGCAAGGCCTGGAATAAAGTCCAGACTGCCTGGGATCAAGGGGAAGAGGGAAACAAGGTTCATACTCATGTAAGGACTGCTAATGAGATTTTGTTAAGGCTTCTCTAAATATTCCATTAGGCTGGACCTTCTTAAGTCACAAGTCCAATCGCACCATTAGCATTTATTGTTTGGCAGCGAGAACTGTAATTAGGCATCATATAGACAGGTAATGCCCCAAGTATGTTTTAATATAGACACCTTGGAGATGTCAGTCAAGAAAATTAAGACGGGGAAGAGACCAAGCCTAGCAATAAGCAAGCAGCACAAGTCTGTTAGCTGGAGAGGACCTGTCTGCACGCCTGGATTTGAGCTCATCATGCTCTGAAACCTGAGGCCATCCTCATCCCTACTCCACATGAAACACAAGAAGGGAAACCAAGCTAAAGCTCAATCTGGCTGGGCCTCATAAACAGGCACACGCGCACAGACACCAACTGAGAAGCAGCCCTCCTGCTTGCCCAGCTCCATGCACAGCTCTCTCTGAAAAATGCCTTCGTGTCCACTCAGCACATGGGGCAGTCCCCGTCTTCCTCAGGGAGAGCGTAAGAGGCAGGGCTTTAGAGCAGCTCTTACCCTGTGAGAGCTGGGAGGGAAGGAGAAGACAACAACTCTTCTCTTTTCTAAACTCTCGGGACTAACTTGCCTGGAGGCGTGATTCTGCTATGCTGCTTTTCTCTAGGCAGTCCCGCTACAGACATTTTACCTAGCTCATCCTGTGCACACTAAAGAAGATCTGACCCGAGTCTCTTAGCTCCCCGCTGCTCTGACAGCACGCCTCCAGTCTCATATGATTTCACTGCTAAAAAGTAAAAAAAAAAATCACCAGAATAAATCTTATGGACTAGGAAAAAATCACTTGTGAAGTACAAGGGCCCTGCAGCCCACATGGCTAGCAGGTCTACCCGCAGAAAAGCAGGCACTCTGCTAGCACTAGAGGCACAGCTTGCCACAGAAATACTGGTATGGCTTGTGCATGCCAGTGAAATGAGGCTAAGACGCATCTTATGCGGTGCCTGGCAGCTGCAAGAAGGTGCATAAATATCTGCTCTTGCTGATGCAAATGGTTAGAGAGCACAGAAGGAAATGTAAATAAACCATCCTTGAAAAGCTACCCTAAATGCAGCAAAAAATTAATTTTTTTTTTTCTGCACAATCTGGTGCCAATCCACAAGAGTTCCCCTTTCAGCAGTTGCCAGGATAAATTTCCCCTTTGGGCAGACTGTCTGAAACCTGAGCCCATCGCGAACGAGAATGTGCAGCTTTACTTGAGTGCAGAGAGCAAAAGAAAAAATCTCGATTTCTGTCCAGGGAAATTAATCATTCTCAGCACCTTTGCAGATACAGTCCATCCCTTTAGCAGTGACCTACATACTGTACAGACTATGTTTCAAAACAATCTGACATTTAAATCAAAAATGCCCAACTTCCCGCTCCCTCCCTCCCTCCCCAAAGTGCTGCCCTTAGCAGGGCATCGCTGCTGCTGCTGCAGGACACTTGCGCTACTCTCTTTGGGGTTTCTGCACCACGAATTAAGCTTCTCCTAAACAGGAAACTGTAGCTATCCAGCATGAAGACTTAGATATACAGGATCTGCACCCAAAAGTGTATGAGGAAGGTGCTGGGAAAAAGACTTTTTTTTCTTTTCTTTTTTTTTAATTTTTCTTCACAGGAATATTTTAAAATAATGCTATTAGAGTATGTACTGTCATTTTGCACTTCTGAGTCAGACTTCTCATTCTGTAATTTTCCAAGTAGCTTTACAGGAAATGAGACAAGCAAGGCCCAGAAAGCCCCTTGAGAGCTGGACACCTTCAAGCCACCTCCAGCGCTTTGGAGGCCTCCCAGTTGCTGTCGGGGACACCGCCGAACTGCTCCTGGGGGCACGTCCCAAGCTAGCAACGTGCAAGGAGCTCTACTGCTCCCATCGTCACTGAGTCCTTTCAGTGAAGCACCTCGTCTGAGAGAGAGGGATCTGCAGGGCCGCTCAGCTTTAGATCCATACCTTGCNGGGGGCACGTCCCAAGCCAGCAACGTGCAAGGAGCTCTACTGCTCCCATCGTCACTGAGTCCTTTCGGTGAAGCACCTCGTCTGAGAGGGATCTGCAGAGCCGCTCAGCTTTAGATCCATACCTTGCATGGCTACTTCAGCAGCACTGTTACAGGGGTTAAGTGACTCTAGCAGGTGAGAACATCTAAGACCTGACAGGGCTCAGGATGAGCTCCTGCCAAGCCAGAGCTGCAGCTTGAGCTCTGCACGCACCAGCAAGGAAGCAAAGGCTATAAATCCTTGCATTCTTGAAATGCTCCTTTGCAGCAGAGGGCCATAAACAGGAACGCTTATGTATCTGGAAAGTCCAGGCCCAGGCACACGTCTTACTATCTGGGCTATTTCTCACCTTCTTTTAGCAAAGTCTTCCACGCTCTTCCCAAAGCAGCCCAGGATGCTGGTGACCTGCTTGGCAGCAGGGATGCACTGCTGGCTCATGTTCAGCTTGCTGCCCATCAAGACCTCCACGTTACCAACCTCCATGGATATCAAGTGGAAGTTCAGGGGTAGTATCTAATGAAGTGCCTTCTGATTATTTTCTCACTTAATTTATCAGTGCAATTTTGAACTGGTCTGATTTTAAAGTCCCTATTTTAACCTGGGAAACACCAATGACTGCCTAAAGCCTTCACGATAACTGCAAAACTGGAGTTTGCCCACTTAAGCCAAAACAAACACAATTAAGAATAAACTCTCTGATGAACTGCAATAAGTGAAAGATCACAGGTAGAGGCTAACTAAGCAACAGAAAGGCTGCTGTCGATTTCAAAGAATGACAAGTACCAGCATTTCCTTTCAGCTGTTCAAATTTACAAAGTAAAAATTTAAAAAAAACTATTGGTAAAGCAACACCATGCCTTGGACATTTGTAACAATGAAACACCATAAGGCTCTAAGTAATCTCTATTCCAAACCAATGGGTAACAGTAGGTACAGCTAAGTTCATATCCAGATATAGGGACAATTTAGCACAACCCGTGAACAGTCATTTTTTTCCAGGGGTGTCTTACAAACAATGAAACAGTCAAACTTTATAGAAATGGATTTTACAATATGCTCACATGCAAGGTGAATTAAATACCATCCTAGCAACAAGAAAAGCACAGAACTAGTAGGGAAAAAGGCACAGTCCTGGTAAATCACTTCTTTCTCCTTTCAAACAGTTAACTGCAAAATACATAAAACCGAAGCCCATAAAAACGGCATGTAGCAAACAGTAAAACATAATGGAAGTTTAACTGTTAAATGAATAATAACTCTAGCCAATGTGGCTATGATTTCATGCTTTTCCACCGCTTGAAAAAAAGAGGAATTGGTCGACATTTCATAACTGCAGAGGGAACGAGGTCCACATTTTCAGGGCTGCCCAGAGTAGACAAGTAACTCTCACCCCAAGCACTTAGTGCTGCAAGGAAGCGGCCATGTGCCGCTGCTGCAGGGTCTACCAGGCCACCGAGACTGCAACACTTGGGCCAAAGGAAAGCAACTTTCCATGCCACAAGCACAGGGCTCATGAAGAGGATCTCCTGAAAATCGCTCGTGCCAAGGGTGGTCCCCGCCCTGAAGAGCACAGCATAATATGCATGGCTCTGCTGAAGCGACCCCCATTACAGTTGCTGAGATGTCTTTCCATGCAGCCTCTACACCGTGTCAATCCACCTAATGGGAAACCACAACATAAACCTGATCAAGGAGCTGATCTGACTGAAATATTTTCCAGAAAGGGTTCTTTGACAGCCAGCTCAGGTCCTTTATCTCAGGCAGTTGCATGAATTTCTGCACTAAAGATCTGAGGAGTCTGCAGGGCCAGGCGCAAGAAGATCCGGTGACCCCAATGCCTGCTTATCTGGCAATGCTCCCAAATATTTACACTTAGTGATAGCAAGACTAGTTCAGAGTACCTGGCCAATGCACCATTTTGTCTCTGGAAGGATTTGGCCGTTGAGGGTGGTGCTGCAGGGAACTCCACGTTCACACTCTCAGCTTCTTTCCTTTCTATTTTTTATTACATGCTTTGTGACAGAAACATCTGTCACAGCACTGGGAAGCAATATAGCCCCTCGCAAGCTGCCACACAGGTGAAGAATGGTGTCACTGAAATGAAGACAGGGGAGAGCTTGGGCTCAGGTGCAGCCTAGCATCCTCCCTGCTCTTCCTATGTGGGCTACAGGTTGAGGAAAGCATTTGGGCTCACTTACCAATGCCATAAAATAATTCAGAGACAGAACTCGAGAATGTGAGGTCTTGGTCCAGTCTTTCCATTCAGACTCTTGCTTGATTTTATTGTCTCACTTTTTATTACATCACTGCTTTTGGATTTATTAGGGAAGAATGCTGTTCCTTTACCTTTAACTTTCAAATAAAACTGCTAATAGGCAAAACTTACTTCATCCCAAGAGACTCTCTCTTCCTTTCTTGCCCCACGATTTTCTTTCACAAAAGGAAAGTATTAATTGAAGTCCTAGCAGTCAGATCAAGAGTAATATTTAGGAAAGTTATTTCATTCAGTTTGTTTAACTACTTTTGAAGAGAAAAAGTCTTGCAAGAAGCTTCCTCCTCCTCCACCTAGTTACAAAAACAGAGATCAAGTAGATAAAGCCTGAAAAGTGTCCAATGTGCTCTATGTAACATGTATTCTATTAAATACCTTAGGATGAAAGCATAATAAAATGAAAATTCTATAAAAGTTTTGGATTTTAATAGTTTTAGTTACTAAGTTCAATTTTCTGGAGACTTGGCAGATTTCCTGGAATACCAATTCGACATCTGAAACCTCTCTGTTCCTTTTTTTTTTTTTTTTTAAGGTAACTATTTGCAAGAGCTAGGGAATAGTAGTGAAATATGGCTATTCAAATTCACCCTGAAATCCTGGAACTGTCTGATCATCAAAACGAAGGTTGAATGCTCCAGTCTTCTAGCCACCATATCTTCTAATCTTGCTTTATTCACCGCCTTAACTTATCCTGCTGCATCAACGCACTGCTTACTGACACACTCTGAGAGCACAAGGGAAAGGCCTGTTACTGCAATAGAATTTTATACGGGCTGTAAAGCATCCTTGCCACCTACGTCCAAGTATTTGTGTGTCAGCGTTCTCGTTCTATTTGCATCTGCATTAATGGCTCTCATTAATTACAAATCATCTGCTTGTTGCAGCTACTTCAAATGCTTAAGCCCTAGCAAGTTCAGAGCACTTGGATTTTAAAAGCAATGACATTTGGCCCCTACTTTTTTCCAGCAGTTCGGATGCCTGGAGCGGCTGCACATTCTGACACTTTGGAGAAGTGATTCTGCCGCGTGCGGCAGCTGAAGGAATGTTCCCCTGTCGCTGCTGGCTGAGGATGCAAATAGCTGTCAGGCACTTGAAAAACAACTAAACCAGCTCGACTCTGAACGCTTTTTGATGAAGTCACCCAAAAAACCTATTTCTGCTGGGTGTGTTTTAATCTCCAGGCAACACAGCTCTACCTAAGCTACTTAAAGCAAAACTCTCTAGCAGCAAAGGAGAGGGAATATTGGCTAGATTAATATGATCCATTAGAAACTTGTCACAAGTAGCTAAAAACTTAGCTACCTGTTTCCCTGAGTCTTCCCATGGCCAGCAAGCAGGAGCAGCAGGTTAAAGGCTCTTCCTGAGTATGACTGAGATTCACAGCACTGCATAATCTAGTCAGGAGAGGGGCCAGGAACTTGTCATGACCGCACTGACGACAGACTCTCAGCTATTTCGATTCCACTCCTGCAGCCCGGACAGTCCAACTGCAGCAAACCTGGTCTCAAATCAGACTCAGCCCACATGTTTTCACGCTTGCCCATCCCCAAAATACACCAGTGCACTGGGATGGGGACACTAACCTCTCAGTTACCTGATGCTAGATACTTTATCTAGCACAGCTAATAAGTGAAAACTAAGATAATATACATGCAAATGGTGCTAGAAATGCAAGAAATAGCTTTTTGCTCTGAGCAAAAATGAATGAACAACTAGATGCCCTCACTACTGTTGCAGCTGTTCTATCTTTTAACAAAAATGACTAGAGGAAGGTATTACAAGTGCCATACTGGTATTTAGAAGTCTAAAACCATGAAATATCCTATCCTTCCTGGCTCTTTGAAATTTTTAATTTTCTGGTGCATCAAAAAATTCCCAAGTTGCACATTGCCCATGACTCGCAAACTGAAACCCTGCTTCTCACTGTAGTGTCCTGACCATATTCAGTCTATTCCATGTGCACGAGTTCCTGTTGCTCCATAGCATCCACCTCTGAGGCGGCTGCTATTGGGAAGCTCCTAGGGTAGAGACACACCTTTTCACAGAAGTGAACAAGGAAAAGTGAAGGAAAAAAAAAATCAAAAATACTGAAGTAAATCCTTTCTGTTTTTCCTAGTTTTTCAAGAATACACACTAATAAACACTAATTCACAACTAGATCACCTACTGATGGCCTCTGGCATGAGTCTGAGCCTCCAAGAGGCTCAAACGCATCTCCAGGATTCTTTCTTCATTATCAAGTCCTACAAACAAGTAACAACATATCTGATTATCCCTTTTAAGCTTGTAGAGCATGGAGAAAGGAGCAACTTTAAAATTACAGTTCAAATGACATCTACTCTATTGCAAGTATCAGAAAATGCTTTTCAACACTGCACAGAAGTAAATGCCATAACTGTAATATTGCACAAAAGATAACTGTAATATTGCACAAAAGAAAGCTTTAATGATTGTATCTGCTTCATAGCTTACCCAAACTGGAAATCACTACAACCAAATGGACAATAATCTCAAAGTCTCCAGCCCTACAGAATCTCATACATCTTGTGGCCAGGCCTATGTTTAACCAGGACCACACAGCTCACCACGCAGGACACCTGACAACTACCTTTCAGAGAGCAACTCTGTAGCAGTATCCAAGAAGCTAATGAGGTAGGAGGTCTGAGAACAGCAGCACACACACAAGACAAGGATAGACAATAATTTCAAATGCCACAGTCCATATTGGACCTGCCAATCAAGCTCCCGTTCCTCCTGGACTGATAGAAAGTATGTCAGAGAAAAGCATGGCTGCTGACAACTCACATGTTTGCAATACTTGTGAGAAAAAGGGCCTTTTAGCGAGTAGCTGGGATGTGGTTTTAGCAAGGACAAGCGGGATATTTGTAGATGCTGGAAGCTAATGTGTCTCCCTGCTGCATGGCTCTCCGTGGTGAGAAGCAAGCCTCCTTCCGGTTACCCAGGCCAAATAAAATACCAATAAAGAGACTGCTGTGTAGAAATCTCTCCTAGGTGTAGCAAGGAACCCCAAAGGTTTTGGTTATAGGCAGTGGAGATGGAGACTATACTACGCATATGTTTCATACCCCAGCAAAGACAGTTAATCATTATGGGTTAGGCTTCCTGCTGCTGCAGACTCTACTACTTAATAAAGTTTGTCCACTAGCATCAGTCTACAGGCAGCTTTGGACTCGGGTGCACAAAGACGTGATTCTGTAGTCCTGCCACACAACTGCCACCAACGTGGCTAGGATTTTTATCTGTATAAGAAAAATGTAAAGCCTCCAAATATCACTGCAAGCTGCATGGGAAATTCGTTATTCACTTTGTGACTGCCCGAGAATGACCACTCTGAATTTTTAAGCAGCAAAATTGCAAGCTATTTGCATTAACTGATAAATAAATTCTATTATGCATTTATGGATGCAACATAAGAGTGACAGATTAGAAATGACCTGCATGACCTCCCTTATGTCTTAAACCTTTTGTGAAACTCCTCACCAATTCACAGCCCCATTCTAGCCCAATCACTGATCACAAAAGCCACTCTAACTCAGGGCCAGTGAATGTGGCTAGGACTGGAATAAGGGCTGCCCTGGTCTTCCTCCAGTTTCCAGCAGCAAGATGAGGCCCTGTACAATTTGGCAGCGTGCACTCCTGGACGCTCGGTGCGAAGCGTGGTGCCACCTGGGCTGGCCTTGCTTGAGCAGTGCTACGAAAATATCATTATCATATTTTCCAGCTTTGCTCTAGCTGATTCTTAGAGCAGCTAAGTTTCCACATAAAACAAATGGGACTTTTGCTTTGCATATTGCCAGGCCTCGCAAATCACACAATTAAGAGCACAAGTGTTTTACTGATAGAGAATTATTCATGTGGATCTTGCAAAGTGAAATGCATAATTTGCTGTAAAACTTTAGATGCTCTGCCTCATATTGGTGTCACATAGTGTCAGGATAAATAAATGCATAAATATGCCTAAATATACAAGTAGCTTGCATGAAAGAATGTATTCTTACAGCTTAAAGCTGACAAGGAAATTAGTATTTATAAAATAACTAAAATTAGTATTTATAAAATAACAAAAAACATTTTCTTATATACTTGAGAAGAATCACCACAAGGAAATAAAAACAATTCCATAATGCCGATCTGAGAACAGACCAAAAAAAACCACATTATATCATTCTATCAGTTTACATCCTCAGCTGCCTTTCAAAGCTTTTGTCATAAACCCAGCTCAAATGAACATACTGAGAAACACCAATAAATGACTTGGAAATATTTTAGACTACAAAGAAATACAAGGAACTTAATAACCTATCAGACCCAAATCTGAAAATTCTTTGTTTTTATCTTCTTCTTTTCCTTCTCTTAACACCTTCTAGCAATAACTGAAAAAGCTGGATAATATAAAGAGGTTGCCCAGAGTTTTCACACTTCCAATCATGCAAAAAAAAGGCAAAAAAAGACAACAACCCCAGAGTCACTTGATTTAGGAAGTCTCAAAAGTGACTCTACATTGACCTGTATTACTGCATCCTTACATACCTGTAAACACAGGTAAGTCTCCCTAAACATCTAAGTGGTGAACAGAAACACCAGAGCATTAGGTGGGGTGATGTGTATAGATGGCACACTCAAGAGCAAGACCCCGCTTACTGTGGAAGACAACAGTCTGTTTTCTTTTCAGCTGATCCTACTCTGTATAGGTTACATTTCAAAGAAGTCTTGAATTCCAGTTGACTCCACTTTTTTGACAATACTAGATTTAGGAAATTTAGTTTTTTATTCAAAATGAGTACTTAAAATAGCCACATATCTTATTAAATCCAGTGGAAAATTGCTGACTTTGGATGAGAAATTAAACAGCAATTTTCACCAAATATGATCACTGAAGAATATACTGCACTTATCAAATAGAGAGGGGATGGGGAGCGTCTCCAAAAATTCTGTGTTTGTTTTCAGAAGACTTCTGCTTCCTGACCCGAAGTGCTCGGCAGCGCCGTGTTCCTGCTGGGTTCTGCTGAAGTGCTTGCCGTGAATGTGTGGCACACGCGCGAAACCCACAGCCAGCCCTGGGGCACGGATCGCATCCCACCGTCAGATGGGTCTTAATAAGGGGGCAAGGAGGAAGTTGATCCAGTACACTGCTGGTAACCTAAGCCAGGATCTTTCAAGGGGAAAGTTGCTACATAAATGTGCACTATCATGACCAGAGTTGAATTTCGAGTGGAACGCATTTTTCTAAGAAATAACTGAATCGCTGGGGAATGCTGGAATTACGACAGAACATGAGATTCCTGGGGTGCCTGCCAATCCTAGTAGCAGCGCGAGCTGAGGGTCACATTTGGCGTACGAAAGGATTGTTTTGCAGGCTGATAACAGAATCACACTGAAAATGAAAATTAGTCCATCAAGTTCAAACCTGGCAATGGTTTCGTGGCTCTGGTAGAACATAAAGCTTCTTCATGGTCTGTGAACGCAACACGTGCTGCAGAGAGGCAAACAAGTTCATGTTCTACCACATCTTCAGTTCTGCCACAAAAATATGAAGCCCCAAGTGCTTCTTATTTGACAGGAAAGGAAGGCAAAGGACTCAAGAAAACTATGTGCAAACAACACCAGGTCTCATTATGAGTGCAATGATTGAGAAGTGGGTGAAAAAACCTGTAACTTTTATTTGTTATCAGAAAGCCAAGCAATGCCTCTCAGAAGAATTTCTAAACATTCATGGGAATTTTAAAATCAGGTATGTTTGCAACTATTTGCAAATGAAAAATCAATATCTGATTCAGAACCAGATACATGAGATATCCATACACAAGTCTGAAGAGATTCCTGCATGTTACAAGGAATTATTAAGAACATCTTTCGAAGCCACAGTCTCCAGGTGAGTCATGGTAACTGCCTGTGGACACTGCTATTCTACTGCAAATACCAAGTATCTGGCAGGTTATATCTTCATTGCCTAGAGAGCTTACAGAAACCTGCTTAACTTGGCAGTTCTGATGAGCCAGGAGAGTGCATGCAGAGAACTCTGCTGTTCTTTTGTCTCGAGAAAGCCACCCGTACCCTCTGCTTTCACGGGAAGATTCCCAAGGAACCTCCCTTAGCCAACCACCATGTTTTGGAAAAAAAATGTCCAGATAAAAGATGTCATGCAATGAAGGTCCTACCACCACTAAACTGAACAGTCACTCCGAAGTCCTGAGATGAAGGAGTGCCATGTGGCTGCCTCACAGCACTGTAGTCATGTTGCCTCAGTGGTTCTGAGTATCCAGGATGTAGACAGCCAGACTCCTCTGGCACCTTTGATCTCATTTGGACAGCTGGAAGTCTGCCTAGAAAGCTAGCAACACTTAAGATACTGTTGTCAATGACAAATTTTTCTTTTGATCTTGTAGACCTAAGGCAAGACTGAAGTGTGTGCTGTCAATGTTACAAAACATTTTGATATTGTTTGTCTCCTACATAAGCAGGTCGATCTTAAAGTCTTGAGATATTTAGCTTTGTCCAACCCTGCACTGTCTTGTGGATCGAGAAGGCATTGACTTTGGCTTTCAGATAGAGCTGCTCAGATGCTTCAGCCAAAGGCACTGTGAGGAAGAAAGCACAAGTGAGACATAAATAACTCTGCTCATTCACAATGTAGCCCAAGTATTTGCTGCATTCAGACATACTGGTTAATAATCTGGAATGGACAACTGTGATTAGAGTATCATTTAAAAACTTAAAATTGGATGCAGTAATAACACTTTACAAAACATGCTTAATGAGGAAATGCAATTGCCCACAGCTGTTGCTTAGACTAGACTGGAAGGAATCCAAATAAATAGGAAGACATGAAAGCACAATAAAATTGTAAGGGGAGATCAAGAACTTGCTTCTGCATTGAAACCCAAGATAATCAACCCCAACTAGCAATGATTCTTCTAGCCCTGTAGAACACATCTGACAAACAAAAATCTTGGAGGGAGTCTTGGCAGATCAGCAAAGGTCTATCACAACTTGTCTGTGTCTGGAAAGGAGCCAGCAAATAAAGACGCTCTTGCGCTCATGGTGGCCACTCACATTAACCACAAAAGCTTCAGAGCTGGGTGCCATCAGAAAATTCCACGTCTCTCCAAATTAGAGACTTTTGAGAGCAAAGGAGAATATTACTTACTGAAATCTGTACAGATGGAGCGTTGTGTGTTATGTGTAGGAGGATTGGGGTCAATCTGATTAGATGTAATGGGACTTTATTCATTATAGATGAAAAGATTCACATCTTACTGCTATGTGAGAGGATCAGTTCGGTTGTGGTTTAGGCAAATTTATGAGACTGGTGGAAGAGTGAATTAGACTACTGAGAGGAACTAGCTGGTAAAATTCAAAAAGCTGTTGGAATATTTATAAGATTCCACCCCATCTGTCTGACATGTGCAAAACAAATTCCACTACAAAAAAAAAAAAAAAGAAAAAGAAAAAATAGCAAGTGCTTTTAGCTAATATAAAAATTATTAGGGCTATCAATCCTTATTATCAAGGCATAAGCTGATCACCAGCTGGAATCAGAAAGAAATCCCTTCTGCTCCAACCTCGCCATGGATATAGTATTACATA
This sequence comes from Crypturellus undulatus, assembly GCA_013389825.1. NCBI lineage: Eukaryota > Metazoa > Chordata > Aves > Tinamiformes > Tinamidae > Crypturellus > Crypturellus undulatus. The sequence continues at coordinate 178,820 of VWPW01008005.1, forward strand.
ATTAAGCACACTGAGGAGAGGAGGATTAACATCTTGCCCCAAAACACTCGGTGATGCTTCCATCGCAAATGACATATTAGGCCAGATGGACAATTATCTGTCCTAGTATCTGTTCTGTTCTGTTCTTCAAAACACAGCTTCGGTTCCCAAAGATTCTGAATTATTATGGGGTTTGGTGCTCCAAAAAAATTACCAAATCTTTAACAACTGATATTTAAGTGGATTTGTTATATTGTGTAGCTTGTTAGGATTTCTTCTATCACCCTCTCTAATCACCGCAGTTCAGTTAGGGAAAGGCTGCCGCTGTTTACTGTGGCCAAGTAGTTTAAAGATTCCTGAGCAACAAGATGGATTGCCTTAAAAAAGCTGTCAGGATTAGGGCACAATAAAGTTGCAGACATTACTCTCCCAACGAAGATTCTGAATTGCATAACAGATAAAAGAAGCATTTGTTGAGATGAGATACTCATGTCAAACAGAATGAGCGCAACTATTCAACCCACATTAAATTATTTTGGCAATGAAACTGATGAATAAAAACAAAATAAAAATGCTGCAAAGAACTTTTCCAAATGTTTCTTTGAAACAATTTGTACACAGTCAAAAAATGTTCATTCCATACGAGACCACTACACCAGTCCTTTTCCTTCCTTCCTTTTTGGAAAGCTAGCTTTTAACTGAAGGTCTCATTCCTATGATCCACCTTTCAGGTGGAGGTTCTCTGGTAATCTCACTATTTTACCGACTGCAAGGAGGAAGCTTTTCCAGAGAGGGATGTTCTGGCTGACAACTACCTCAGGGATTTGTCAGCTGAGTTTACATAGGTAGAAGCTGCCACGCTGCTTCATGGGGTCAAGGACAAGCTCTCCCTTGAGACTGGATGCAAAGCAATGGGTTTTAGAATGGAATTCTCCTCCCCATTACCCTCTGAAGGACAGCAAATGACATCCTTTGGGGTTAGGAACAAATCTTTTTGCCAAAAAAGTTCTATTGTTCATTTGAATCTTGTGGTTTCATGATACTAGTTGGAGTTTGGGGGCAGTAATAATATTCTAGGATCTAAATGAGTAAGTTGGTCTATTTTGACACTGTTCTTGTGAACACGCTAAGAAAGCTCTAACCACACATGCCTAAAAAACAAAGATAACTATTGAAAATTAGAAACTATTTCACAATATATATCAAAAATCTAGATCGCTTTTGTTAACACCACATGTGCCAGTCAGGATTCAGACTCCAAGCTAGTACTAAGAATGCTAATTCTGGAAAAAAAAATGGTGGAAACCACACTACAAAACGTGACATTGTTGCAAATCTATACAATAGTTACATAAATTCAATAAATCAAACCTTTAATTAGGCAATAATGCAAACTGCAGCAAGACATCTTTTTTTACTTCTTTGGCTTTCACTACAGTTGTCTAAATGGGAAACCTAATTTGGGTGAAGCCAAACAACTGCGTAAATTCTATTACTTACACAACTCTATATGTTGCTGCTTTTGGTGAACGGATTATGAATGAACAAAAGGATCAAAAAGTAATATCTAGTAATATGAAGTCTGCTGGTTCTGGACCTACTGTCAGAACGATGGTAAAGCAGTAACATGACCTGAAGGTAGTGACCTCCAGCAAGACCTTCAGCCTGTGACACGAGTAGCCTCTGCCTAAGCTCAAAAACATAGCGTGAGTTTTTGAGTGCAAGGTCATACTCAAAAACACAGTTTAATCTGGAGCTGCATGTTACCCATGACAGTGTGCATGTTATAGCTGTTACAACTAGAGTCAATACTATAAATACCAAAGGAATTAGCAACAGTCACATTATCAAAGCATTAGACCAATAAAAAGCTTGTGGCTGCTACTCGGCAGAACATGGTTATTTTTCTAAAGACATGTTAGTTTTGGAAGCATTTACAACGCCTGTTGTATTTTTCTGAAGCAGAACAACATTTATCCTATCCATTTATAGATGAGACATAAAATAACAATCCTAAATAGGTGTGGCCATTGGAAATCATCTGCTATCTTTGGCAAGAGTGTGATATGCCGGTTCCAGCAATCAAGCCAGGCCCCCAGTGTGGAAAGAAGGATTTTCTCTCTCATCCACTTCCCAGGTTTTTATAGATATTAAGGCTTAGGCTGGTGTTAACTTGTATTATCCCATTTATAATACAGTTACAATGACACAGGTCATCTTTGGTTCCTGCTTAAACACTACATTGGCACACAGGAAGATCCAGATTGCAGCGCACTGCGTTCTCATTTCCATGTAGAGCACCTGAGGACAGTGAACTCCACTGGTAGGAGGCAAAGTGAGGAGAGCTGTGCTCAAGGTCCATCCCTGAGCAAAGGTTGCCTAGAGCCGAGGAGAGCGAGAACCTCTGTTCTCACCATGCACAGCCACACAGATGCATGCAGGTGAACACAGTTGTTGCCATTTAAGTTCATTTCAGCAGGCAATGAGAAAATCCTGGAAATTAGTGCATGAAGTGTCCTTTTTGATAGATCTTATTTGAGTCCAGTCTTGAGACGCTCATTAAATGAGATTTCCCAATGTCTCCCTTCCTTGCCCTATCTCTAGCGATGGTTCCAGCTGAACAGCTTCCAAGGTTTCAGTACAAAGTATTCACTACTCAACACCGCATTTTACAAGCAAGAACAGAAATAAAACTTGAAACTCTAGGTCTCATCCCGTGTTTTATTCTGCTTCACAGCTGCTTTGAGAATAATAAATGCCATTCTCTACATATTCTTTCCCTGATACGCTCAAACACAAGACCAGTATCTCTGTGCTATGTTACTTCAGGAGAAGAGCAAGATCTTTTAATCATAATTCCCATTCAGACTCTTGTGCTAGCACTTGTAAATTAATCTTCTAATTCCATCAACTGAATGTCAGAGAGACAACTCATCTCAGTCCCTTTGGCTAAGGGTAGTGCAATCTCTACGTCTGTCAGCAATGCGCCATGCTGTCCATTTTATATTCAGTAAGTTAACTTTTGTAAACTATTTCTTTTACATTGTCATTTTGAAGTTCATTCAAGTTCACTCTGCTCAGGTCCTCACCTTTAAAACCCTTGCTAACTCCAAATCCAGATGGACATAGAAAAGATGCATGTACTTATCAGCACTCACGGTACAAGCCATCTTCAGTTCCAGTCTGGACATAAGTGACCCTTTGCACATGAAAAAGTCTTGATGTTCAGAGTGAACACAGGCAAAACTTGTATGTAGCTGCACATCTGTATTTCTGATGCCGAATCTCCTTTCTTTGCAGCATCTCATTGCTCATTCTGTAGCAAGCAGAAATTCTTGTCTTCTCACCAATGTCTGGCAATCACCTGTAACCTATGAGCTTGCATAATGCTAGGCCTTAAAAGTAACATAACTGAATACTACAGAAAATTACTGCTGTTAAACTAAACAAAACCTCTCAATAAAATCTTCACTTGAATAAGGGTAAGTTAGATATTTTTATACCAGACAGAGATATATTATTTCTTTAATGAAACTTAATAAAAGACTGTCCTATTTACTGGATTTTTTTGGTGATAATTTTAAGTCTAGAGCTGTATTCTGCATCATTTTGAGACAAGCAGATAGTGTTTTAAGATCGACATCATCATACATAACAGGAAGAAATACAAAGCACCTTCTTATGATCTACTCCCCTCCATGATTTAAGTGTAAAAAAATATGCATTGTGCTCTGCTTTATTTTAAACCTTTAATTCCCCACCTTCCCTTTTCTCCTCTTCAGGCCACATATTTTCTAGTGCAACACATAGACCTAGTCCTTCCCTTCCCTGCTGAAGTCAAAAAATACACTGGCTAATATTAGTTTCTAAGTTTCTCTTTCCGTACTAGCTGACACACTTTTCTTCAAAAGATACTAGTTTGTTTTACTAAGACCTGTGGATTGCAGCACGTTCAAGAATCCCTTTCACAGTAAAATATGAATGCTGTAAATATTATTACTGAAGAAATATTAGCTAGACATAAAGGTAAAACTATAGTGTCTGATAGTGTGCTCTATCTGGAGACTGATAAAAACAGTGCCCAGAGGGATGAAAACATCTTTTTTGGCTGAGCTAACTGCCTCTGCAGACTGCGTTCGTTAAATGTTCTAGCAGAGGTTAGAAAATTGGTTGGAATGGTTTGGAAGCTTCGCTCCAAGTGAGAGGCACAAGGTAACAGCAAAGAAATTGCTTCAAAAAAAATGAAAAAATGTTTACAATCCTCAACATGAAACACTGCTTGTTAAGGAATAACAACTTCAGTATAAAACTGACTGATACTTACTCACCTGACTGTAAGAGGCAGAGTATTCTTTATGGTGCCATTAATATACAGATATGTCTTATCAAGCAGGGAATTAAATTCACAGAAATCATTTAATCAACACTTAAGACACACTGAGATACCGCTCTTCTTCAGGAAGTGAAGTACATAGATCCCAAAACATCTGAATAGGTGGGTAATATGAATGAATCAGGGTAAGCACCGACATAATTTTATCTCTAGTTTACTGAAACCATTACCTGTTACAGCTGGTACAGTATTATCCTGTTCCCTGCCTCTCCAGTCAGTGCTCAAGCAAGATAGATACCATGACAGCTACAGAACACAAGCTATTTCTTCCATATGTTGGCAAATTTTACATTTAGATGAGCTGCATAAGGCAGGATCTACTTGCATTAGCTTTGCAGTCCAAGACGGAACTTTCAGTCTGGAAGGAGCTCAATCTCTCCAAGGGCACAATCCCCAGCCCCTAGGGCAGGCTGCCACCTAACTCCACTCTCCTCATGCCACAGTTAGCCCCAGTCACCACTCCTCCAGATCCACTGCTACGAATCTACATGCCAGTGGGTCTCCTACACGCCAGCGAACGGTGAGCTGACCTTGGTAAGCTCGGCACAGGATTACCTCTACAGAACCATTCGGGTTGATACAAGTATCTTCCCCGTCTTCAGACCCGGGCAAGCTCTGGTCAGTAACAACTCCCTATTTCTCTGCTAATCAAAACACAAGCCAAGGTACTATGCAGACCAAGGCAGTTCTATGAAGTAAAGGGATCAAAACCTCCTTTGCCCTGCGAGCTGCTTACAGTTTTGCAGATCGCACGCAAGTCAAGAACAGGAGGGTGCAAGCCCTCCTCCTCCAAAGGTTTCTTCTCCCTTCAATCGCCTCTTCTCTGGCTACCTGCCAAGCTTGTGGCCCACTCGACACAAGGCTGGCTGTTGCCAGCTCTGTTGCCGGCTCTGCCTTCTGCTACATCTTCTGGTCCCTATCCCTATTTGCACTGGAACACACAAGTGACTGCATGATTTATTTTCCTTGGAAAATATTTTCCTTGGAAACAGCCAGAATGTATATTGAATTATCTCCTTTTCTGAAATGCCAGTTGCACTCAATTAGCATGTCTCCCCACAGCTCTTAGGGGAGCTGTGGGGAAAAAAGCACAAATTTCAGACTGGCACTGGTATGTTTGATAACTAATGTGTCTAGAATGGTCAGAGCAAAGCTGGCTGACTGAGGAACCTTCTGAGCAAGCCCTGATCACACGCGTCGCCTGCCCTTCCAGAGCAGCAAATCCTTCCTGAAAGGCTGGGGAGGCTCCGTGCATGCAGGACCAAGGTGATGCATCGTAGGGCCTTGTCACGGCCATTCCCTGAGCGTCTCTGGGTGAACCAGAACAGCTTCCAGAATTTCTCCTTCTGCTGTAGGGAGAAATTGCTCTTGTGCCACAGACTTGTGATTTAGATCTCTCTTTGCCATTTTATGACGCATACGAAAATTGCCAGATATGCATGCAGAATTTAAACTACTTTCTAACAAAAATTTCTGGTTTAGTCTTAAATATACCAAGAGGAGTACTGTGCTTAAAGATAGGCTTCAGTTGGAAGTAAACCATGATATTTGTTCCTGGATATGGATGTGTTTTATAAAATTATTGTATAAAATAAAAATGTTGACCTTTCTGTGTAGCACACGCTCTACAAAAACATTTTTAATGAAAAATACTTTTATGAAGAAGTTCCAAAAGACTCTTGGTATATTTTGTCTTCACTGTTTCCCTTTTAGCAATTCCTGACCTTCAAATCTCCAGCTCAGGCAGGAAGTGGATCTTGGAAACACCAAAAACGTCTTTAAAAAAAAAAGAAAAAAAAGGCCATAAATCACAGCACTTCTTGCACAACTAAAAAGCAGAAACTACCAAAACTACTGCTCTCACAGGTCCCACCTGAGAACAAAGGATTAAGAGATATGATTTATAATTTAGATAAATGGTCAAGTGCCCGAAAATCACCTTTCTTAGTAAGTGGTGACAACAAAAAGCTTTTGAGATTTGTCAAATGCTTGTGCACGGTAACATCTCTCTATTCTTCTTGAATAGAATCACATTTTTAACAAAAACATACCCATTTATTTTATTATTTTAATGAAAAATACAGCAGAGAGCATCCCTCGAGGAACCATAGGCATTCTGAAATTAGAACTTTTCATGAGTTAACACTTTATTTATTTGGGACACACTAGAGCCTTCCCTTCTAAGAAAACTCTTTCAGGATTCAGCTGAAAAAAAAAGTTTGACTAGTTTTTCACAGACTCCTCCAGATGAAAGAATATTTATTCCTCCCAACACAAATAGCAGAGACCCCCATTTCAACACAGCACCTTTGAAAGGTCTTAGAGAAAGCAAGTTACAACAGTGTTTCCCTCTGGAAGCCTCAGGGGCAGTCAGGCTTGCTCGGTGCTGCATGTGTCAAGAGCATGATGTTATTTATGGCACTAGTATTACCTGTATGCAGTACTGCTCTGTATATGCTATATAACCATTACAACACCACCATTCACATAACCTTTTCCAAAAGAAGCTTACAGAATGTCCAGAAAGAACTGGGAGGAAAGAAAAAAAAAAAAAAAACATTCCAGGCTAAAAGCTAACTCTTACATTTTTAATTCCCTTAGGAAAACCAGAAGACACTTCTTTCCTAATATCCTTTAAAACATCAAAATGGTCAGTTCTTCATCAATTTCATGTGGATTTTTTTTCCATGCATACCAACATTTTTCGAGAGTGCTAAGCATTAAAAGGTGATCAGTAAAGCGTCGGATCAGATCTAACTTGGCTTGATAGTGACCAAGAATCTCAGATCTAAGCTTGAAATGCAGCATGTGGATATCTCAGCTCAGTTTCCTACATAACTCATGATATTGATAATTGGCATCACCCCTGTTGGTGATAATTGCAGAAATGAACAAGTATAGAAAGAGTTAGGACGTATAATTTATAATCACAGTAAGTAATTGTGCTTGGATTGCACAAAGAGTTTCTGCAAAACAAAGTAGGAGACCTAAAAGTGAAAGGAAATGACACAAAGGTTGTATAGCATCAGAACCTGATGCTAGAATTTCTGTTCCTTTGGGATATAGTATTGCTAAGCCCCTGAAAATGTCTGTGAGTCAGGATTGCCTCCTTCTCAAGGATTGAATCATTATCACATGATCAATACACAGTATTTTATAAGAGGATACGTCAACTAGGGCAGACCATGTATTATTAATGCCTAACATTAATTTAAAACAAAAAAAAAAAAAACAGGTTTCTTGTTCTGCATTTGCAAAATTTNGTGAGTCAGAGTTGCCTCCTTCTCAAGGCACATGAGGCCTTCTCAAGGCCTCCTTCTCATTATCACATGATCAATACACAGTATTTTATAAGAGGATACGTCAACTAGGGCAGACCATCTATTATTAATGCCTAATATTAATTTAAAACAAAAAAAAAACAGGTTTCTTGTTCTGCATTTGCAAAATTTAGTTATCATCTTAAAGAAAGATTCACTCATTAATAACTGTCAAGATATGAAAAACAAATCTCTGAGCTCAAACCTTTGCGGAACAGCATGTACTCTACACTCATTTTAGTACCACATAATTAACAAGCTTCTAAATAAATTTTCAATTAAAAGTGATAGATTACTTGCTAATAATGCTTTTTTTCCCCTCCATTGTCAATCCAGTCTGCTCCTGAGCAAAAAGCTGGAATGAGAATTACAATACGGAAGGCCAGTTTCAGAAAAGTGGTAGCTTAAAAAAAACTGCGTAAGAAAAAGATCTCCTATTTATGTTTTGCAATGGAAAACAAATTATTTATTAAAGAAAATGGTTTTGTAGTCAATGAATTAAACAATATTTTTGGGACAATTTTCAGTTTCAGAATTGGTGTATCACAGCTTGTTTTTCATCCTAGAGCAGACAAGCGGGCCAAGCTTCCCTGCTTTGCAAGTTCTGCCTACACTTGATTTTCTCAGATGTGAAAGAACCAGTTATTGGACTAAATCAAATAAATAGAATAAATGAAATGAAGGAAATCTTCTCTCTGCTCCTGCAGAAGAGACTAATACCATCTAAACCTAGTATATCACTTCAGCAAACGTTGGTTTGAGGTGCTTAGCCAGAGACTTGCATCAATTCAGCAGTTTGACTTTTTTGAAGGCTTGGCAGCAAAGACAACCTGCTCAAATATTATTTCTGTTCAGTTTAAACAGTTTGAATATATCGTGGGTAGGCAAAGCCTTCACAGAAGGTGTCATTTTTATCTTTACTTCTAAAAGGATTTATATTTTTTAACAAATATTTAATTGAAAAGCAAGAAATCTCTTTTTGCCACACCACTTTAGCAAAATAATCCCTTTTACCCCACTGTAGTGTTATCAGGTGCATGACTCCTGTCTCAAGCTGTGGTGGCAACAGGAGCATCCTGCTGGTTTGCTGGCGAGCCATGCCAACCTTCCCGCTCCTTTGGGCAGGGGTGCCCTCTTCCGGGCGCTGCCTCGGGACTCCCAGCTGGAGACTGTGTCCTTGCAGGAGCCCCCAGCGTGCTGCAGGAAGCAGGGCACGTAGCTCGCAGCTGGCTCATAAGAACACATTAAACAATAAAATTCATTTCGCTCTATCAGTGTGTTGAGAACGGGACCACTGGGGTCCCACAAATACTTGGCAAGCCACCTGCTTGCGTGTGGAAATACTGGCACTGTGACAGAAAGCTACAGCTGGCTCTACGGGGCAGAAGCAACTCTGGGGTTGCTAACATGCCTGTGCTGCTTTAGTCCAGCTAGGAAGGGGCAAAAAGAGCAGCTCAAATGGAACAGCAGCAATTCGAATATGCTCAGACAGCCCAGGGATGTAGCCACAATCGCTAGGAAGTTGGTGTTTTTTAATCTTACGGTGACTAAAATTCCCTCACCATTCCTATGAGAAAAGCCAAATTGACCCACTAAAAAAAAAAAAAAAAAGGGAATTACCCCTTTCAGTAAGGGTTATGGAAATAAACAGAAATGGATTTTGTCCTCAGCACCTCCCACAGGAGAGGCTTCCTTGCCTCTCACACATTCTGTCTTTAAATTTGGAGGGTGAGCTGTACAAGCCGCTGGAATGAACTGAGAGCAAAGCTGTTTCGGGAGCTCTTTACAAATATTTAACCCAACCCAAACCACAAAGAGGTCCAGTGAGGGTATAGGTTGGGGTACAACTTTCTCTCCTTTAAATTTAAGCTGAAAACTTTCCGAGGTGGTATTTACTTTTCACTTAATAGACTGAAAGAAGAAGGGTACAAACATTCATTTTAGAGAGAAACGCTTTTCACAAGAACACCTATTTGAACTCCTTTTGAGCCCACTGGACCATGTAAACCCCTGTGATTCCTCCCGAGATATTTTCCTCACTTCAGTTCATAATCATAGGAAGTCAACTCATCATTGTGCTGGAAGAGCAGAAGGATGCCCTTATCCTTCCCATTTCCTCCTGTCCTACCTCTTACTGATACCTTTCTCAGGATGGTTTCAATCTCAGCTGAGAACTGCGTGAAAAGTAGAGTTCGAACACACAAAGTCTTCACTAAAAAAACCTTAGGGTTTTATCAGAACACTGTAATGGGACTTAAGATTAATGTGAAACAGCTTTTCCCAGTTCACTGGCAGGAGAGAAAATGTGAAACAATTCAAGTAACTTTTTTTGGAGTACTGAAAAGCTAAATTTCTTTGTCCTACACAACGATATGCTTGGTTCAATTAGAAATGACATGGTTTGCTCAGAGGCTCCCTACCAGATCAGCAGCACAAGCACGGGTTTTCTTAAACATAGCACATGCATAGGGCATCCAGCAAGAGGCAAGGTCTGTCTTCATAATGGCTAACACATTTCATGGCATTCCTTCATGTGATGGGGGGAAAAAACACCCAGCAGTTTACTGCCGTCTGTACATCTTGTGCATAAAATACTCCTTTATGGTCTCTTTGGAGCTACATGTCTTTTTTTCTTGAAAGATGCCATAAAGGGAATGCAAAGGGAGGGAGAAAAACTCTTTTAACTACAGGATGATGATGACATAAGAACAATGAGGCCAAGAGAAATTCATACTGAAAATGACTTCTGCCTCTGAGGTAACTGAGGCTCTGAGGTGTCAGTGGGAGTGGTAAGGGCAACCATGAACCTTGCATGAGGGTAGTGCTCTGTAGGAGACGATTCTAATGCCACACATAGAGGACCATAATGTGTGGAAGCACTAGAAAACACAGCCTAACCCTATCAGTTGTAGTTTCTCTGAAAGCTTTCCTGAACCACATCATAGCTTCACAGTAGATCAAGCCATTTTAACATGATTTTCACATGCCTGGCTTGAGATAGCCCAGCTCATCCACTAGGTTTCCTTTTTGAAGCCTAGAGCTCACTGGAAGAGTAGGATGGAAGAGGAATCTTTCTTCAAAACAGAACTGCTCAGGTTTCATAAGAACACATTGGAGGAAGATTCACTGTCATTTTTATATGCATAAGGTACATTAACAAGAACCACAAGGAGCCATCAAGTGGTTTGGAAACTCATAAACTATGCATGAATGCTCTTCATAATTCCAAAAGGAGATACAAGCAAGGGAAACCATAAATATAGGTTTATATAGGTGTGTGTAAAATATATATATGTACATGTGCGTTAGAATATACTTAGTATACTTGTATTTCTTAAATGTATCATTTAAAGGCAAACCACGTCCTCGCAGCAATGAAAAACTAAGCCACTCTTGGGACATGCTATTACCAAGGAGGACGTGTCTTTGCCCTAAAGAGTCTCACAATGTTCTGTCAACGGAACAGCACTTTTTCCTGAGCAACCATACACAGCTAATGATGAGATTAATTCACCCCAAGTAGAACAGCAGGCACCACAATAAGATCAAAAGGGCCAGAAATGTTTCAAGGTCACCACGGATTTCTTTTCAATGCCTTGCAAACCACTTTTTCTACCCTCCCAGGACTTATCACACACACAAAAAATATTTCCTTTTCATTTACCTTTTTCTTCCTTTTCTGAAAACTGACAGCTCCAAAATAGCGGTGAAAGCTTTTGCAGGTAAAAGGTACAACACAAATCGGAAAATGACAAATGAGAAATTAAAAAAGAGAGAACACAACTAAGATACAGAAGGACTAACACTGCAAAACACATACTCACTAGCCCCTTGGGGACAGTGCAAGCAAGGTGTCCTGGCAAGCTTGTCAGAAAATATTCTTCATGAGAATCACTGCAAGCTGGTGACTTGTTAGTGGTGACACTGAGGAGTGAAATCCTAAAGTGAACTTGATGAGAGTTGAATGTCAGGGGTCTCTGGGGCCATACTGTCTCTGGAACTTTGTGCTCCTGAGCACAGATAGCTGTGGCTGCTCAAGCTTAATTTCCTAAATTTTTCTGCAGAGGACTCTTCTGCCTCAGGTATGAATGATGAGCCACAGCTCTTGGACTCTTCCTCTGTTTTTGTCACTTGCAGACAGCATTACAGGTTTAGAAAGCCTGCAGCAAGGGAAATGAAAAATCAACTAAAGCACAGGCTTTAGATGAAAATCCCGAGCGGATGCTGAGCAGCTACAGCACAAAGCAACACTGAAATCCTCTGTTGCTTCCCTAGGAAAGGAAGGGACACCACATTTTACTTCAGAGTTCATCTATGTCTCTCTGATCAGTGTAACTGTTCCATCTTATCAGCTGCATCCTGATCATCATCTTCAAATAGAGAGTTTGAGAGTTCTTCAAATAACTATCACTCAAGAACTCATCTCTTAAATCCGAGCATCACCTTCATGAATGTTTTATGAGATGCCCCACTCATCCCATCATTCTGGCTCATGAATATGACCTACCACCTAAGTAGGTAGGTAGTACCTACCACCTAAGTAATCTCTTTGAGAGTATCAGCCGCGTACTGGTGTCAATGTCCTTGCAAACCTTCGCAAGAAGCTAAGAGGGCACTTGACTGTTTCCAGTCTTCTTTGCATAGCCCCAAGGCTGCCAGGGAACCTTCCATACCATATCACGTTCTTCAGTGAGGCACCACAGGCTCCACTCTTGTGCTTCAGAACTCCCCATTAAGTGGAGCCATTTGAGGAAGGAGACAGCGTCAGCTGTATAAGCACACAGAGGACACTTGGCTCTGTTACTTAGAGGAACTAAGAGGTTCTGAACTTCGAGGTTCTATCTATACTTATAAATACAGGGACAAGGCACTGGCTCCAACACTAGCACATGATCATTCATATTGTTTGCTTTCTCACTCCCTGGCATAATTTTGGCCCATGTCAACTACCACTGTCCTGAATAATGTTCCACCATCACTCAGAAAGCCTTTCACAATGGACAGTTTTGATGCAAACACCCTCCTTTGGGGAAGGAAAGGGATTAGCTACAAGGACGCAAGCTGAGCTGCGGCATGCAGCCTCTGAGTCAGGGAACAGTACCTACCTCACTTTATGTGACAGCAAGGACTCAGCCAAAGGGTGTTACCTTCCCAGCTGAAGCCCAGATTTGTGTTGAATATGGCTGTTTGAGTTCCAGTTTGGGTAACATGCAGTAATTACAGCTGCGTCATGTTTGGTTTCTGGTGATATTTGCACTACAGACTGGGTGTGCACATAGGTGTTGGACTGCTTCTTCACTGATTCGTTCTTCAAGAAAACTGACTGAATCTATTTGTGGCAAATCAAAGAAAGTAGGAACTGAACAAGAAGAAAAGATCCTGCTGTTACTGCTGAGACCTCTGCACTGCAGTATTATCATCAACAAGGGTACGTGAGGCATTTTGTTCCAGAATGATAATGAAACACTCCTGTTTTTATAAGCCACAGTGCACATTTGGATAGCGCAGGATCTGTCCAGACACTGGGGTCATAAAAGCCACAATATAATTGTGTCCCAAAGGAAAGCACAAAAATGGAAAGGGGGAATCAGAAGTTGCGCTATTTTAGGTGCTTCTGCAGTACCTGAAATTCTTTTCATAACTAGCAGCAAATGCAGATCTCAATCTGCTTCTCAGCAACATGCCCCCACTTTTTATTTTCCTGAACTTCAAAAAAGCAAACACTAACTCACTGAAAATAGTAATTGCCCACAGGAGTGTGAGGAAGAGTATTTAATATTTAAAAAGACTCTCTGAAGTGACATCTGCCTTTTCTGTTTCTTCAAGTCATGTGATGCAAGTCAGGTACATCAGCATCCCAAATGGTCTGATCTCTCTATGGGGTTGCACAGCCTTTTTTTCTAGGGAAAGAAATTAATTCAAATATTTCCTAAAGTAATGCATTTAATCTGGATAATCTGGAATTTATCCAACTTTTCCAATTCATTAAAAAAAAAGAGGCAAATGGTTTGATCATTTGTGCAGACAAATACAAAAAACCCCACCAAAATACTAAAGATTCTTTACTCAAGAGAGGCAGCTACATACATACATACATACAATAAAACAACTTTTTTCATACCTGCTATCTTCAGAATGCTTGGATGTATGAAAAAATCACAGTAGCTGATAGCTGGACACAAGTAAATTGAGCTAAATCTTATCTTTGTATAACATTTCATTTGAAAACTATCAGTGTGCTGGGTTATAGGTTAACCTTCATTAACAGGGAGGTAGGCAGAAATCAGCAGAAACTGAGTTATAAGGTAGGTGTCTCTATCTTTACATGATGCTACCTTCAGATTGTGAAAACAATTTCACTATTTGGTTGGAAGTCAAAAGGAGCCATACAAAAATTTAATACTCAAAAGAGGAGAAAAACTGGCGCTGGGCTTTTTCAACTTGCCAAGTTAAAGGAATGTTATTGAAGACTCTCTTACATAAATGTTCCTTGACCTTTGAATGAACCAACAGGTCTTAAAAACTGCATTAGCCAAAGCAAATTCCCATAGCAAATAAAACATTTAGCCGAATACACCAGACTTTTTTCTCAGCAGCACAAAGAAAACTGCAAGCCCAAGAACAGAAGGTTAACACATCCTAATTGTGTCTAATTGAGTCCAGTCAGCTTGCAATGAGCAGCCACCAGTAGGGAGGTGTTGGAATTAGGATGCACCATACTGAGGCACAAGGTCTTGAACACGGGCTACTATTTTGTCTAGCAATGAGGATCAGTAAGTTCCTGCTCTTCTCAAAGATCTCAATGTATACTGTAGCCTAGTGGAGTCTGAAGAGAGTTTGAAAAGGCAAGAAAAAGAAACTCCTGAAAACAAAAGCAGGCAGCACTGTCTTCAACCAGGCCTCACATATGCAATATAAGGCAGCGACAGTAGCTATCACAGAAGAGAGATGCTCTAGAGAAAGAAGCACCATGTTTGTCTAAAAAATGCAAATTCACATATGCTTAAAAACCTAGATTTAAGTGCCAAAAACTTCACAAGTCAGAATCAAATGATATTTGAATGATAAGTGTTATTTATAGGAGAGATGTAGCTAAGCTGATTTTATCCTTAGGGGCAGTTTGAGACAAGTATAGAATGCAGCTCAAATTAGTGATAAACCATCCATAGCTCCTCAAACAAGTCAGAGAGTGTAAGAAGAGGCATCCGATACCACCAATCTTGATACAAGCACACGCACTGCTACATTTCAAGTCTGTGAGGCTATCATCAGTGCTCTTCTATTCATGCTGAACAACATCCTGTTGCTATGTGTTACTGGAGGGGACATTGGCAGTTCAGGAACAGTAAGAACAAACATCATACTAATCCATGGAACAGAACTCACTGTAGGTGCTTAGATCTCTTTCTGGACACAAATAAGTGTCATACCTCTCTCCTTACACAAAGTCCTAATAAAGTTTCATGACCATAATGACAGCATAAGGAGCACAGACATACTCAATATTCCCAGGGAGATTCCTTTACAAAGTACCTTCCGAATGGTCCCAGAAATGATACCGAAGTCATGGCCATATTCAACTTCCTTCAGCACAAAACTATCCTTTGCAATCCAGGTTCCCTCACTCATTTGACGATGGTGTCTGCTTCAACTTGCACTGCACATGAGGAACGAGCTCCCAAGCACCACAGTCAGTACGCAAGGCCCTAAGCACCACTCCTCTGGTGCACTGAGGCACAATTGCTGAGAATAAAGCAGCGGTGGTCATACAGCACTGCAGCATAATGTATACGCACAGCAAAAAACAAAATTGCAAGGACAACTTTAATTTTGTCATCTAAATATGCAGGTTGCAAGCCCAGAAGTCATTTGGCAAATACACCTCCTTAGGTCACATTGCCTTTTCAGGTCTTAAATAAGGAACAGTCACCATAAGGTCTATTAAAAAAATCAAAATATTTGTAGGTATTATAGCTATACATTGTGATTTGAAGACCACTTCTTCCTTCAATTTAAATAGCTTAGTGGCAGTAAAACTGGCCTAAGTTACGCCAAGAAGTAGATTTTTACCCGCAAGCAGAATCACCTAGACATCTTTTACAACATGCCAGAGCAACAGCCTCAGTCCTTGCTCAGACACCAAAGTTGCACCATTTAACTCCCACACTACAACTGCATCAGAAAAATCCTCAGGCAGCCAGAGCAGGAATAGAGTTGCAATGATATAATACTGCCTTTATGCCAAAATACCTTGAATGAGTCTGCGAATGGGGAAAAACTTTAAGAACTTAAGGAAGCTTCATACCAGTTTAATTTTGTCTGCAGTGACTGCTCTACTCTACTAAAAAACATGTCTCTACCTGGATCAGCCATAAAGATACAAATACTGAAAGAAGGCCAAGTCTCAGGATAAAATCCACATGTGTTTTAGGATAGAAAAGAGATCCCAGCTACTACAGTGAAAAATAATGCCAGATCACCATTAGCAACTTCTTGCTTTTTGTGGATAACTATATAAACATACATTTCATTCAGCACAATATCTGAAGAAAGGAGAAAAACTGTAAGAGTACAGATAGCCCATTAGGGAAACAGTGACAATGTAGCAAGGTTAGCAGGGCAAACAGTGACTACAGTAACAGGGGCAGGTTCTGAGTGCTCCATAGCCTAAAATGCTTAAATGCCAACAAGGCATCACGGCTCCTGAACACTGCACATGGTTCCCTCAGTCACAGAAAAAGGGTTCCTATCAATCACATAGTTTTGCTTGCAGCCTCTCACCATTTCTGGTTGGGAGACCTTCCAGTCAGAGTTGGGGATTGAGGGAAGTCTGAAGATGGATTTAAGACCCTTCTCTTTGTCTCTGCAAGCTCGGGGGAAATGCAGTGAGTTATTCCACTATCATCAGTATGGACATGAGTTACAGCAATTCTCTTGCAATTATCCTTAAATCACTTAAACGAAATCCTTCTTCCTTTCACCATGTTCCTTTGGCTGAGGAACAGAACAGCAAGTATAGCAAATTTAATAGGCCAAATCATATTTATACTGCCTCAAAGTTCTCTCTGAAGAAACATATATACTACATATGAGAGGAAGAAGAGAGAGCATGTCCTGCTGCTCCAGCTTTCACAGCAATGTGATTTATGGGCCTGCATTCACAAACTCATTGTTCATTTGGCACCACAAACCTAAAATAATTAAATAAAGGCCCATCATGCTTGCAGGTCTGTGGTCTCCTTGGCTTTTCACTTTGTACTTTCTATATGAGAAAATTTTGCAGGCCAGAGAAATAATTTATGGGAGTGGGGGAGAGGTGCTTAAAACGAGACATGTCTCATTTGTGCACATATATTTCTACTAATACAGCTTAAACGGATACTATTTTGCCACTACTACTCTTTCATTTCCAATACAGGATTAATCTGATATAAATTATTTTTTCATCAAAATTTATGCAAGAAGTTTAACCTTGAGCCATGAAAAAGGAAGCACTCTTCTGTTTGAATTCTTAGTGTTTCCACACATATATGTCACACAAGTATGACCAGGAAAAGCCATCCAATTAATTGTAAACCCTATCTGACTACCAGGCATACTTTGTTGCAGTTCAAATGTTCAAGTTTTAGTACATAAAGTCCACGAACTTGAAGCAAATCAGGGTTAAACTGAATACAACTAAGTGGACTATGTTTAAGTGAGATAGAAAAGATCAGAACAATGTCAACAGTGATTTTGAATTATTCAAGTTCAACTGTTAACTTTGGACTGGTGAACAAACCTCATTAGCACATTTCTAGAGATTTCTCTAAGGAAGAGAAAAGCTGGCTTGGGTTTAATTTTATTTTGCATTTAAACCGTCAAACTCTATAATAGCTTTCACCCTGTCAGTGACAGGGTGGAAATGTTCTGTTTCGCACTGATGGAAGACTAAAGTTGAATTCTACTTACATGACATGTTTGATGCCTATACATTTTTTTACTCACAGTCAAAGCATGAAGATGCAAGATTAAGGAGAGAAGAGCAAGAACGGAGCTTCTCTTCTGTTGGTCAGGTGGCTATCACCACTTCTCTGCTGGACAACCTAGGGAGTAAACACACTTTTCCTCAGAAAAGTTCCTTGTACCTGTGCTGAAAAAACACTGTTCCCAAGTTTGGTACGCGCAGTTCCCAAGCTGGGTAGGCACTGCTTCTTGATTCAAGAATTCTCTTCACCCTGCCATACACAAGTGCAGAGAAACAGTCACCTCCTTGCCACAGGCTGGTGACTTTATTTATGAAAGGCCCAAATCACAATCTTCTTGTTCCAAAAGTAAGCAAAATCTAGGGAATGTTCCTATGAAAGTCATTGCAACAGCATGTCACTGCAAAGTTTAGATGACGAAGTAAAGTTCGCAAAGAGATGAGATGGGGAAAGAGCCTTAAGACCAATGCTGGTAGCAGTTAGTAGCACTAGACTCCCCTGAACTGGCAGTCACTGTCTGATCCTCACAAAAAAACCCCACACATTTTAAAGTTGAGCTAGGTTCATGCAATAGATAGCATAAAAAATTACTGGGAAGAGCTAATCAGGTCAAAAAATTAGTTGCACAAACATGTATCAAGACAGAGGCAGACAAATGAATAAGGTCAGAAATTATTTTTGCAATCATACCAATGCACCAATCTGAGATTACAGTTATGTCTCAGGAGGCAAATAGTTGTTGTACATAACATTAATCGATTCCTAGACTAACCTCCCCAGAGACAAAACAGTCTCTTGTACTTAAGAGCACTTTTGAGTGAAGTGCTGTTTTTGGGGTTCAGTGGACTTCTGTGTCATGGANTCAAAACAGTCTCTTGTACTTAAGAGAGTACAAGAGACTCAAAAGAGAGTACTTCACTCAAAAGTGCTGTTTTCGGGGTTCAGTGGACTTCTGTGTCATGGAATAGAAAAACTTCCTTATGGATCAACATGGTGTGAACCAGACACAGAGGCAGAGGTGACACTTGCACTGCTAAATTCCTCATGTGATTTTGTGTACATCCCACAAGTAAAACTCATATGGCATCAGAATCAAGCCTTTATCAAAGCCCTTTTAGTAGTAAGGGGAAAGTTAATTAATAACCAGTTGTTTTCATTCAACAGCTACCTCAATAGCAAGAGAGGTAGCACCAGAATGGTGCTGGCAAGTGTTAAACACTTACATGGAGTTACATGGAGTAAAACAGTTGGAAATTGAGATGACTGAACATGTGCAGCCAATTTGAAAACTTCTATTAGGAAAACAATAACAGGCAAAAATTATAGTCGCAGCGCAGAACTGGAGCGTGCAGTTCCCACTTGGAAGTCAGGAGCATATTTGTTCTGTGTGCAGAAATATGAACTCCATGTCAAGTATTACTCGAGAACTATTCCAAAGGAAATGCTGACTGCAGACACACAACTACTGTGTCATGGCGTGCGTGGGTCTCCTCCCAGCACAATGTATTACACTGTACTGCTGCTTGCAAGTTAGGAATCTTCAACTGCCTTTATTTCTCAGGAATAGAGNTATGGCGTGCATGGGTCTCCTCCCAGCACAATGTATTCTGCTGCTTGCAAGTTAGGAATCTCCAACTGCCTTTATTTCTCAGGAATAGAGTGAAGTGGGATAGGAAGAGAACAAAACTCTTAATTTGCTAGCTCATATGAAGCAAACGATTCTATTTACTGGTTGTATAAAACCTCACTGTGTTAAAAGCTATACACTTGTGCTGTTTACATGTGCAAACCAGAATATTTTAGGCTATTAACTAAGCTGTATTAAAGGTGCACTGTGATTGACTGAGCTGTAATTTTAACATAGATTAGCTGGGTTAGAAAAACAAAGGTATAGAGAGTCACCATTTGGAGATGTTTACAACCACAGAAGGCCTGAGAAAGGGCAAAAAGAGCAGGAATTCAAAAAATTGAAGTGACTGCTCAAAGTCTAGAAATACAGCGAATATTTTCCAACTCTACGTCTAGGCAGCAGTATAGTTCCTATTTGCTTCCCCAACTGATTATTTCTTGTTCAGTACACATGCACAACTTCGTATTTCATCACACATTATTAAGTCAGTCTTGCATGTTGAAAATTCCTCACATTTCCTTCCCATCACTCTAGGGAATGGTACAGATCCTTTCTTGGTAACTGTTTTTAAAAATACCATGTGCTCAATAAAAATTGGAAATTTTGCAGTCTTTCAGCCACACGTTTCCTCCTAAGAAACTTGCAGTTCATCCAGACATGAAACCCAGACAAAGCTAACATTTCAGTACTGTCACTTCACAGCTGGCACACATTTTCTAATGTGGGATGTGCTAGCAAAGAGCTCTCTACAGCCAGTATGAAAATTTGGTTCAGGCTGATGGCGTGGGAGGAGAGGGGGAGAAATCCACACTGTTTCACCATCACTCAGTGAAATCCAATACTTCTAAAGATAACGATATGTCTGATTTCAGTGTTTATAGATGCTGAAACAGAGAGAAGTGTCAGCCATAACCACTTTACCACTTCAAGTTTATGTTGGTAACTAGATTTCTTCTTTTTTTACTGACTCCTGTAAGCAGATATATTTAAAAAAAAAGTCATGAGAAAAAGGATCCTAGCGAAGTCTGCCTGGGAGACGACTCAGGTTTGTTTCTACCTATACCTTTTTACCTATCACAATATTGTTTCATAAGACCACTGCACTGTCTTGTTTGAATACAGATTAAGCAGGGTTTTTTCAAATTAATCCTAACAAAGACACACTTAGACTCCAGTTACACACCAAGGAATTACACTTTTTGGTATACAGTAACACTTTCCACCTGTGCCAAAGGGCTAATACTAATACCATCATAACGCTCATTCTCTTTAGTATAGTTTTTAGACAAACCCACCTGCAATCTTAACCATTTTACATTAAATAACTTACCTGTTCTGCAAATAAAATCCAAACAAATTTCTGCCTTCTAAACCAAAATGTTTCTAAGGATTCCTATTCTCTCAAAAGGCATTGTGTTTCTGGCCAAACTCTTGCCTAAGAGGGTGCCTAATGTTATCTTGGTTAATGCAAACAGGACTAGTGGAAAACTTGATTCTGATGTGGTCATTTTGATTTTCTCATTAACAGACCAAAACATGATTAGGCTCTCTTAACTTGGATTTTGCAGAAGTCCCAAAACTGTCACGCTGCATAAATCTAGAAAGATTTGTGTACCTCTCTTTATATCAAACATAATACACATTAAATAATTCTGACCATAATTTCTGAGTGTGATAAACATTCTCATTTTACAACAATCTATAAAGATCTAGAATCATCTTAATGGAAATTACGTATCTATGTGGTCCATGGGGTACAGCCATTGTGTTTAGAACATATTATTTGGAAAAACGAATGTAGAAAAACAGAAATAGCACACTGCCACACAGCTTGTTTGTCACAAGGACAGTGCTAAGCACTTCCACAGAGCAGGCACTGAGCAGATGGTTTCTAAGGCGACTAGCTGGCATATGAAACGGTCTCCGGCCACCCCAGGGAATTGCTTTCAAAGGAGCACTGCACTAGCAGGCAGCCTGCCTCTGCAGAGCCAAGTGCAATGCCTTAGTTTCACCAGAAGCCTCATGCACATGAATCTCTCACCCCAAGAAAATGCATAGAAAAGCAGTATGCTTACCTGGGCTGGACTCACAAGCAATAAAAGGGGATGCTGATCCAAGCCATGGTGACAAGCAGACAGAAGTTGCCCCTAGATCTAGATATTTCCTCGCAGAGGTCTCGTGTGGCGGGCAGAGACGTGAACACTGACAAGTGGCAGAAGCCTCTCTTGCCAAGACTCTCCCACAACACTGGAGCACAGGAAATGGATGTTGAAATGGGAGACTGTTTTGGCAGTAAGTTCTCAACTGTAGATCTGGTGAGTGTGCTGTGCAGCTTCTGAAATAGAGTTGCTGCCTTTGGTAAGATTTTCTCATCTTCCTGAACTTGATGCAACATTTGCCTGCTGCTTTCTTACAGATTTACGGACAGTAGACACTGTTGTCTTCTTAGGACTCTAGGTAGCGCCACACGGAATCTGCTGGGTGCCTGAAAAGTTGGACATCATCATCAGTTTGGGCAGCAGTAGAAAACAGAGGATATTAAAGGGGGAAAAAGGGTTATGGAAGAGTGAATAGACCAGAATATAGGCATGGTTACTGAAACAAAAGGTAAGAGATTTAAAGAAGCAATGGGTAGACAGATACACCATTTGGTCCTTTTCATATCATAAAAAGCACTTTGTGGTGTGCTGTTGTCTCTCAGAAGTGTGAGACCCTTCTGCTGGTGCATACCTGCTTAGTAGCTCTTGGAGGACTGCATTCATGGGTGGCTTGTCCCCTTACTGCCTTGCCCATGCTCCTGCCACGGGGGCTTTTTCTTCAACAAGAGGAGACCAGGTCTCCTGCCTTCCATAATGCCCACGAGCATGTCCTAAACACTCCCATTTTTCAGAGGGTTGAAGTCTCAGACAGGCTCTTACCCTCCTTACGCACGTTGCCCATAGCTTATCACGTCTCTTTGCGAGCCTCTTAAGAACGTCTGCTGTTACAGAGGCAGGAGAAAAATAGAGTTCCTGTCTAAATTTCTGTGAAGAAGAAGTTGGGAATATATGTGCTTAGTAACAAACTACTTAAAAGAATAAAAGAAACTCTCAATCACAAGAATATATTAAAACAGTAACACATGAAAAACATATCACAGCAGCAGGGGATGAAGCCATATGCACAGAAAAGAGTTGCTCATTTTGGACTGTCTTCTTTCAGCTCAGAACTTCAACTCTTTATAAAAATACAAGTTCCAACCTTGCAAGACTTTTGTCATTTTCTGAGAGGAATCAACAGAGAGTACTCAGAGTTTTATGGAGGTTCCTGTCTATTATGGTAAATCAGGTCTTTTTATTTAATTAACAATGAGGTTTCTTTAAAATCTGTTAATTAAAAGACTATTGTTACTGCTTGGAACTAACCAGAAATGCATCTCAGTCTACACACTGACTTGAAATAAATGGACTAATATTGTTATTATTTGAAACATTTGATCACACTTAGAAATTTCTTTTGATATTTGCATTTGAGCTTGGCAGTCTCCCTCCTTTCAAGGTGACATAAATGTAAGGTGTTTGCATGTATACAGACACATATGAACAGAAAGGCTAATGCATACGTAGTTCCATGTTAGGAAATAGTCTTTTGTGAAAGCAGGATACCTTCCTGCTTTTAATGCTTTATAGGTTAGCTTATGCTACAGTTTATCTTCTTGGATTTCAACATCAAAATTAAAAAAAGAACATGAGTTTTCAAGTTTGGAATATGAATTAAGGTGAAGCACAATTGTGGCAGATTAGCATCTTTTGTCTGATATGACAGTAACTCCAGGTAGTTTTGGGAAAGGCATAGAAAATAATGTCCTTTTGACCCTAACATGAATATTCCCTGCAAACTAAATTTCTACAGAGGGCATCTCAAGAAGAGAGCTTCACAAAATGAAGCAAAAAGTCTTCCAAAATTAAATTACAGTTTTATGATCTTTATCAGCTTTAGAAAAAGCTGATGTATTTGACCTCTCAGCACATTTCTTTTGCAACATGAAGGATATTTTAAGCTTCAAGGGAGTATTATGATGATAAGCAGTTTATTTGCCCAACTTGCCTTCATAAAATAAAAATATTTGGACAGAAACAGTAAGAAAGGATTGCAGCTAGAATGCTTAAGCATAAGCATTATGTTAAGGAGAAAAATTAGTGGTTTTTTTTCCCCTTTCAATCACTGCAATATTTTCTGGCAGTTATTATACAGAGACAATGTGAGATGCGTTTCTTTTCCATATACACTTCCAAATTATAGTATAATCAAAAGCATGAAAAGAATAACCAGTCTTCGCATCTTTCAAGAACATGAAATGCTACATCCATTCTGCTTGCTAAACATTCACCAAGTTTCTGCATGGAGAACTTTCTAGTACCAGTCAGTGCAATTGAACTTGCCTCCCCTTCTTCCAAAAAAATCAGATCTCTTTGGAATTTTATTTTATACAATTATACAAACAGATCGTAGAATCTCAGAAAATGAGAACTTCATCTTGTAGTTAGCTCGTAGTTTGCTTGTAGCTAGCTTAATCAAGAAAACTTCTAAGAAATCTGGAAATCCACTGTCAAAATACATAAACTGTTTTTTTTTTTGGAGGTGAGTATTGCTCTTGTATTAATACAGCTTCAAGTTTTAACAACGTTAAAGGTAAGCTTCAATTAATATCGACAATAGCACCAAAATAACAACACAACAAGCTTCGTACTGCCTTCGTTCAAGTGAATCCCAGAACTGTGACTACTCTCAACTCCTTCCATGCTATCACAACCAGCAAGTGCTATGGTTAATGAATGCCAAATGGTCCTTTGAAACTTTTTTTTTGTTCTGATCCTATCAATACGAAGCCCACAGGGTCTTAAGGGAGCATTATATTTTAGTAAGGTATACATAGCTACCTCAAGCAGCTCGTTAAAATAAGATATCCAGGAGCGCTCTGTGAGAGAAATCTATGTGTCTGTAAGATGGGGAGGCCAGAATTCATTTACTCCCTCACTTGGGCCTTCCAGCTCTGCAGCTGTGCACTCCAGCCCAAGCCTGCACATTCACCCCCCCCAGATCATGCAAATTCTCATCATTCAGCATCACAAAGGATCCATTTCTTGATGAATGAAAACCCAAATCAGCTTTGTTGGCTGACCAGGACGCCGGCCCTGCATAAGTGCCAGCATACCTCTCCTCCCATAATCACAGATACAGACTCTGCCAGGCCTGAGAACGTGCCTATTGAAAGAAATGCAATGGGAATGGGAAATACGGAGTGTCAGCCCAGAAACTCACGTGTTCAAGGCTGGCACTACTTGAATTACATGACATCTTCAGAATGAGAGTTGATCATTTTAGGATTGCCTGTTGAAATTACTAAGTTAAATACTTCCCTCCTAGCTGTTCATAACTGATATATTCAGTGTCCATAAGTGCCTCAAGGGAGGCAGTGAGGAGGATGGGGCTGGCCTCTTTTCAGTGGTGGCCACTGACAGAACTAGAGGAAATAGTCACAAACTGAAACATCAAAAGTTCCACAAGAACTTAAGGAAAAACTTCCTGACAGGGAGGGTGACAGAGCACTGGAACAGGCTGCCCAGAGAGGTTGTGCAGTCTCCTTCTCTGGAGAACTTCAAGACCCGCTTGGATGCAGTCCTGTGCCACGTGCTCTAGGTGGCCCTACGTGTGCAGGGGGGTTGGACTAGATGACCTCTAGAGGTCCCTTCCAACCTTAGGCATTCTATGATTCTGTGATTCACTGTTTCCTGTGTGGCTGTGAGAATAACTTTACAAAGGGAAGTTTTAACTTTGGAAGCTAACTCTATAGTTTGGCCCCTAATTTCCAGCATGCTCCAAACTCAGTTTACAGCAGCTAATACATTGGGGAAGCTCTTACCCTTTAGGAAGAAACCTCTCCCAGGATTTTCCTTGTGTATGTTTGAAAGCACATATTTTCTCTGGAAAATAAAACTAAAAGCAAATTAGGCTGTTAGCCATGTATTATTTTGAAATCATTTGAAACAAAGAGATAAAACTGTTAGAGATCTTTCAGTTTTCAGAAGAGGGGTTTATAACTTAATAAGTGATTCAACGTACTGAATATTCATTGCAAGTTTTATTTTCCAGAGAAAATATGTGCTTTCAAACATACACAAATAATACATGGTTAACACTTCAAAATAATACATGGCTAACAGCCTAATTTGCTTTTAATTATTCATATGACCATGTACCACTATATACACCATGACAGCGGTAATTGCAATCTGTCTTCTAGCTGCATTATTACCTATACTATTTTGTATAGTATTCTCCAGAAAATTCTGGAGAACTATCAGCTGAGGTTCTCACCACATCATCACTGCCCAAGCCTGCAGATTTGGGCCCTCACAAATCCATGCCCAACTCAACATGGCCACTCTAACGTTACTACTTAAAAGCCTAACGCTTTTCCCAGAGGTCGGGAGCTAAGACCCTAGGGAGCTGCAACTGATCTGATTCCAGCCTACCTTGTCAGAAAGAACAATAATAATAAATAAATAAGTTAAACAAAATCCTGATCCCACTGAGGTTTAGTCACAGATCTGCTGCAGGCTTCAGCAGAATTGAGATTTCAGTAAAAGCCTCTGGAAGGATCAATTCTGTCAAGAAAAGCACAGAACACAACCCATTTAGCCAAGATTCTTTTGGATCAACTTTGAATTGGCTTAACGTTCCATTATCATGTATCAGTTCAGCTTAGGAAATTGCATCATACATGGGGAAAAAAAATGTAAATTAATGCACCTTCACCGAGTCCTCTTTCACCACAAGTGAAAGTGAGTTAGATTATATTGCATCTACCACAGGCCAATAGTTTGTTTGCCCACATATGACCCTATTATATGCAATGGTCATTCAAATAGCAGTGAAGAAGGTCTGAAACCATTACAACAAATACAGAGAAATGACGACAGCCATTACAATGACAAGACAGGAGTGCAACAATTCCTTTGCTCAGGACTGCATCACAAATACGTGTTTTGCATTGTTTACCGTAAGAATAACACTTACCTTTGGCATTTCAGCACTCCCTGACAGAGAAGTCTTTGATCCAAACTTTGAATTGTCACAAAAGTGCAGAGCTTGGACAGCACCATATGTAATATACAGACTTCTGAAGCAGGCTGCACTTTTTCAATTCCATTCTGTAAGCGGATTGACCGCACTGGAAAAGTAAATATACCAAAGGTCCAAACTCTGACAGTCTGCTGACTTTATTCTACATAATTTTGACATTTTCATGGCATTATCAGCAGGGTTTAGCAAAAAACATCAGACTTCCTGCAGAATTACCTACTAATAAGCAGTGTGCTGCATTACAGCATTTTAAAATGCCATTGCTCTTATTTTTTTTGTGATTTCTACAATTATTTCAGCTTAGATAATCTAGAAATGAAGGGGAAGGGGTCAAAATAAAGTATACCCTCCCCAACCCCGCCAAAAAAAACCCCAAACCCAAAAACCATTGGGCAATGAAGTGCATAGAAAACCTTTTGGGACTTATTGTTTAAATCATTATTTGAGATATCTCCAAACAAATAAAGCCTATCTCACAGTCTTCTAGTAAAAGCATATAAAGTGGGAAAATGCCAGCATAGCAAAGCTTTTATTATCCAATTAATCTGAAGTTGATTGTTTTCTAAATAAAAGGGAATCATTTAGTTTCCCTCTGTGGAGCAAACACTTATGCAGGCAGCAACTAACTGAAAAACCATGAACAGCACAGAGATTACCAAAGAAAAACAGTGCTCCTTTGCAGATGGCACCACTTGGCAATTAAAGTAGTGACACAAGCTAACTGTAGTACAGTACTTTGTACCTGATTTTGGTCACTAACCATTTTCCTTCTGTCAAAGCTAAATCACATTTACCTGACAAAACCTTAAAAAAGCTTGATTCATTACACAGATGGCCAACTAGATTTTTATCTTCAGTTTGTACAAAATGCATATTCAAGAACTTTTGAGTGCTCAGAAAAGGTATATGCATTTATGTTTTGCCCACAGAATAAGAAAAAGGGCTTAGAATACATTGATAAGAAGCCTATAAAGTTTTTTTGACAGTTTTCAATTTCAAGCTCTTTCTTCAAGTAGAAATACTCTAGTTTCAAATTCCTGCTGCTATCTGTGTTTTGTTAAATATATCTCTAAGCAACTGGCTTTCCCTAGTGAAAGATTTTGTCCTTAAACCATTTTCTGACAAAGAGGGCTCCAATTTTTAAGCCATACAGTTCACATTCCACATTTCTCTTCTCTTCCTGGCTTAGCAACTCAGATAGTCATAAAGAAGAGAATTTTATCTATCTGCAGCAGCTCCTATTTAAATGCATTATTAGCAAACCAAGGTTAGACCACATTGCATTTTTACAATGTAGTTCCCCTAACTCTCACTTCCTTAAGAATTTAAGTTTCCTGACTTACATAAATCTGCAGTTAGGCTCAATATGATTTCCATCTGCTCATGACAAGTATGTAAACCCAGAAGGGCCTCAGTTTTAATTCAGACCCTAAAGGGCAATTATGTCTATTATTCAAAACTGAATTCCTGCATTTCAGCTTTCTTCCAACTGGGATCACACTTGAATACAGCTGTTCTTGTTTTGGTCATTTGAGTTTTCCACAGGTATTGCGTATAAGGAGGCTCATGAATGGGCAAGTGGCTTTCCTTTCTCTTACACTACAGGCTGGAAATCACACCTTAGCATCATTTTTGCCCATGGCAAGCACACAAATTTCAAAGAGGACCCAAAGTTGATCCCACCCTACAGACCCAGAACCCGTTTAAAATATGGATGCTCAGAGCCACAAAATGCAAAACTCAACAAATTGCTCCTGGTAATAAAGAAATATATGAGTAAGATGTCCTGTCAAGTACCTAAAAAACAATCCTGCTGCCAACTCTATCGTGAGCTTTACACCTAGAAATATTACCGAACTGAGCACAGTCACACCCATATGTTTTCAAGCACATTAACAGATTAGACAAAACTGTCGTTTTAGATCATTTGTTGCATTGCTGCTAGGTTTGCTCTATCCAAGATAATTAAGTCTTCAAAATCACGAGCAATAAGAACAAACTCTCCTCTAACACATAGGTGCTTTTTGACTCAGAAAGAAAGTAATGTGGACATTATTATGCCATATAATAGGCAGAATTACCTATAAATGTTTGTTGCTCACTCACCTTAAGTAGAACTGGGTGCCATTTGCAGTCTGTATTGCCTTCTCAAACTTGGTACTAATGAATATACTCTTGTTCCTGCTGGAAAATGACAACTTTTGCCTTAAACTAGTCCCATAATGCATATTGTATACAGATACATTACTCATTCACAACTCTGCTCCTGGAGCTGTTTTGTTCCAACACATCTAGCTACACAAAGTGTCAGCCTCTCACCCTGTAGCCATTACTGAAGTAACAGCTTTATCTTGCTCTGCTACCCAAACAGTTCACAACTTCCAATGATAAATGAACTGGAGTGAGTAACTGCACTTTGCTTGAGGGACTAACTGTGGAGCAAGGTAGAAAAGAACAAACTATAGCCGTTTGCTTGGCAGAACCTACACAGGAATTTGGAGAAACACTCTCGCTTGCTCAAAGAGCAATATTTTATGCCTTACTGAACTGTGTATTTCCTAAACACACCAGTCCTCTTCCAGAGGGTGTCACGAAAGAGACTTTATAAACAGTACAGTGCTTGGAAAAGTCCAAATTACATACCAAACTAGAACAAGATTGTTCCTGTTGCTGCCCTGCCTCCCCCATTTTAACAGTGTTTTTCTGACATAACAAACGATCTCAAGCAAGACTTCACAAGCAATTAACTTGCATATCAACACTTCAGCTCTGTGTTTCTGAAAGGAGAAATGTGCCTATCTGCAAATCCTAATTTGGTTTGAAAAACATCTTCTTTGATCAGTTTATGCAGAGTCAAAGCAGAATGACTTATCTATTTGTACTTTTCTAGAGTATCATTCTATCGACATGGCTATTTCATAATGGAAAAGGGAAAATACAAGGTAGGCTGCAAGACATGAATGCAAGTTTGAGTACAATTCCTGTGTATGGAAAACATCACTATCAGAGGTTCTGCTTTGCTACAAAGCAGAGCTCTCTACAGCAGTTTTACTTTCCAGGCAGAGGCCTATGTTTTTTGCTGCTGAAATTCCTTGGAACAAAAAGCGACCTGCAAGAAAAAAGCAATGGAAAGTATTTAGTGAGGAAGTGGAGACACTGCCTTAGTGCTGTAAGAACAGATTTACCTGAAACTGTAGAAGAAGGATCTTTCTGAAATATGAAACCGTACAAGAAGGATTTCTATGAAATATGAGTTTACCTTTTTGCCTTACTCTGTCTCCAATCCATAGGGTCTGTATTCACTGCCAGCCTGGCTCTAGGTGAGTTCATCTCAAGCAGTTCTAAGTGATCCGGGACAGACTGGTTACAGGGAAATTCCACACACACCCCTACCACGATACCAAAACAAAGGTGAATTAGAGAGGAGAGCCCTGGCAGTGCACTTCACAGTGTTAAATGTACTTACCTCACTAGGCTTAAAAAGGCCCGGTGTTATTAAACTTCAGAGTATTTATTAAAATCATTCTGTTTTTTTAATCATGAAGGATTTTAGTAGCAGGAGGTCAGGAAGCTGGAAACATTTCATTGCTATTAAGCCTGCCATGGAGAAGATTTTGTTATTATCATGTCTGCAGGGATGTACATATTTTTGAATATTTGCTGTTGGCATGAGCTGAATACTCATAGCCTGAGGTACACTAAGCACTGCATAGAAACTTTCTTATATTTTGGAGATACAAGCAAAACATTGCCTGTACCATATTTGATCCATAAAGTAAGAACAAGAAATTCCAAGTGATGCCTGTTCAGCGAACTCCATCAATAGTAAAATTTGCCAAGAAAGAAAAAGACAACAGGCTAGTCTGGACAACATAATAAAGGCAGAATCATATAAAAAAGCTGCTTTCAAAATTTAAATGCCTCCAAGAAAACAACTGCGGACTCCTAAACCAGAAACAGCTGACTGCCCAGCTTGGAGAATGGGTGGGGGTGGGTGGGTGAGCAGAGCAGAGCGGACTGGCTTCCAGGCAGAATAAAGCACCGTGTTTCCCCCACCGCTTCTTGCATTCTGGAGAATGATGGCACAAACACTGGCAGCGCTCAGGATAACTCATCCACATTCACCTCAGGCAGCCCTGGAGTATCGCACAGACACTTAGCGTTGAGCAATGCTGACAAAGTTGGTTTCCTTTACAGTCAGGACCATTTGTTAAGTATTAAGTTTTCCCCACTGGCAAGTGCATGAAATGACAGAAGTCCACACTGCTAAATGTGCTATTGTGTCTTTACACTCTAACCATTATAACGTCTGAGATCTGTAATGACAGGAGGGATTTCAGTGTAGGAAAGATTATCTAACAGTTAAGGAGAATTATGATCCTTTAAGAAAATTCTCTTTTCTTTTGTAAAAATGTGGCATATGATTAAAATGCAGAGGGCCCCTTTTTGCAGTATTTCCAGCACAAACAATTAGCATAACCTCTGAATATGCTGTTCAACTAAAACTAGTTCCCAAGCATTTAATATTCAATCACTTGCATATTCATTTACTCTGGGAGTACAGTCAGGCTTATTACTTGCTTTGGGAAGATAGCTGTCAATCCTGAGAAGCATCTTGAGGTTTTGTAAACAGGTTTACTGTCTATCTGAAAACTTGGAAATGAACCATCTCCCATCTTCCAGGGACTTCAAATCACATTTATTTAAGCTTAAGGCTTAAGCTATTCCTTGTTGAGGTGATTCATTACACAGCTGTGAACAAGGTAATATGTGTATGAATAAACAACATAGTAATGTACTAGAGTCTATCTTAACATGCTACATGAGGTAAAAAATACAATCAGAAAATAAGCACTGTATGAGGATTCATTTAAGGGAAAAAAAACCATGAAATCCGTTTCACAAAATTATCTTCTGATAATTCAGAAGAAAGGGTTTGGTGAGTTCTGTTTGTTTCTATAGTTTCACACTCGGGCAATGTTGTGATCAGTCTAGGTGTTCCTCTGCCTCTCACTACTACATAGATTAGAATTCAGCTATCTCACAGAAATGGTGATGGTCATAAATCATTATTGTAAAACATCAAACTAGTTGAAAGTCACTGACTTAAATTCTGTTTGTCATCACTGCAGTTGATAATAGCCCTGATTTTTGTTGCTATTTTCTTCCATCAGACTGAGTGAAAGCAGAGGTTACATTTGTGTTACCATTGTGTCTATTCCTGGTCAAAATCATGAAACACTAAAGTTGCTGATCAGCAAAAAGTTTGCCAAAGTAATTGTAGCTGGATGCAGAAGTTAGAGTATATTTCTTTGAAAATATGGTAGGGGATTTTATCAAATAAAGCAGGGTAAAAATATTTTTACTATTACTGCAATTGCATGGTTAATTAAGGCATTAAAATGTCTTAATGCAAAAAAAAAAAAATTAAAAAGACAAATGAGCACAACAAGCTTATCACAACTCTCTTAAATCAAGGAAGCTATGGAAGTGTGCACTTACCTTAAAACACCTTGTAACTAAGTTAGGTACCTAACTTCATTCAGCATCTTTAAAAATCCTAACCCAAATCAAGAGTTCCTAGGATCATAAGATAGATACCTACATGAAGTGTACGCAGATCTTACAACAAATCTCAAATGATTCTCCCACTCATCAGACCACCTTGCAAATCTTCACTGTGTGATTATATCATAGAACTTGTCAGGGTTGCAAATATGGAGTAACAAGATACCAGGATGGCAACCAGCAAAGGGCAGGAATGGGAATAAAAACTCACTATAACAAGAGGGATTTCTTTCGGAAAACCTGGACAAAGAAACCATAGTCTTATAGAACAGTGTATGTATCAAGCTTTAGGCTCTTAATTCATCAAAAACATTATGGCCACATGGATAGAAAGCATCAATGCCTTAGAAATTCATTTTGCTGATGTATTTAAATGTGTTTAAAAAAAAAAAAAGACAGATTAATTTTCTTGCTTCAGTCTTGCAGCATATACTATCCTTCTATGTCTTTTGCTCAATCTAGTATCATTTGTCCTCCCACAGCTGGCATGACACTGGTCAAAAAAGAACCAAAAGAACCCTGAAGTCAGCATAAATTCCATATTTACGCCCTCTAATTCAACAAAAATGCAATTCCATGGTCCAGCTTTATCTAGACCAAACTTGCACTGCTGGGGGACACAGAAAAGGCTAATACTATGAAACTATGGCCTAAACTGTCTCCTAAAATCCACAACACAGGGTAGGAAAACGAAAAAAAAATGATTAAGATTCTCTCAGCCACCTTTTATGTGGTACAAGTACCCACTGGCTTGTTCCCCCCTTTCTTCTTTAAGAGAATACACTCTTCCCATCCCTCAAACTTAAAAATAGAAAAACAAACCTCAGTTATGAGAACAGAAGCAGCTATCCATGCTATGCTAAGCCACGCAAGAACACGTAGCATTTGTATTTATCATGAGAAGTAAGTCAGATTCAATTGTATACAGTTAGACCAACTCCTCACATCTGGCCACAGTAGTGCAAACACAAATGGCTTTGCAAAGACAACTAGTGAATAAGAGGGACTGCCCTAACACCTGACCATTCCATTTGGCATCCTCAGTCCAGCAAATAGATTAGTTGGTGAATGCTTGCATTATTGTAAAGATAAGAAGTGTTAAATGCCAGGTTACTTCAGAGCCACAGCAATGAGGTGGAAAAGCAGTACACACTGCAAAGGAATAGGCTGATTAAGTTCTTAAACTGCATCACGATGAAAGACAGAGGAGAAATATTTCCATCTGAGTTCTGCTTGCCCCAGATTTTAGAGCCTTTCTAGTCCAACACCTTACAAGTAACTATAGCTTGAGCACCCCCATGTGTACAGCAGCATATTCAAAAAAATGCTTAAACACTTCTCTTCCCTTTCCTGAAACCAGATACAAAATGTCAAAAAAGATAGTTTGCCTTTGGAAAAGCACTGTGCCCTTCAAGGAAGCCATCCCAGTAAATCAGCTTTGAATTATGATTTTTCATTCCCTTCTAAAACAACTGCAAAAAACAACCATGCAGATGGGCAAACAGCCTAAAATTCCCTGGTAGCCACTGGTGCTCCCCTCCAGTGCCTTGTGAATGGTGTTGTAGTACACGGAGATCTGCATCTTGAATGTCACACTCACTGCCTCACTCATTTTTCCTTGCAGTTTTTAAAGTTAGTAAGCAAAGGAAAGTTAAGAATGAAAAGCTCTTTCTTTTGCAAATATCAGATCTTTTGTATAATTAATAGAAACCTACAACAATATTCTCTATAAAAGTTATATTTTTGCCGCTAATTTACACATCACTGTGTTTAGTAAACCCAGCATGGAAAACGAGCAGAACAGGTGAAAACCAAAGGTAAATCAAACATTGCTTTATACCCCATTACTAAAATGATCTGGTATCACGCAGTTAGAATACCATGCAGCCTTTTCCAAGCCAGGTAAACTTTGCTGCTGAGAAAACTGTCTGATTTCTTTTCCAGAAATCAAGATCTGCTTGCTTATTCACAGAAAGCCTACCCTCTAACATTACATTAGCACTGGCAAAATCAGTTACTCATAAAGAGATCATAAAGCATGGGTCTTAGTGGACCCATGGACTACTTCCCTTCCACAGCTAACGGGCTCTTTTGACCTCAGATCCTTGTACTCTCTCTGTTCCCATTCCTCTTCTAAATGCAGATCTTAGATCTCATCAACGTAGACAGAAAACAAAAAGAATTACCTTATCATGAATATGTCTAATAGGAAGGAAAACTATAAAGCTCTGATTCTCTTCACCAGAAATAGCATCAAATATCCAGACAAGAACTTTAGCTATAGATAACAGATTAACTACCATAGTTAAAAAATGAGGGTATTTTTGTATACAAAGCCTTTTTTCAGGTGAAAATTATTCAAGCCAAGAAGCAGCCTAGACCTGTTTTCAGGAGAGGGGATTAAAATATATAATGTGTAAAAGCAACTCTAATTGTACACCAGGAACGTGAGCATGCACTATGAGCATGAATAAGCTCTGCTAGTTAAATAGAAGTCTTACATAAAACCTTATATATAAAAGAAACCTTATGCATCCTGGATAGGCAAAGGTCAAAGTCATGCTTTTAAACCAGGGCATTTTTTTTTCCCCCCATGGTATGTTGGAAATATTACCAACCCAACAAGACCTTCTATTTCCTTTTTCTCACATGCACCACCTTCCAAATCTAACTCCACGTTTCACAAGAATTCTTTGTGCCTATGGAAAGATACTATTAATAAACATTCATTCACTGAAAAGCAGCAGTGATAACAGACTGTAAGAGAATAAAGTTTCAAGGGTTCCACACTCAGCAGCTCCCAAATGTGAATTACAAGCAGATTATAAGAAGATCTCAGTTGGCTGTCAGCTCTTTTCCTCTGAAAATCTGACCACGTTGTGGCTCCTTAAAGGGATAGTAAGCTCTGTTAAAAATCTCCTTCACAGTTGCTCTCCTGGCAGGTACCTTAGATTTACTGAAAATAAATCAGATTGGGTTTTGGGACTTTACTATTAAATTCCTACCTTCATGTTGAAGCCCTGTGCGTGATCCAGACAATCCTCCTGCTTCCCACGCCTTTCTGTTGAGTTTCCAATGCCAAAGCGCTTCAGCGGTTCCCAGCTCGGATGGGGTTTCGCAAACCTGAAAGGAGAGACAATGGGCAGCAGCTGGTGCTGCAAAGATTCCAGCTTGTTAAATCAATGCAGCTTTCTCAGTCAGGCTCACTGCGCTGGAGATCAAGTTTTTGGCAGCCTTTAGTAACAGAAGCACCAGCATCAAGAAACTAGTAACACCGCATATAAATGGCACCTCAGCAGTTAGCGGATAAGGTCATTAATCAACACAGATTTGTCCCGGTCTGCCAAAAGGTAGCATCTTCCAATACCTAGCAATTATCACATACATTTACAAACCACTAAAAACTCTCTTCGATTCTTTCCACAAAGAGGTACAGAACCCTCTGTACAGATGAACAGACTTCAGTTTCTGCCAGTGTGCAGTGAATTACTCTTGTATCACAGAATTTCTTCTTTGCTACCATCATTAAGGGTCAGTTTTAGAAGCAGTTATCAGAATAGATATATAATGAAAATGATAATACCAAATGTGCTCTAAGAAAGGCTGATCCTCACGTATTTTCCAAGCAAAGTGAAACTCAACAATGTAACTCTTAGAAGTCTTCCATAGATTTTTCTATCAGATATTCTTTATGGTGTGAAAAGTGTCCTTTCCAATGACTGGAAACATCAACATTAAATTTTTGAACAAACAAAAGAATTTTAACATGAAGCCAAAGTGTCTGTGTCAAGTTATCCCTTCTATTCTTTCCATTGGCAGAAAAAAAAAAAATAGGCAAAAGGAAGATAAGACCATAACAAAAAAGAATTTAACCTTTACTTGAAAATTCAATTGCCTAAGTCATTTCACTGAGCTCTGTCACTGCTACAATATTGACGCAAGTACCCAAGTGTTGCCCAGCCGTGCTCCATTAAAGGAGCACAGTCTAAGCATGCCACATGAAAGCAAAATAAAAAATTACAATCTACATTCCTTCTGTCAATATTATGGCCCCTCAGCTTGTCTTTGCAGAAGGACCTTCTGTACGGTAGTGTTAACAAACTTTCCAACAGCTTGGCATGTTTCCAAGCATGTTCTGAATAACAGCTTTGGAATAGGAAAGCAGTATGGACACTGAAGGCACCAATTATTTCTTTCCATACAGGACACACATATTTCAGCAATTTTATCTACAGAATGCATTCACTGAAGCTGTATATAGTTGAATACGACTATGCTGATCTCAGCTGCATTAGCCAATTCCCCCCTGCCATTTATTGCTTTCTCCAGACATTATCCAGAAAAGAAGCAAAGATGCTTTTCCTCTAAACCCTAGTGTAACCTCAATCTTAGAAAGTAGCAAACTTGCAAATACATCTAAATGAAAGGCAAATTCAACACAGCCCATTGCAGGCACTAAACCTTGAAGTTTAAGTTAATCTGCATGAGATACTTTTCAGCAAGCAGTTTTAAGGCCCACTGTTTCTATTTTATTTTTTATTAGAAAAAGAAAGATATATACGGTTTAAGCGCCTGCACTGAACTTTCAGTACACTTCATTCCTGAGCTGGAAACACAAATTTCACATTAAGCACACTATAAAGGCAGCAAAAAAGGCTTTTTCTTCCTGAGCTGCATGGAGTACCATCTCCCCCTACTGCCTGTTTACCAGTCTAAAACTCGCCCAACCTCTGGAAATCCTTTTTCCAACTCCTTCAGAAGACGCATAAAGTTGCATAAAGTACTTGGGAAGATCTCAAACACTCTCTAAAAACCTAGACACACTTTTCTGCATCTGCTGCAACTCCTCAAAGGGCTCGATTATAATACTTCTGAACCCAAGTCATGAGAGACTCCTCACACTGGGCTTTGAGTTTTCTTATTACTTTCTCAATTTTGTAAAAGAGCTGTTCTCTGCTATACTGGAAAAAAAATGTCCTTCTGTCCTTCTTTTGCCTTTGTGAGTCATTCTGCTCCTTTTCTTCCTTTAATCTTGTGCCTTCTCCACAAGAAATGATGTGCACTGGCAGCACTGAGCTGCCTTTGGCTTAACGTGCAATGAGTGGAAATATGAACTGACCTTGTTATGTCTCCAGTGTGGTTTCCAAGACTGTGAAAAATACTTCATTTATTTGTTTTCTCCTTAGACACAATTTCTTGCAGCTCTGTTTATTGTCAGTTTCACACACACAATGTATTTTTGGTATTAAAATAGCCCTAGCAACACATGAATGGAGCTATACTACTAATATTATATGATTAATAACCATCCAAAAATCATTCACAGAAAAAGCAGCCAAATCTGTTCAAGGGAAGAACTATTAGTCCAGCCGCATCTGCATTTTCTCTTTCTCCAGAATTGCTGTGTCAGTCAGAAACTATCTCTCTTCATACCTGTAAAGTCAGTTATTCTTGCAACCTATTTTTAACGGTATCAATTAAACCCATTAATGTCCTTTTATGGAAACCTTTCTAAAACTTAAAGGCTTTTGCCAAAGTGTCAAAATGCCTCTGTGGGAGAAAGTTTCTATAATTTCATCAGATGATAGTTAAGCGGTTGACACAGGAGAATAATAGTAAGATTAACATACTAAGCTAGCTGGGTTTGAAATTGTACTGTAAATTAGTTTTCCTCAAGTTTCACTAGATCAAAATTAAGGCAGAATTAGCAAAACTTATAAATGTATAATAATTTTAAGAATAAAGGGCCTTAAATTCCTTAAGATTGGAGTTTTCAGAGGGGAAAAATAACTTTTCCCCTGTCCTGTGTCATCCGTTGCTTGCTAAGGCCATTACCTCTCATACAAGACCAAACCACATCTGAGGCATATGGATTTCTTCAGTCTAGATAATACTTTCTTCAATAAGACAGGAAATTTACTTCCTTACTTATAGTTTATTTTAGTATTTGTCCTATCTTATTTCTTCAATGGCTGTCAGACAGCTTTGTGGATGAAATTCATGAATTGTTTGTCATGCCTGGGATGTTACTTAACAACCATTTTTTTTCCAGAATTTTCATTTACTATGCTGGAATAGAAAGTTATTGAATTGTACTTCTCTCTGCTACTGTTCACAGGTCAGAATAAAATTGTTAAGTGATCCCTAGGGTTTATGGGGCTGACTTCTACTTTATGGGGATTTTTTTTGCAATATTAGGAAAAACAATTTAGAACTTCCAGTCCTTTGGATTTTGATACATAATTAAAGATTTTTTGCAGAAATATCTGTTGGAAATTTGAAGTTAAACATACATAAATTAGAAATGTCTTTTTGTTTTACAAACAAAGGAAGTTTTTGACAGATACTATTAGCTTATTCAAATGTAGAAAACAGAGGGATCTGAGCCAGCTCCAGTGATAAACTAGAAAGTTAAAACAATTCTTCAGCCAGCACGAAATAAAATGAGGTAGCTCAGTAGCTACTGTAATGCAAGGGTGTGGCTGCAGACATGAGAAATTATTGTATTTCGCGCTACAACAAACACTTCAATTTATATTATGCTTCGATTACTGCTAGATAATTCTGAAATAAAATCTATCAGTAGCAGAAGCTATCAGCACTTTATTTGGACATACACACTTTTCAGTCTAGAACTACTTCAGACTGTTCCACAAACAAAAGCATCCTCAGTTCTTCCAATCCTCTGCTGCCCTGTGCCAGGCAGTGAAAACAGGACTGCCACACACAAAATCCATAAGCAGTTCTTTTTCTCAGTGATGAATTTCATATGCATTTTACATTATGGACTTGAGGGGAGGAAAAAAAAATGGAAAATTATTCTTTTACTCTGTTTTGTTCCTTTCTTATTTGAGTGAGAAAATACATTTTATACAAAACTGTCAATATTTCCAACAAAAACAAAGAGCACCTAACTTCAGTAAAAGCTAGATACATTAATCTGAAAACAGCTAAATTTTAAGCAACAAAATTTTGTCACCTCAAAGGTGGAACAGCTGAAACAAAGTACTTGAGTACCCATAACCCTCTTTACAAAATTGTTTGGGTCAAGTCAGTTTGGTGAAGCATAGGTGGTGCTGTGCTCTCCACCATGACAGCACC
Source organism: Crypturellus undulatus (assembly GCA_013389825.1). NCBI lineage: Eukaryota > Metazoa > Chordata > Aves > Tinamiformes > Tinamidae > Crypturellus > Crypturellus undulatus. Next base: position 217,901 of record VWPW01008005.1, read on the forward strand.
TTTTATTATGTTCTGTATTTCTGAAGACTGGCAGTCTCAGTTGTCATGTCTATCCACAAAAAGGATTATAGTATGTTTTATGCCTGGCATTACTGTTCACCTATGTTAGATGATTTGAAACTCTGTCCATAGAACCCCAGGATGCTGTCCTTCCAAAAGTAAGGAAGCTAGAGAAGTAAATAATTTAGGTCTTATGTCCTTCTTTTTCTTCTTTTTCAAAAATCTCTAAAACTGATTAGTGCTTTTTTCCCCCCTCTGCTTTTAATATGAATTTGGATTTTGCTCACCTTGTAACCTTAGTTCCATATACATTTCCTTTTCAACAGGAAAAAACAACCAACCAAACAAAAAAAAACCCACAAAACACATTAAGTTCAAAAAAAATCAAGAGGAGAGAAAAGTTGAACTTCTTCCGGAGAAGAATAGCAATGTTACAACCACAAAATAATTTTATCTACCTGGACTTCTATCCTGTACATATGGAATCAATTATACATACATTAAGTAGTAAAATAAGAGACAAAGAAAAAATTTTATGGGAGCTTCCTTTGTGTAAATTCCTTGTTAATCTGACACCTTATAGCTATTAGTCCTTCAGTTTACCCTTTCAAGTCTTTGCTTACTGTAATTATTTCGTACATTTTTCAGCAGATAATCTTACTGACCTGTTGATCAGAAATAAAACACCCAATTTACAGTGCCCTAGTTAAGATGTCTTATAAAACAAGTACAAATCCACTGTGAGATAAGACAGTTAATAAGGCAGCTCATAAGACAAGTTACAGAATATCAATGACATAAGGCATGTGAAAGTTGGTACCACTTGTGTCCCTGAGGTCTTAAACTTGTTGTCATTTTAGTCAAAGAAAAGCTTGCCTTTGGCTTTAATAAAGGGTCTAATAAGCACACTGGAGTCCTTGCTGTGCTTTATGAGGGGAAAAAAACCAAAATCATTCTTTGTATAGTTTTCGCATCAAAATCAAGAACACTATCTCACAGAGTTATATAGCCTTATTTTTCCATCCAGCATACCTAATATCAACATTGTCAAGCAAATCATGCCATTTTAATTTACAAAAAAACATTAAGTTCATATTCCAACACTCATACTCACGCAAATGTACCTCCTTAACCGTAAAAACATACCTATTTTCTTGTTCTTAAATAACTACACAAATCATTGCAAACAAGACTATGATCTTTGACTGAAACGTCTAGAGAGAATAATAGAGCTTTTGGGAGAGAGAGCTCATTACACAGTGCTACACTTGGCATTAGTAAACAAACAGTAACTACTACTACTGAATTCTAAACATTTCAGAAAGCTAAGTTAAATTTTAAGTGCTGTTTCTCTATAAAAACTCAAAAATGTGTCATTAAACTAACCACAAATACAAGTAGCAGAAATTGTGCAATTCAGTGATTTATAGGATAAACAGGCTCACTGAGCAAAAGATTTGACTTGAGGCAACAAGTTTTTCTTAGGATGCTGCTGAAAATTCACTACTACCCATATAGAAATAGAAATTTGCATTCTCTTCTGAGCTACATAACTGGCACTGCATCACCTAAGAAAGCAATTGCTCGGTGTTTTATGAGGGGATTTATAGAATTTGTCGTTTTTCTCCAGATTAGACACAAACAGAACCACAGGATCACATAGGTAGGAAAGGATCACTGGAAGTCTATAATCCAACCTCTGCACAGAGTAGGGCTCATTACAGCAGGTTGCCAAGGGCAAGTTTCATAATTGCCATATCAAAGCAAAATATCTCTTGCTTGAGGGTGTATGGGGGGTCAGGAAGGTACAAGGAAGAAACTACCAAAAGAAATGAAAGAAAAGATTTTAGGTGCTTTCTGCAATGACAAAGGCAGATGCATGCTGACTTATTTCTGTTGTTTACACAGACATTTTCTGTAGACCATGTGCTCGCACAGACTTGCCTGACAACTTAAAGCCTTTTCTTCACTAGTCCCTAGGACAGATGAGCTTCACTACAAGAAGGGGCCCAGGGAAGACATGATTTTTACTTAGTATTCATCTTCCCAATACCTTACCACACTTCAGGAGACAAATTTCTATTCCTGGAATGTTTTTAAAAAGCAAACAAAAAACAACAACAAAACAAAAACAGCACTCCTGAAACAAAACTTCCAAACAATCATATATATGTGCCAAACAATCATCCAGATTAGTCAAGAACATTATTAATGGCCAAACAGATGGTCAACGCTTTATTCAGAGAATAAATATAATTCCAGATGCAGTATTTTACAGTAAGTAAGTACATTTCAATAAAACTTCTTAATTACTCATGCTATTTCTGGGGGACAGCTCCTTCAATAGTTCAAAAAACACATCATTTCTTAAAACAGTATTTGGCAGTCAAGGCAGAGACAATATCCCTGTAAGGAGTGTCCGAGTCAGATTTGGTCCTTGGTATGCGGCACAGTCGACGAAAGGTTGGAGAACGGAGCAACAGGTTATGTGAGAGTCCCATGAAACTTGACGACAACCAGTACAACGCCATGGACTGCAACAAGACAAGCACCGAGTTCAGCCCTAGATGCAATGAACACACTACCATTCCAGGCAGCTCTTCACAAACCACACCCACTGGCAATTCCTAATTATTTAGAAAAACAGCTGATTTAAATATACTCCACTCAATAACAATAGTGGCTTTCATTTCAAGTTATTTCTTACTTTCTCAACTCTTCTGGGAAAAAAATGCCACCTACACTGAAGCTGGACAACAGCTCACAAATTAAACCCTGTCTTGCTTGAACTGCTATGTTTCGCTTAAATAAACTTGATGAGGCAAACAACTAGATAGATTGATCTCTTAATCACTGAGAAAAATATATATTCAAACAAATAAAAGAGAGATTAGAAAAACAGAAACAAGTACTTTAAGAAGCTCAAAGAAAAAATGCAAATCCCCCAAAACGTGCAAAGCTCAAGCTGTATATTACAGTAATCAAATACTTAGAATAAGTGCATCTATACCTCTTTATACAAACTTTGCCTAAAAACTTTGCTAAGCCACCTTTTTTTTTTTCTCTAGGCTGTAAAAATGATATTCAGTAATACTAATTTTGTAGGTTCTTCCCTTGTAGTATTAAAAACACAGCAAGAATTTAAATGCACATTTAAACAAAGCTGGAACAACGTAACAAAGCTGTGATCTATTAAATAGGTCAGGCCTTTCGACTGTACCTTGAGCACTGTGAATTAGAGCCAAAAATGTCACCTGTCAGTGGAGACATCCTTAAAATTCTGGACTTACCGAGGGCACAGTTGCAGCAACGGGGATCATAATTATTGACAGCACTCGAAAGAAATTTGTAGCTAACTTCTGGAACCTGGTAGCTTTCACTTTTTGCAAAGCAAAGATCTGGAAGAAAGAGGGAGATAAAAATACAAAGATATGAAGATAGTTCTTTCTGAACAACTAAAACCAAAGAAAATTTTACAGTGTTTTCACTAAGCCCATATTCTTGTTCATCTATTATTTTCATTAATTATTCTTTTCAACCAAAATACTCATACATTCTTAAATTTAACCCATCTGATACCTTAGAGACCCAATTCTTCACAGAAAACATACCAACCTAACAGACTACCCACTTCAAAAAAATCTCGTTTTACACAATAGCTTTGCTTTTGCACATAAACATTTTTCCAAAGTACAGTCCTCTGAGGAAAGGTTGCTGACAGGGAACAGGCAGAAAACGTTGGGTGAATACTGAAAGTCACACACTGACTTTTATTACCATAAAATAGTCTTAGTCCACAAAACTTTAAAAAAAAAAAAAAAAAAAAAAAGCTGAGCGAGAAGGAAAGCCAGATGGTTAGCTTTCAACAAGAAGTAATAGAAACATTCAGGTATAAGAAAAATATTTCCATGAAGTTATCAAAAAATACGGGAAGACTTCTTTTTTTTAAATCTCCCTGATAATGTTCCAAGATTGTGGATTTTTCGATGTATCAGAAGGAATTTATAATATTGCTCATTTCAAGCACCAGTCAATTTTCTTTCCTAGAAATTCATCAAAATGCTTTTTATCCAGCATCCACTATACCAGGATTCAGTCCACACAGAATGTAAACAAATGCAACAAATGTATTGCAGAAGTCAGTTCTGAAGAGGTTCTATACACAAGTGCCTGAAGTCTTTGCAGAATGTATAAAGTGTATTAAAAAGGAAGTTGTTTTTGGAAATGACACATATTATTCTATCCAAAGTGTTATGTTTACTTTCTACTTGTAGAGTGCCAGGTGTACATAGCACAATACTCTGTGAAATGCTGGGCCTGCATATTTCTGTGGAATGAAAGCAAACTGACTCTCCTACTGGAAATAAGATTTTTTTTCAGGCATTTATCAAAACAGAACCAGAGCTCTATCTGCACAATGGCAAAAACATGATATATGCTTGTGTGGAAAAGACATTCAAACTTCTGGAACAATTATGCAATGTTTCAGTTCTGTCCAATGCACTGAAGCAGTCAAAATCTGAAGTTACCATAGCATTACTGTGTTTTAGAACTGGTAAGTGGGATCTTACAATTCTATAACTACAGTATTCTACATACAATAACTAATACAATTCCATAATAAGAATTGCCCTTCTGGAATCATTCCATTTGCTTCCCCAACATACCTCCACTATCATCAAATTCATAAGACCAAGTGAAACGGGCAAAATCCACGTAAAGTCTGGTGCTGTGAGGTCTGTAAACCACAGCGTTCCACCTGTTGAAAACTGTTCTTGAACTACAAGAGAAATTTAAAAAACATTTGCAATTAAATATGATTTTTTATTTCAAGTTATGCAGAACTACTGAATATTGCATTTGAATCACCCACATTGCTAGATTCACCTTGTTTATATAATAAATATAAAATATGTACAGTATAGAATTTGGGATATGAAAGATTACATGTCAAGATACTTTGCTGTTAAAACAAGGAAAAAGTAGTGGGAGATACAGGCTAAGTTTCTCTTCACATGAAAAAAAAAAAAGCTATAGATTAATAGCAAGCACACTGTTGCATGGCTAGCACCGCTTTTTAAGTATCACAATTTTATAAACAAAAAGATCCAAAGACAGCATTTTTTTTCCTCAGTAATTTGGCTTTCAGGAGAGCATACTATACTTAAATGACCATGTAACAACATACTATGCCATATGGAGATATAAGAATATACACTATAGCATTACAACATAGGTCATATTTTCAGAGTTCAGATTCCAGTAGTGCCTTTAAAGAAACATCATACAAAGTTCACAAGTCTATTACAAACACAGATAGCACATCAGCTGAGATCAGTGACACTTTTTAACAGTTCTGGAACCCACCAGTACCCTCTGCAAAAGTTCAGAGCAGCAGTTTGCTACAGCATTGCAAGTACAACATAGGTATTTAGGCCTAGTTGAACTATACAGAGTTTAAAAATTTAAGAGTAATTTTTAGATCAGCTAATAAGTCAAGCTTTGGAGATCTTGTTTTTTTACAAGCAAGGTACAAAAATGAGCACTTTGTGCATGTATCAGAATGATCACCTTCTGAGTCCGTGGCACCGACACTGCAGTTTCGCAAAGCAAGGGACACGCAGACCCACATTGGAATCTGCACCCACATCACTAAAGTGGCTTTAAAGGGGTGGCAGTTGTCTCGGATGTACAGTTCTGTAATAATCCTCCGTAGATTCTTCTTAAAATGGAACCTTTTAAGAAAAAAAAAGATATCCTCTAAAAAAATGCTTCAAATTTCTGCAGATTATACACACTAGATTAGCTTATTGAGGCATAACTAGAAAATCTGAAAAAAATTCTTCTTGAAACATTTCTCCTCACTAGAACAGATTTGCGAGATACATAAAAACATCATTTTACCTGGCAACCTTTTCAGACCAACCAAGTTGCTTTCCACGAACAGAAACTTCATAACGAAGACGTTCGGCTAGTTTCTGAATTTCAGGCTGCAAATTTTCCAGCTAGCTAAAGAAAAGGAAATACGTTTATGTAACAGACTAAAAGAGGCAACCATAACAAGACATTTCTCTCCCCATACTGTCCTGCATATCTTCTAAAGATTACTGTAAATTGTGAAGCACAAATATATAAACACCATTTTTCTGTAAATAAAATGAACGAATAACCAAGCTAATTAAAAATATTTCTCCTAAGAACCAAAAAGCTAGTAGCTCATGACGTACTTTGCTATTAATGGGCATTATTTTGTTTTTCACAAACGGACTATGAACAACTACTTCATAAAACAAAAAACCTTTAATGTCAACTCAAACAGACTTTAACTGGAGCACAACATGATCCAAACTCCAAAGAACGAAGCACAGATTCCGTTATGAATAATACGATAGAATTTTAATTTTTGGAGACAAAAAGATAAAGAATAGAAAATTACTGATAAGGAAACAAACGTGCTTCAATGGAAAATTTAAATTGTACATCTTCTGTCATAACCTTTTTAACAGTCACTGAGGAACCATGTCTAAGAAATACATCTCCCTTCAGCCATTGGTCCTTTCCAGCAAAAATCTGATTCCAAACCAGATTCTGGCAGCTGAGATGCACCACCCTAAAAACCACATGACTTGGAAAAGAAATAACATGGCACACAAAAAAGAGATGTTCTTTGAAGGATGCATCCAGGAAACACTCCTTTTGACACACAGAAGTCCCTCTGCTATTGTAGAGGTGACATATAATCTCTGTAATAACTTCAGCTTTACCCACAAGAGCAATGAAGTATTTAAAGGATTTTTTCTAGAGTGGCTTTACCAGGATTTTTGTTTGATTTAATGCAGCCAGCCACAGAGAACATGTCAGCATATATCAACCATACCTCAGGCAGGGCAACTAAATTTCTACACTGCTCCCATGGCAAAACATATATATATTTTTTAATTTATAGGGATTGCACCTGCGAGCGGTGATGCCAGTGCAGCACCAGCAGACGACGCATAAGAGAGGAACCGGGGCCATGGCCACGCGGCTGCAGTTTTGCGGAAAGGCGCCCGCAGCAATGCCCGACTCGGAGATCATGCCCGTCACCCCAAGCACGCCGAAGGCTGCAGCCGTGCCCGCGCGGCCTCTCACGCCAGCAGGACGTGGGAGGAGCAGCGTTCGCCCCGGGGCGCAGACGCGGACCCACCTTGGCCAGCAGGCGGCTCTGGTGCGCGGCGAGGGGCAGCGTGACGGCGGTGCGGAGCGCGGCGGCGCCGCACACGATGGCCGCCCACCACGGCAGCTCGGCGGCGGCCTGCAGCGCCACCAGCCCCTCCTCCGCCCAGTGCACGGGCGCCGACTGCGCCAGCCACTCATACCACCCGCCGGGGCTCCCGCTCGGCGCCCCCGCGGCCGCCGCGACCGTTAACGGTCTGCTCGGCCCGCGCGCAGCGACCGTTAACGGCCGGCCGGGCGCGCGCGCAGCGGCCGCGGTTAACGACCGACCCGGCGCGCGCGCAGCGGCCGTTAACGGCCGCAGCAGTCGCGTGAGGCGCCACATGCCCCAGCAGGCGGTCGGCGCGCGCCGCCTCAGAGAGGAAGGGGCGGGCGGGCAGCCCCGGGCCACGCGCATGCGCCAAGGGGCACAGGGGAGGGCGCGCCGCAGGCAGCGCAGCGCGGCGGCCATGTCGAGTGAGGGCAGGGCGAAGGGCGCCGCAGCCGTCCTGCACTCCCGAACCCGTTCCTGCGGGAAAGGCGCAGCCGAACACCCCGAAACGTGAGGGAATGGCCTCCCCGTGCTGTGGGAGACAAGAAGGAACCAAGAGGGGGAACCTTCTGGTGACGCTGCTGAGGGCACAAGGCAGACTTCTACTGCCCGTGCCAGGATTTCATGGAACAAGGCAGACGCCACAAATGTAGCATCCAGCCTCTGCTCCCCTCGCCACAGGTTGGGTTTTCAAGTTAGCAAAATAGAGGTAAATAGAAATTATATCCCCCAGAAATCCTGTTCTTTCGACCCATAGAAATACAGTGCTGTAATAGTGAGTGGTATTTCTCAGATTATTTCAGAGTAAGAATGCAAATAATCCTAATTAGCGCTTAGCATTAAGCATGAAAGTCTAAGCATGGACAAGGTTATAGGAAAGGCTTAAATAGCACTGTTCCCCAGTTTAACAGTAAGTGCTGGAATGGAATTTAAATTATTAACGGTCCTTTCTAAACCGACTGATTCGTTACACACTATATCTTAGTTAATAGTTGGAAAAGTGAGTTTTCTTCTTTTCTTCTGATCTTTAAGATGGTTATCGTAACAAATTACAAAACAGAGGCTGAGATTTTAAAACAGTAAGTCACACCACCTAACTAAACTTGGATGTTTCTTCCTCTGAAACGATTCCAAAGATGCCTCTGAACAGTAAACTTGCACAGAATGGACAGAAGGGTTGAAATCTGAGCGACACCACCCTAAAGACGCAAGCTTTCTTTTAGCTTTCCTCCGTTGCAGAATAACCAGCAACAAACCATGTGTCCTGTCCAAAAAAACCACACCCCAAAACTAAAACACCCACATTTGACTTGTAATTGTACTTCAAACTATACATATGTACACTGTGCTGCTATCTGACTTGCACTGTATCACAGCTGAGATTTGCCTCAGATGACACAGCAGTTTGCTTTACAGTAGCAATGTTCGCCCCAAGCAACTTCAAGAAGGTAATAGCTTCTCAGGATTACCGTAAGGGAATTTTAATTTGGATTTTTTAATGTAAACCTTCATGAAATAGTAACCCAATTCAGAACAACACATCATCTGCTAAAACAAAGCCTTTTATTCTGAAACAAGCTTTCATCTGCAGCCTATTTTTATCAGTGAAGGTCTCCTAAAACTTCAAGCGAAGGCTTTCTTTTTGAAAAAAAGACAAAAGTAGATCTTGAACCACCCTGTGTAGACAAAAGAAGGAACCAGAGAAACAGAAGCTCTGGGAACACTCGTGAAATACAACAAACCTGCTGCATCACCCTATTTTAAGAATTATCCTTACTAGATCCTGCAGCATGATATATTTACCACATCTCTTAGGCATGTACAGGAGTTGGTGCGGAGACAACTTCGAAGGTGCCAAAAGGCTTCCTCAAGCACTTTTTGCTCAAAAGCCTTTCAAAGAAGAAAAGTGGAAACCCTTAACATCTTGTCACAACTGATGTATGTCTTCTCAAAAAAAATCCAACACATCTGGAAAAGAAGAGTCTCATAATGCCCGTTTTATATTGTACTTAAATTACACAAGTAGAAAAGTTATGCTTATTAATAGTTTAATGTATGAAGGAAACATCCAGATTTCTGAATATGAAGGTACATATCTCACATTAATTTAAGTCTACATAAAGTAGAGCCTCTATACTGACATATTGAAATTTACTTTCTGCTTAGCCATTTGTTATGTAAACAATTGTACATTTATTTGCCATTCTAAAACTTCAGGATCAAGTTTACATAATTTTGCTAAATTTCTGTGTTGCTCAGAAGCAGTTTACAGTACTAAAACCAACCAGCCAAAGAACAGCTTCAACAGAAAGTTATGTCAAAAAAAAAAAAAAAAAGAAAAAAAAAGGAAAGAAAAAGGGGAAAGAATAAAGGCTAACTAAGTTGAAACGTATGATGGTGGGGAATGGGCGGTCACAATGTTCACAGAAAAAGGTCAGTTAGTAAGTTCTTCTGCAAAAAGCCTACACACTTCAGTCAAGCACATCAGTAGAATGATCTGGGAGCACATAAACTGTTTCTGCCATTTGTGTTTTCCTCTGCAAAAAAGGGAATCTCAAGGCTAGCAAGTTGATCCCACTCAGCCAAGTTGGTTCATATGCACACTGTTCATGTGAGGTGTCCAAGTTCCAGTCCACACCTGAAAGAGAGAGCTTTATTTAACACCATACTTCTGGGCTACTCAAAATATTTCAGAAATGCCAATTACACAAAGATGTTTAGTTTCAATTGCTTTGAAATTAATTCCCATGTCAGACAATGCAACTATCAATCATGAATAAACCACACTGAGTTAATCTCATGATTCTTTTTTCCTTGTAATTCAGGTGAGAAATGGTCTTTTGAAGAGGGAACAGGATCTTTCATCTTTCTGCCTGTAGCTTTTTCTCTTCAGCACCATGTTCCTTCCCATATAGTGAGAGAAGAGAAAAAAAAAAAAAAAAAACACCTTTCTCCCAGCCCAAGTGGCAAGCCTTAATAGCCCATAAAAATAGTGAAATCAACACCATTATGCCAACAATTCCTCCAGCACAGTAACAAACTGTAGCTTTCTACACAAGTAATGCACCCCAAGGAAAATAAATATGGTCTCAAAGCATGCCAGGTCCCTGTCCAGGGGCACTTGGCACATGCAGGATTTGCACATGCACAGGATTGTGTGCAAGAGCAACACCTCAAAACCTACAGTTTTCAGAACAAAAGACAGAAGAGGGCTGACACCTTGAATACTTTTTACCAACCTGTATCATCACTCCCAGCTTCAGAAAAAAAACAAATGCAACCCAAGTAACACCTTGTGGGACCACAGTTTTTCAACTAAACCTGAAGTTGATAAATTATGATAAAGTGCCACTTCAGAGCAATACATGAATTGTGCCTAAGGAACAAGTTACTTACTCTGCTGCAACCCTACAATCTGCCAGACCTGGGAGCTGCTGCCTGCTCCTTGGAGTGTTCCAAGCTAACTGAAGCCCAGAGCTCAGTGTATCATGAAATATAAAGAAAAGACTTAAGATGACAAGAACTACTAAGAATCCATGATTGTTTTAGGGACTGTCCAAGCAGTGCCAAGAGCTTTAGGGGAATGTAATTCCTATACCTAAATTCTAATTAATAGAAAGACCTCTAATCCATGAAAGATCAGAGAAATTGCTAAAAACATTTAAGAGCTACTTAAGAGCCCTTTTCATTTCAACTCCCAACACAGGAAGGCATTACACCTTTCTGGCGCTAATAATAATCCTTTAGAGTCATGCTGTATCCTCTTTTACAGAAAGGTAGACTTGCGTAAGAATAATAAACGTCTTCCTTCACAAAAGCAAATTGATTGGCTTATCTCAAATGTGCATCTGTTCTGATGCACATCATAATAATTTTAGTGTATGTGTGTGCGTGTGTGCATGCGTGTATATATAAATATATATGCACAATTGTGGGTGCAGAATACACACATACAGCACTCAGTGTGGGATGGGTGTATGAGTAAGGGTGTATCAGCTCAGAGAAACGAAGAAAAACAGGTTGCACCACACAAGACATTTTTCTCACAGCTGGAATATTTTTGTCTTGACCACACCATCTGTTAAGTTAAAACCACAAACAAAAAGACCAGAATATTACCGTCTGAGGCCCGTTATTTTCTGTGGAATTTGAAACCATCTTTATCAGGGAGTTCCAAGATGGGTCAGCAGCATGAGGCCCATTAAATATAGGACCTCCAGTACCATCAGTGATGGGGGCTACTGGAGGAATCATTGCATTCCCATACACGGAGAAAGGCATACCCTAAAGGAGGAGAAAAAAAGCAAAGAATCACTGTGTATTCATAAGCGCTAGTATTCTTGCACATACAGAATGACAGAAAAGGTGGCATGCTACAGAATTTTTCCAGCTTAAAGCAGTAATAAAAAACAGAAGTCTAAATGCTCTTCTAATCCTGTATTTTTTTTCTCTTGGCACAGAAAACATTAGACTCTTTTTATTAAGTCTGGGTTGCCTACAACATTGGGAAGGTTCCTGAATATTTACCTTGTGCATGTTGAATAGTGCAGATGAACGAAACCTCAAGCAGCTCATCTGCCTCATGCACAAGTATGGAAATAGAGTAGCACATCAGCAACAAGAGAATCCTTACCCCGACTTTTGGAAAGTCCATGTATCCTGCAGGAACAGGCTGATGGAATGTACCGGAAGGCGTCACTATTCCCGTACTGTCGCGCTCCATCGCTTGGTGCGAAAACACTCCTGGGTCCGACATGGGCCTGTGGATCATGTGGCTTCCCATTCCGCTGTGACACCAGTCCACTTTATCTAATGCAGACATCAACATTGTGGCGGGTTACTCCCCGGAGCACACGCTAACATCCTTTCCCCCAATCTGAATATTTGGGTACTACAACATTTATGAAAATGATGGCTCAGTTATTGCTTCCCATAGATCGCAATCAACATTTTTGCAGAAGGGATGGAGCACACCAGACACAGCACCTGTGTGGAGAGATACTCTGAAGCAGGAACCTCATGCAGTGGCAAAGAGCTGAAACCTCTGTAATTTTTAACTGCAACACAAAAAAGCTGTTTGTGGCAAGTCTTCCTCCTCCAAAACCTTAAATTCCTAGCAGGTGTGGTACTCCAAAGAGGTCACTCCGTATTCTATGAAGGTCACTTGCTCCATTTGATTCCCTCCCTTTGAGCTATCTCATTAACACACAGACCCAGAAGCACTTTTTACAGGCAAAACCAGGAAACGGCTAGCTGGAGATGCGTGCTTATACACGAGCTATATTAACTGACATGGGACAGCTAATGTATAGTTATTATTTCTATCTAAAATATTAAGTGGGCCAATTTTCCGTACAAAATAAGGCAAATATGACTATGGGGTAAGGAGGAGAGGGGCTGCAGACACGCTGTGGGAAGAAAGATAACTATTTCTGAAACCATCCTACTTCTCAAAAGAAAACATGAGTTCAAGCATAAATTCCATTTTAAACTGAAAATCTAGAGTAATGAACAAATTAAGAAATTAAGCAACTTTACCAAAATAAACCAAATAGACAGCAAAATAAAAAAGAAAAACACTAATGTGACTCCACCTTTGACTCAGTTTTACACAGGAGGTTGAGATCTCCACAGGTCCCTTCTGACTTCAATTAACCCACCAGTCTAAAAAGATGACTTAATTTATCAGTCCAATCTAAATTATATCCCAAAGTCCTAAGTATTTGCTGAGGAAACATCCCTTTGATGACAAGCCTTTTAATGAATTCTCGAATCCTAAATTCTGAAAGATCATACAAAAGCTAAGATCCTTGTGTGAGCGAAAGAAAATAAGGTGATTAGACAGAACAGGGGGAAAAACAAATGCAGAATATAGTCTAATAAAAAAAAATCCTTGTCCAAGTTGAAAGTACATAAAATTTAGGTATTCCCAAAGAAAAATACATCCAGTTATTTCACTTTCACTTTTCTCTTCTGAAACCTATAGATCCTGAATGAGTTAAATCTCCATGAGTTAAATCTCCATACAAGTGGTATTACTTTCCTTGTTACTTATTACTTTGACTAAAAATAAGCCTTTGCAGCAGAGACAGCCATTTCCACAGTATTTTCAGCTCCAAGGCAAAGTCAGGAAAACATACTAAGTAAAATATAAGCATAGCGATATTTATTAACACTACATACCTTGATTGCCACCTATACCTTCAAAGGACCAGATACCGCTATGTCCCACTGGAGCAGCTAAGTTGCTCCCAATAACAGATGGAGTAGAAGTTCCAGTTTGTCTAATACGTGCAGACCGCTCAGTCCCAATTGGAACAGGAACTTTTCTGTCCTGAGAAACATTATTGGGTTTTTCTGATCCCAAGGACACCGCTGAAGGAGCAGGAGACGGTGCTCTTACTCCAGAAGACACTGACTGGGCAGGAGATTCTACAAGAAAACAAGAGCCTTTAGTAACATGAGAAATATCCTCTTAGGTCACCATAAATCTCTCCTTTTACGTCAAACCACACACCAAACAAATGAAAACGGGTAGTTTGTTAGTGCCATGTTACAACAGCAGACACTTTAGGATTACTTGAACAGTTTTACTTTCAGATCAGAGAGACATTCATCATTTGTTTAGTTTCTCACATAAAGTGATTATCAAACACTGGACATGCAGTGTGACTGAAACAGCTCAAAATTGTAACCAAGCATTACTGTCCATCAGCAACACAGGATTTGAGGATTATATCCAAAAGCATAGCTCAAGTAAACCCTTGTTTGCTTTTGTTGGTTTAAATCCTCCATATGTTTATCATTGTTGTCGTCGCCGCCAGTAAAATAAAACAAAGATTAATTTGTTCCCTGAATAACTCAGCATTGAATGGTTAAAAAAAATTCTGTCCACAAACGAACCCAGCAAAACCACAACTGCAGAGGGAGATAGTGAAAGAAAGTACCAGAACCTCCATGTAGCTTTTGCTCCTAGAATACATTACACAGTCCAGCTTACAGAGCATCAAGAAGCCTAACCAACTAGTACTGTATAGGTAGCTTAAGTAAAGCAGCATTACCACTCACACTTGGAATGTTACCTGCACAAACCCCAAAATACAGATCACTCTTTGTAATATGACTGAAGGGAAAGTTAAAAACCCTCTCAGAGATCTAGCAAACAGTCCAGCGTTAATTATGAGACAAAGAACTCCAAAAGCATGACACAGTTCAGCTATGAAAAAAACAGAGACTACAGTTCAAAACTTCCACTGGGAATTTTCTTAAAACCTCTGGATGCAAAATTTTAAAACATATCCCTCCCCTGCCCGAGTTAAAAATAGCCAAAAATGGAAGAGGAGAGCAAGCTACTTCAAATAAGCAGTACACAAGGCCATTTGATTTATACGATAGCTTCTCAACTGGTTTCCCACTGACTAGAACTCACCATTTGATGCTGATGAACATGGAGGCAATAAACTAAGTGGGGAAAAATGCTGTCTGTTAAAATTAGCAGCTGCAGGTGGTCCTCCCAGAGGTGTCCCAGGTGCATATATCTGACCTCCCGAAAGGTTTGAGGCAAAATTACCCAGGTGTGTAGAGGAAGGTGTTACAGAAGCATAGGGTGAATCCATACTGACAATACCTACGGGAGAAATTGGCACAAGTGACTCCCACTATTGAAAAAAAATCTCTATAAAGATGTCTCTGTCAAGAGGCCTGTTGTAATGGGAAATGAGAAAAGGAAGAAGATCCACACCCAACCAATTGGTGATCTTATTTTATTTTTTCCATTTGGTTAAGAAAACAGGGAGTAAGTAATTACAGGGAGTAACAATAAGCTTATTAGCACCAAGATCAACTTTGAAGCATTTTCTTCCAACTCAGAGATGTATTTTCAATTGTTGAAGAAAATGGTATGCAATTGAGATAAAATGGCACCAATTCTGTAAGAGAAATTTATCTTAGCAGGGATACCCAAAATACAAAAATGAAATCCCTCTCCATGTCCTCAACGAAGGAAAAATTCCATCTAAGATTTTAAGAAACCAAAAGAATTGAGGAAGTTTGTTACCATTCAAATATTGTGCCTTTGCACCTGCATCTTTTTCCAGCTAATGACAGAAACATAGAATTAGTAGTCGTAGTAGAGGAAAAAAAAAAAAAAAAAAGTTCGCCAATGATAGGCAGAAGAGGAGGAAAACAGAACATCTGCCTGCCCTGTACTGTCTGTTATGAAAACACAAGCTTTTTTTCTCCCCTCAAGTTTTTCAGGGTCTAGGGAGCTACTTTCCTATGAACATAATAGTTTCTGACTCTTCAGACAGCTCCACCTTGATCTGCTCATATCTGTAGCCTTCAGAAAGAGCTGAGCTCACATGACTGTGCTTAGAGTATTAGCGTTACTCAAATTGTTCGACAGATCCAAGTGATACGATATATGGGTATGCAATAAGTACAAATGCATAAAAAGGACAACAAATCAGACCAAATTCACAGATTCCCTTAAGAGTCACTTTAGATTTGATATTCACAAAATGAAAAAACAGCTGTTACATGTGTCTTGATTCACACACAAAGCTAGATAAACAACACGTGCATCTTATTACAAGGGGCACAGGCTGTAGGGACTCTATTTGCTGGAGGCTTCTAAAAATCTGACTGCAAAATTTGGCACATCAGTGAAATTGGATTTTTTGATCAAATTGAGCGCTGAAGAAAACATATCCCTCTTCCTTCAAGGTGACATTAAGACCCTGATTTTTTTTTTTTTTTTTAACCTAACACTTTGAAGAAGTTGCAAAATTTTTTGTAGCCTAAGCACAAGCAAGTTATCACACTGTGAAATGCCTACAGATGGTAGTAAGGAAAGCAGGAAGAAACAGTGAACTGTTCTACTATCTAAGCTATCATTGAAGAATAGAGCTTAGTCTCAAAAAGAATGCCTCTGGTGGACCATCAAATACATCAGCTGCTAAATAGTTATTAGATTTTAGAGAAGGCACTTGGAGAGGTGACCTGAACTATGCTTACAGATATAAAAATCATGATTAAGTTTATTAGTCCCATTTCAGTGCAAAGCAGAAACGGATTTACTGTTAACAATTACAAAAGCAGATGCAGAAAGTACTGGAAGTTCAAAACACAAGCATGCAGCAGCGATTAGTTGAAAACAATATTAAGATACAAACACAAAGCACGCACTTACCTGAGGGACTTGGAGCTGGCCTCTGTAATGGTGGTCTAAAACCTGGGGCTTTGGAAGTATCCGACTGATGTAAAGGATCCGAGTTTGGCAAAAATGAAGACTTTCCTGATAGAATAGATTCTGGTGCTGTCTGAGATGAAACGACAGAACCACCCCAGAAGGCATGAGCAGACGTAGGACTGTTTTCAAACAACGTACTAAAGGGCCCAAACGGTAAAGTAGCACTGAAATTGGTACCCATAGACTTGTTTGCTGGATGGGCTGAATTTTGAGAAGCACTTTGTGTACTTAAGGTAGAAGGAAGCTGCACTGAAGAAGGAACACTGTGGGGCCTTTTGATGTGATTAACGTTGAGGACTGAGACAGAAGAATTTTGCACAGGAGCTGGATTCTTATGGACGCTACCAGTTCCATGGACAGGCGGTCTGATGGCCGGGGTTTCCATCTTAGCCGCAGGCTGGGAAGGCCCCATTGCCGTCTGAGACATGGGGTAGGTCATCGGCGCATTAGTTGGCCCTGCCGCAGGGGCAGAAGAGCTTGCTGCTGCTAAATTTGGAGGCACGACCATACGAGGATCTGGTGCAGGAACCTGAGGTTGCTGAAGAGGAGGTCTTGCCTCTTGCAGAGGAGCTCCTTGAGACTGCTGATGAGCAGGGTGCATGGAGGAACCCCCAGAACCAGCACTGGGCTGCCTGCTGCTGGCTGAGCTGCTTGTTTCCACTACTGGCGGACTACCCACATCCTGATCAGATGAAGGTGCACCTTTATTCGGAGACGTTGCTGCACAGTCTGAAGGGCTGTTTCTTGAAGCACCTACGGACTGGGCAGGAGGAGAAGGAGATGACGGGGAGGATGCAGGGTAGTGTTCTTTGGCAGTAGAAACTGGATACGTGGCATTCGTTGGCGCTGTGCTGGTGTTGCTCGCTGTCGTTGTCACTGTGGTGGTTGTGGCATTTGATGTCTTCACAACTGTGACGAAAAGCTGCCTCCTGACCGAAGGCGAACTCGGGCTGCCATTTGTAGACGGACCAGGCACAGTAGAAGCCACTGAACTTGTTGTAGCTGTTGGACTAGTCGTCAAAGAGCTTGCTGAATTCACCTGAGAACCGCTGCTGTTCTGACTGTTATGGCGAGGCACCATGTGAGGTTTAGGTGAGTTGGTAGCTCTTGCAGGGCTCAAAGGCCGAACTGGAAATGGACCCCAGGTGGACTGAGCTGGTGGGAAAGTACCTCCAAAGTGGGTCATCGGCAACCGAGGTGGACGGATTTGCTGGAAAGTCTGAGCAGCGAGTAAAGCGTGTGCAAACTGTGGAGGAGGATATGCTAATGGAAGAGAAACTTGGAAGCCAGGCCGCACATTATTCACTGGGTTCTTAATGGTTTTGTGAGTGGATGCTGAAGAAATTGCAGGCACAGTGAGTGCGGAGGCAGTTTGAGATGTTGATGAAGCAGCTACAGTGGTCACTTTGATCCCTACGAGAGAACTGTTAGCAGCTGTAGTCATGGCAGGTGTTGATGACCCCATTTTGGAGTTGGCAGCAGAACTTTTCAAGCGGTTCTTTGGAATAAGTTCATCAATTTCCTTATCTGGATCTTTAATCAGTGCATTGATTAACTGCGTGGCCTGTCTTGTAGATTCAGTGCCACCTCTATAGAGTAAAAGGATATGAAAAGGGAAAAGTACAACGTGTTTACTCATCAGGTTACACAGAAGTACTGCAACCACATGGTTCAGCCTGTCTTCCGTCATGCTAACATCGACACAGAAAAGACCTCTTACCAGGAGGTCGAGCTTAACATTTCCCTGATAAAAACCACTACTTAAGCAGCTCAAGACGAGTATACTCACGCACAGAAAAAAAACCCCGTTTTTCAAAGAAAAAAAAAAGTTCCCTAAATGCCTACATATTTAGGCATCAGAAAAGTCTAAATAAGCCTAAGCATATAGATGCCTACATTTATGTCTCCAGTAGAAAAATCCTCCCCATCTTACCATCATACATTTTTTATGATGGTATGATGGTAGGAACTGGTAGATCTTTTCATCACCCCCACTGCCTTTGTCTTCCCTGCCAAAAAACAAAGTGGCTGCTTATTCTCAGGGGTGAACCACAAGCCCATTCATTTCTCTCCCTAGAATGACATTCTAGAAATACATATAGGAAAAATAAAAAAAAAGGGAACACCCTACTGCAAACACACAATCCACGCTCACAAATGAATATATCAACCAGCAGTCTGCTTACCTTATTGTTATTATCCGATCTCCAGTTTTGTCTTTCTGTTTGTCAATATCTATGTGTGCCCCGGTGCACTCACGTATAGCATTGATGTTACATCCTCCTCTGCCAATGACTCTGGAAATGACAGTTGATGGAACAGAAACCTTCTTGGACCTAGGCAAAACACAACACAAAGTTAAGCAGAAAGCACTTCAGCAGTGTGAAGCAATGGGCAGAATAGGCAAAAGAGCACCATAAAGATTCAAACTATGCAACAGTCAATTTGGGAAATTCATCACATCTATTAGAGAAGTAGACTTGCTAACTGCAAGAACAATTAGACTCAAGCTACAACGGTCTTTGAGATATGACATGAAAAGAAGGGGGAATTGGAAGAATGTTCCGCTTACCTTCTTACAACCTCCTTCCATCCTTCCTCCCTTTTCTGACCACGTTTAGGGCTGGCTATGGTCAGCTTTCCATTTGGAGAAGAAAGGGGAGAGGGACCAGATTTTGTGCAGGTAGACAAGGAATTACTTGTCACTTCACTGATAACTTCAGACAACCTTTAAAAGAAATTAAATGCTATCAATATGAAGTTATGAAAAAAAAAAAAAAAGACGACTTCCACCCCCTTAGCTCATTCCCCCTTAGCTCATTCTTCTGTCCTCCCAATTCCATTTCCTCTTTCAGTGCAACAAATACTCCACAATCACAACTGATAGCTACATTAATGATCATGTTAGATGAGAAGGCAAGTGTCATGCCACCTAGAAACACCCCAATGACTCACCTAATATTTGTAAAGCTTGAACGTGGTATTAGTATACTATCCAGTGCAGTACAGGAACTGTTCATGACAGCTTGAAGATATTGACATTTGAGGAACTGGCATTGCCAACAGAAAAATTGCTCCTGCTCAACACAGCTGTCATCACAACAGTACCACACAGGGAATGTGGAGTTACTCAGTGTTATATGCTGTCTCCTTGCAATGCCCATTCAGGGAGGAAAATGGTACATCATATCCTTGACTAAGTCCTACCCACCAGCAGTTAAAAAGGTGGAGTGCATCTAGTTTGTACCTCCCAAAAAGGCTGGGTTGTGGAGACAGCACAGAGATCCTTTCATCCTTTCCTAAAAGGATATTTAATCCCATTTGACCATGGAGACAAAGATTCAGCTTTCTCATGTATAGCCAACACCTTCAGTAGGCATGTACACAGCCACAGAAACTTACTTTATGGATGATTTGGTAGTAACTGCTTTCCTCTCATCCTTCGGACAAGTGACAAGAACTGATGGTTGTTTTTTGTTGCTCTGTGCGTTAGTAACGGCTGTGGAAGAATGATTGTCACTTTTGTGGCTACTGTTGCTATTGCTGCTTTCATCGCTACAGCTGGAAATCCTCATATTATCACTGTCGCCGCTTTCACTGGTGCTGCTGCTCTTCGATTCACCATTCACTTTTTCCGGTTGCCCATAGGAAATGGGGAGTTGATCATCAAAGATAATTTGAACATTATCAGGGGTGACTTTGTTTTTCCTGTTTTTTCTTTTGGAGCTTGTCGTGGTGATGGTATTATTTCTTTTTCCATGGGAACCTGCTAAAGTTGTCCAAGTTGCCGATATACCTATGGTGGTGGTAGTGGTAGCACTAGGAGGCTCCATTGGGACCTCTGGCTCATCTGACGGAAGAGGAAAAAGAAAAAAAAAAAATCAGCATTTATCTGTCTCAAGGAACTTTGTGTGGTTTTGTTTTCCATGTTACATCTCATACCAAAGAGCTCATTAACCACTTGAAAAAACACCAAGACTCAAAAGACTCGAAGAAACAAGTAGAACTGTGGTACCAGGCAGCCTCTCTCATTGCGTCTATGAAAGGCGATTTCAATTATTTCTATTATTAGCAGTAAATACCATATCTTTCAGAACTGTAAACTCACCTTCAGGTTTTAGTTTCTCCTTCTCCTGAGCAGCCTGGAGTTCAAAATTCTCTTTATTTTTTGCTTCAATTTCTTCTAGTTTTCGTCTTTGTTCTTCTTTTTTCTTCCTCCTTTTCTCCTTTCTTTTTTCTCTTTTGGCAGCCAAAGCCAATCTTCTGCTTTCTTCTCTTAGCTACAATCAAGCATATTCAACTGCATTACAGGATGTACCATGCATTCCAAAAATGTGAATGTTTCTTTACATCATCCTGGCCTACTTCCTAGGGACTGAACTTCAATTTCAGGCAACTTTTTAAAAATAATAATAATAAAAAACATACACGGAAGGGAAATATTCTCTCCTGTGGTTTTATGTAGTTACACTTCCAAATGCTAATGATGGCAAGAACTGTAGAAATAAAATAGTCATCAGGCAGAAGAGTTTTCCTCTATGTGCTTTTAAGATTCCGTGAACAACCACACATGCAGCAGTATAGTCTGCACAACACTTAATCTCACTTTCTAGGAATGGGATAAAAAACACTTCCAGCTATTTGGATGCAGTGTTTCATTTGACATTAAATTTTACATGGATATTTTTTCTACTACATTTCCAATATAGTACTCTGGTTCCTAGTGACATTACTGGTATACATATTCATATCTAAGACATATACAAAACAGGTTTTATATCTAAAATGTCTAGGAATGTGATTGGAAAAAAAAAATACCTATGACATACTTGGCAAAACAACTGCTAAAAATACTACTTTGGGTACAACATTACACAGAGAAATCATTTCATTATATAGAACATTTTGATCCATTGTTCAGGAAGTAAACGACAAAAAACACTGGAGTGGATAGACACTAAATTCTTATATGCACATTACAGTTATGTTTGCATTCCTATGTACTTTCACTAATCTTATAATATTGAAGGAAAGTAGAATTAGAACTTTAAAAAAATTAATTCCAAACTCTTTTGACTTGCCTTCTCCAAGTCCAGTTCCTCTAGCAGAATGCTTGCATTCTTGTTTGCTTCAGCAGCCTGTCTATCTTTGGCTTGAACAATTGATTCCATACATAGGTGGCACTTCTTCAACATCTCCTACAATGATAAAGTACGTGAAACCCCGGTCTGAAAAACGTCAAATTTCACATTATGTGTGTTCAAATAAGCATTCTCAAGGTCATATCTGCAAATTACAGTCTGCCCAACAGCTTACACATAAAGTTTTATGTAAGGCTACCACAAAATCATTTTTTTTTCTTATGAAATGCCAATTTTCTAGTGATACAGTGCTACCATGAGAAGGAATAATTTTTCCCTCAATTCTTGAATAAGACATGGATATCCAAACACAACTACCGTGCTATTTAGGCAACCATTCTTTAACCCTGTCTTCCTTCCAGTAAGCTCTACTTCATGTCCAACCTTGCTAACTGATATGCCATGCCACAGTCATAGGTGAAGACTGTAATCAGGAAACAATCTGTGTGGTAAAAACTGTAGAGCAAAGACAGTTCATAACCTATGCCTGTTATCAAGACAAACTAAGCTCTTGAAACAAAAAGGGAAGACTCGGGAAGGTGAAGAAAGCCATGAAGATAAAAGCATTTGTGCTAAAGCTGAGTCACAGTATCACCCCTTCAGAAATATCTTACTTATCATTCTACTTACCTTATCAGTAATTGTTGCTATATATCTCATACATTCTGAGTCTGATGGAAACTGGTTTACTTCTTTGACTAGGTAGCGCACCACTTTTACATGACCCTGAAAATTAAATTTCACAGCAGTCATTTCATATTGTGTTCATGACCACTGCTTTCCAAGTGACGCTTAAGCTCAAGCACTCTTCGTATAATATTTCTTTTAAATGTCCTCACATAATCCTCTCAACACTTAAAATATTTTTGAAACATCTTTAACACCTCTTAATCAGTATTATATTTTCTTGTTTTTATGAAAAAAAGGAAACAATTAATTACTGTCAAAACTGCACACACTTGACGGTGAGAGAAACCTGATTTCTACCTCTCAGTTACATTGTCTAACATATCTTCCATTCTGTTCATACTTTTCTTCTATCTGTGTCTTAGTTTAATTTAGGTTTAGGGTCAAATGAAACTCTTATTTCATGCCATGGGATGAACAGTGCGAATTGCGGTACCAACTTTTTATCTAAAAAGTTTCCATGACAGATTAAGGAAATGGAATTCCCTATGCTAATTACAATTGAAGCAGCTCTTGTTCCAACCATACTTTCACCTGCTTCTTTCTAGCTTGTCCTTTTCATTAGTTCTCAAATGCCAGGTTCTGGCAATCCAGAGCTCTAAGTTGCTACAGTCACTTAAAAGTTTTAGGTAGAACAGCATTTAAAAAGATATGTAAAGAGTAACATCTGGCTATAAAGTCCTTTTTGCTTGTTTGTTTTTCTTTTTTGTACACAAGTTCTCATCTCCTCTTGCTTTAGGCTCCAAACCAACATTTATTTCTAGTTCTACTGCAAATTTCCATTCTCCACACATACTGCAGCTTTTCTCCTGGCCCATGAGAGACAGACTAAGAACACCTCTCCTAGAATTTCCACACAGTAATTATACAGGTGACACATACCTATTTTGAAGATTCCAGGTCAAACATTTAAATTAGTTTGCAGCTTTTGATAGATTTAGTTCCTCTCAACTATGTTCTCTATAACCATGCAGTTATCATCAAGACAACATTAAGACCAAAGCTCAAGTTTAGATTCTACCTTTCGAAAGGCTGCCATAAGAGGAGTTATCTTCCTGTTATCAGCAGCATCCACATCTGCTCCAGCTTGAACGAGCAGCTGGACAACATCTAGATGTCCTCCATTTGCTGCAAGCCACAGTGGAGTATTCCCCTTCTTGTTACGCACATCAATGTGAGCTCCTCTACAAAAACAAACATAATTGATCGAAATACCAAGCCATATTTAAGTAACATGTGTCAACTGAACTGGCAAAAGTGATGCAATCCCTGAGGAAAATTGGCTGAGTCAGAAATCTTTTTTCTGTGAAACACATTCATAGAGCATCAGAGTTTCTGAAACATCATTTTTTGGCTTTCTCTGATGCTGGTAAGAGCTTAGGCTCAGCCTATGATCATTCATATCTGCATCACTGTCAACTAGCTTTGAAGCTTCAATAATTACTTCACTAACTCCCACCCAGCACTGCACTGGATTCCTCACCAAGTTACCTGCACAAACTTGTTGTTTTGAGTGCAGGAAAAGAGCCAGTGCTGTCACTTGTCAGACTAGCTAGTAGTCAAAACCTGCTTAGAAAACTTTTTTTTTGCACTGAACGTAGTTTGTGATCAAGTTTTACAACAAATGGCATCATTAGGGTTTAAGTTTTACGCCTTCTTTTCACCTGTTTAAGGATCTGACACTTTTATCTAACATATACTGACACAGTTATCTCCATTTAGCATAAACATTAATCTATTAAGACATTGCTCATTTCCAAGACACAGAATTCTGCGAGCTAGAAAAAACTCCATTAGCAAAGTTGGGCAAAAGGGAGCATCAAACAATTTTGTTTGATTGCTCTCAATGAATAAAAATATTGAGTTCTCAAAGTAAACAGATTCCTATGACCCGCCTTCTTTTACCCAAACCCTGATATGAGATAAAAACTACTGTCCTCTCCCATACATGTGCACTAGAAAATAAAGATTTGTGAAAACAACTCTATTTTTTCTTTAAGCAGTATTGCATCAGTTACGTACCTGCTAATAAGAAGCTCACAGAATTTGTAGTGCCCTTTGTCTGCTGCGATGGTTAAAGCTGTGTCTCTTGAGGAAGGTACTGGAGGAGCATTTACATCTGCACCTTTGTCCAACAGAACTCGGCCTACTTCTGCATATCCACCAGAAGCTGCTTCCATTAATGGTGTGAGGCCAGTCTACGACAAGCAAGCAGCAAACAAAAGCAACTCAGACTCCTTGAACACATGAAAGCCTTATATTTTATAAAGTTAATGGATCAGTACTCTGAAGCTTGTAACATCTGAAGATTAAGGTTTCAGAAAAAAAATGCTCTGAAGAGCTGCATAGCCACATGATTATACCAGCCTTTAAATACAGCCCTATCTTTTTTTTTTTAAATATATGGTACTTCTCTGGGTGGCTTCAGAAATATGCATTTGATTCACAAGAGACTTGAACTTCATTTATTCAATCAACTTCCAAAGGAAATGCAGAGAACAGAAAGACGTTTTGAGGCCCACACAGAAGTCAGGCCTTAAAAGGATCTCTTGACTCCTTACCTTAGCTCTATGCTCCACATTTGCCTTTCTGTCAAGAAGCAAGCTGACCACTTCAGTTCTCCCCTGGAAACAAGCTAAGGTCAGTGCTGTATTTCGGTTGGTCTCTATCTGGGCATTTATATCAGAGCCCATGTCCAGCAATAGCTTGACAGCAGCAGTGTGCCCATTCATGGCTGCCAGCATCAAGGGAGAAATGCCCAATTTGCTACCAGTTCTGAAAGAGGAAAAAAAAAAAAAAAAAAAAACAAAACTTAATCATAATGACATTTATAAAAATGACTTAAACACACTTGTGAAGGCAGATTATCCAAAACAGAAAAACAGTTAATCGAACTATTGATGTAGCCTCAAATGGTGCATTACTTAACACCAATAAGCTTCTTTTCAACTGTGACAGTTTCGAAGGCATCCCTTACAAGAGGATGATTTTTTACTTGTGCAGTGCATAGGTTAGGTTGCTCTTCCTTCTCAAAGCTGGATACAGAATTACACAAACTAACACAAACCCACGCTCATTGAGTAAGCTTTCATTAACCTATACAGGAAAGAAATAGAGGGGGCACAAAACTAATATTCTCTTCATGTAACCCAGAAAAGATTTCAACTACTAGGCCAACCAGGGCAAGAAGAATTATTTCTATCTTTAACTAAAGATGACAGTCAGTCGGACAAAGGAAAAATAGTTATGGAGACTACAGAAACAGATGGAAGGAAATGGAAGTCAGTGCTGCTAACAGTTAACAAGGGAAAAAGTTCCCACAAGTAAGACCATGCTATTGTTAAATAACCAGAAGTGATCTATATACGTATAAACTTTTGTTTCACTTGGTCACCAAAAAAGCCTTTTGGCTGGGCCAAAATGCAGAAGACAAGAACCATGAGAAGGGGTGAAAAGAGAACTTGCCTGGAATTGATTTCTGCTCCAGCATTTAGCAAAATCTTGATTATGTTCACATATCCACCAGAAGCAGCAAGACTTAAAGGTGTGTAATCAGAAACGTTTCTGTGCTCTTTGTTTGCCCCTCGAGCTAGCAGCAATTCCACCACCTGCAGTGTTTGAAAAAAATAACATTTGCTTTTCTTCCAAACTCGCAGATCTGTCTGAAATGTTTATGAGGTCTAAATATACCACTGACACCTTCCAACAGAAAAGAAAAACATTTTACTTGGTTGCTTCACCATGCTCTCACACTTCCACAAATCCAGGAGACTGCAGTCATGCTTCCAGAACTGTGATGACACTAGCTTCCACATTAACCATAACCATTCATTAGCATACTTAAGGTTCATATCCAATTATACATGATAGTCAGAAAAGAAAGTTAAATTTATGATTTTTTCAGTCGGTAAGACTGCCAAAAATACACATTCAGTTTGAATTCAATATAGAAAGTAATCTTGCCTTTCGTCCTCTGCCATTTTGGTGCTCATTTTTTTTTTTATCAAGTTAAAAACTCGTCTTCCAACCAAGGTGTTGGAGCAACCCAAAGATGCACTTGCATGTTTTTGTTTTTTGTTTGCTATTGACACAACTGAACCAGACTTCACACAGAAGTAACATTGTGCCCTCATCGCCTCTACAGGAAATACGAATCACAAGCCAGCAGAGAACTTAGTATTTGCATCACTCAAGCTGTTCTTTACAGAGAGAAAAAGAAATGTCTAGTGTTTCTTATAGAAAAAGACTTCCTTATCTTAGAAAAGGGTTTTGTAAGTTATGTCTCTGCATTGCTTTTAAAAACCACTCCTCTGAGACATCATGGGTCAGGTTAGTCTGATTTTTTCCTGACTGTTTTGGTCTAGTGACATAATATTTCATCTACAGTATGTTTTTGAAAACAAGTTAAACTTTACCTCTTGCCTCCCTCCTGAACAAGCCAAAGACAAGGGAGTGTCCTTGGTTCTCTCTGACTGGGCTTCAATATCTGCTCCATTGTCCAGTAAGATTTCAACAACGCCCACATGGCCAGCTGTGGCAGCCAAAATAAGTGGAGTAAATCCTGGAAGGAGAAAGGATGTTGGAATTGTCTACATGCACGACTTCAGTTTAAGTGATGAATTAAACCACCAAGAAAGACTCTAAAAAATTGACATAAAGACTTTATTCATTATGCTACACTAAGCTTAAAGATGATCCCCAGCAAGCTGGGGACCCCCAAGAGTGGGTCTACGTAAGCACCTTGAGTTTCCTACCTTTCTTGTCCCGATGCTCAATATTAGCTCCTCTCTCCAGCAGTGTTTGTACTAATTCTTCATGGCCCCCAGCACAAGCAAGCGTCAATGCTGTGTCATGGTTACTCTCAGTCTGAAAGAAACAGATACCATACACAAAGCAAAATAACTATCTCTTTCATGACATACAGCCCCTTGTCATATTGCATAGTAACCTACACACAAGTGCATCAGCAACCAAAAAACTTTCCCTAATTTAGCACCTGTTTACTGATCACCACACAGTCTTCATACAAACTTCCAAGATAAAACAGGATTCTACTTCTCACGTAGGTTTGGTAGAGGGACTTGGGTGGCAACACATGTTATTCCTGGTAGCACCCAGCTATGTGAACATTAGCCTGGCTGAAAGAATCTTGGGGGACTGCTGTCAGGCTTTGCTTCAGACACAAGTTTCCCTATTGCTTTAGTTTATTATAATCCAGGGGAGCTATTCTACAGTAGGGTCTATCAGCAAAGCCCATTAGGCTATAGAAAGAGTTCTTGCCCACAGTTACAGCATAAACCAAGCCACTGCCAAGACCAACAGAACTCATGAAGGCTGGTTTCCTAGAGATTTTTCTCTAGGAAATTACTTCTTCTCCACCCTGCCTGCCATTTTCTCATAAGAAGAAAACAGCCTTATGACATGCAGTCTAAAACTATGCACGTGCACCTAATTACTGTGTGTACATACTCTTCTACAATGAGCTTGATGAACATCGGCTAGTCAATTAAAAAGTTATTTTTAATAGAGATAGCCTTTTCCCGTAAGTAGGGAAAAGAGTTTGCATTATTTCTTCCTCTTCAAAAACTTATATAAATGATTAGTTTTGATGCTCCCATTTTCACCATGCTTGGCTGCCATTAGCCAACAACTTAAACTGTCCACTCTTTAGCCTCATTACTCTCTTAGGATCACAGGCCAAGAAATATTTATATTTTGTCATAAAACAACTTGTCTGTTTCCTGTAATTACACAGACAATTCAAAGAAATAAAAAATAATACACACTGACGTGTTCAGCCATTCAATAACCTCTTCTGTTTAGCTACAGCACAGAGGAAGGTGGGTGGGAACTCTATGGGGAGTTACACCGCCTTCCTAAAATCAGCAAATTAAGTCTCCAGAATCAATGACACTGTACAATAGAGCTGTTGATAATCCAGTTATTCATGATCCAGAGAATACATTCTGTGCTGTGATGATGGTTTCGGGCTTACCTGGGCATCAATATCTATAGCAGGGTAGATTGGTAGCATGGCTGAAGGAGAAATGATAGGACTTGGAGTTGGTGTCTGAGGTTGGGAGACAGAAGTTGCAATGCTGTGGGTAGGAGTGTTTGACATTGCAGATGCTCTTCCACTCACTGCTGTTGAACAGAATAGCTAAACTCAGTAAAAGCACAATTTTTACTTCTAATTTTTAGCATTATGGTAAATGATAACTAAGATGGACAGAACTCCCTAAAGTCATTTTATACAAATAACTTATTATTTCATACACTTATCACTATTTTGAACCTTTAACTCTTCGAGCTTAGCAACTGTGAACTTTTAAACATCATTAAATAAGTATCCAAATGACATGTTGTAAAAAAACACAAAAAAGTACTTTTAAACAAAATATTTTCCTACAAGAAATCAGTCATTGTTTGGACTCAAGGTTCAATACCTTTCCAAGGAGGACCACAGCACAAGTAGCAACAGGTACCTACGCTCTTTTTTATTAAGCAGTTTAAGAAGTCTCATACAAGAATCTGTGCAATACCCCTCTCCAAAACATCACATGAAAAGCAGCAGTGATGGGGCCAGGATGACCGCAGCATGATTTGTTAAAACCAGAGAAGTAGCAGCTTTGCATCAGCCATTTTGCAGAGGCTTGGGTGAAAGATGTCAGGATAAGCAAAAGGTCAGAGCGTTTTACAGGTGGTAACAACGTATGAACACGACACAGGTTAGCACCCTGACTTCAGCACTTCCCTGAAATTTATTTGACATGTAGAATTTTTACAAATACAGAGTACATATGACACTAGCACAGACTTGGTAAAAAAAAAAAAATCACAGTTACTTTCCTCCCACCTCTTCCCCTGCAAAGGAATTCCATATTCTTCTTCCTGATTTTCTTCAATATTTCTCCAGATATATCAGGCAAAGGAAAGAGTCAAGTGTACATTTCTCCTGTCAAATCCACACTCCAATATTTCTAAATATCACCACCTGAGCACTGTTCAGTTTAAGGAACATGCAAAGGGTAGCAATCAAAATCTTTTAGGTGCCCCAAGACCAGTATTACCAAGTTTCCAACATGCCCAAATGCTTCAGAGTGTTCATGAGCAATAAAAAGAGCAATCAACTAATTTAATTCACCTAAATGCACTCATTCTCCCCGACCACCTACCCCAACAGGCCAGCTGCAAGCCTAGGTACCAATTTAATATTTCAATACAAAGCAATTGCTATTGGGAGACTGGAACACTGAACTCTTCCAAATTGCATTGCACAATAGGATATATATATATATGTAAATAGGACAAACATGCATACTGAAGTATGGGGGTAGCTACATTTCTCAATAACGCATAGATGCAAGGTAAAGCCCCCAAAAGGTCATTTGTTGAAAGACAAAATATAAACACCACTTGAACTCTGCAGTTGACATTTTGTGCATTTGTTTGGCTATTATGCATTCAGTTTTGTACCACAATCTGCTCTTTGATACTGGATTCTTTACAGAGACTTCAATTTTGTGATCTACGCCCTAAGTCAAGAGCTTACCAAAAAAAATTGTTTTTGCAAAGTTTGATGGTTCCTTTAAGAACTGGTATTTGCAATAAGTGCAACAGGTTATAGATAGATATAGACACCAAATCCCTATAAATCTGTTCAATCTTTATTTTGACCATTACTGCTATATTTCTAACTGGTGTTGTCCCGTTGTGTGCGCAGTGGTGTTCTCAAATTTACTCCATACTCCCTTTAACAGCAGTAGGGGACGTTTAAGGAACAGTTCTACACTACATTACAATAAGCCAATATGAGCAACAGAAAATATATTTAAGAAAATTTATCAGAAAATTTTAAGAAAATATATCAGATGGCTCAGCTTTTCCAAGGGTGTTTTAACATAACTCAAAGGCTTTAGTTTTGTATGTCCACTTCTTCCCCTCTGTCCTAGTATCTTATAGGACAGCGTCTTTGAAATATCTCAAATTATTAGGTAGCTATATTCCTTCCACACATACTTAAAACAAGGTAGAGATATATATCTATCTCAATACACATGCACAGCATGCTCTGAATTAGAAACATAAAACCCATGTTTTTTTTTCTTTTTAATCCACTAACAGTTCCATGGATGAAGACCCAAAGCACCACATCAGGGTTCTTCCAGTAAATCATCACTAGTGCTAGTATAGCTCTTCCCAGGTAGCCTCTCATGTAAAGTTTCAGTCTGAAGGGTGGACTATCAACCCTTCAGGTTGTGTTCAAATGGGCTACCCATTTAAAAACAGACACAAAGGTCTCTTAATAGTCCAAGGAAAAGAGTCCAAGTGCTTTTACCACCAAATTGTAAGAGTAGTAAAACCATTGTTAAGAACTGATCAAGTTCATTATACCAGTGTCTAAGAATCACGCACCCTTGCAAGCCTGTGGGATGCCTGCACGAGCTACGAAGGGGATAGACCTTGATGTTTGTGAGGTTTGTATTTCAGTGCTGAGTTACCTCACTAGTAAAAGGGGCTCCCACTCAGCACTCACTTAGCAACAGTGTGCCCTTGCCCTTACTACAGCAGTACTGGCATGTGACACCAGCGTAGATCTTCAACCAAACACCAACCTAATTTACCACCTTGGCTTGTTTTAAATCATATTTAAAATGGGATAATTAATCTAATCTTTTGTAAGCAACTAAACACAAAGATAAAGATTGGACGAACTTTGCACATTCAAGGCACAACTCAGGGCTTGAAAGTGATCCCAATTCACTCAATGCTGTAAGCCACACATGCATGATGGAACTGAACTCAACTTGGCTCTAGAACCAGGAATTAAATAAAGAGGGACACTCTACAGAGTTCCCAGCTAAGCAGTGCATGAAGCTACTGCCAAAATATCTAGCTTGTGCTGTAATATTTAATGTTATACTGAAGAACTTCTTGACTGCGAGAGGGACAGAGCCCTGGAACAGGCTGCCCAGAGATGTGGTGGAGTCTCCTCTCGAGATCTTCCAAACCCTCCTGGATGCCACCCTGTGCCACGCGCCCCAGATGTCCCTGCTGGAGCAGTGGGGTTCAACTGGAAGATCTCCAGAGGTCCCTTCCAACCTTCTGTGATTCTGTGATACTGAGCCAACTTCACCTCAACATTAAGTTATAAAGCATGGATTCAAGCTTGCCCCTAGGTCGTGTAATCATGTCTGTGTCTGCTCATAGTTCAAAAGAATAAAATTAGCCATTTAACAGAATAGCAGTGGAAATGGAATTGCATCTATGCAGTTTAACTGACTTATCACTAATGCCTTCCATGTACCTACTACAAACTTCATTCCAAATTGCACATGCGCATGCACAAAGTCACTAAGAAGTAGGAAAACAGTCACTCGCATGTACACTGCAGATAATAGCTGACCTTTCCAAATAGCCATATATGATGTATGCACCATCTGCCCCAAAATCACCATGTTAAAAGCAGTTAAATACACAAACGTGTTTTTATTGAAAGTGCAAAATGTTTTTAAACATTGTTTTTAAGCATTGTTCTTACATAGCTAATCATTAATTATATTAATTCCAGGTGCTGCTTCCACTAGCTTATAGATTTGTATCCTAGCCCATTCTCAAAAGGAAACTTCATTACCAGTACATAGAGTTTGGACAGAATTAGGTTTATCTGCTTTTTCATGCACCAGTTTTAGGTTTTCTTTTTAATCCACTAAAGCTTCCAACCTGTTTGTCTAGGCTTCAACTTTCTTCAACACCAGATTGATTCTGGTGATCCTAAAGGATACTCGAGTTTGTAAAATGTTCTTACCAAGACTTCTATTCACTCTGTCATGCCCTGCCTAAACTCCTGGAGTAAACGTGGGCTGAGCTCCACCACTAGGCACCTCTGGATTAAAATGTGCTAGACTGAACATGCTCTAGACTAGCAAAGACCTGTGCTTCCTCCAACACGTCCCTTGTGTTCCACCACACTTTGCAAGTGGGACTTGTCAAGATGGTTGGCACTTTAAAAAATAAGTTTATCAGCTTAATAAAAAGCACCTCGTCATAATTTCTTTGAGCAACATTTTTTTTTCAAATTTGTTAAAGTAAATCTGCATTTAGTAAAGAAATCACGTTGAGTATTTCAATGACTACTTTAAAAAAATTTAAGAGCAGCGAATAAAATGCAACCAAAGCACAAGGCAGCACAAACAGCACTTGCAGCTCGCATTTCCTAGAGTACTCTAAACCTCCTTTTATTCTCTTATTTTACTACCTTTAAAGATACTAAAGCACCTACCCAATACGGGTAACAAGCCTCCACACTGAATGGCAAGAACTTTTAAAGGGCTTTGTTTCTTTTAATTGGCAAAGAAGCTACTTTGATGGGTATTTCTTTTTGGAAAGCATATTATCTTTTCCCCCCTGCCCCCAGCCCTTCTTCATAAGGAGAAGTACAAATTTGCAGTAAGACTAAATCAAGTCAACTACAGCAGTTCTCATAAACACAATGGGCCTACAAGTTCATTGCAGAGACTAGATTTGATATGGGTCTAGACTTGCTCAAAATCTACTCTCAAATCCTCTAGTTCAATCCTTGGGTGACTAGTCCCAAGAACGGACAAACAGTATTGTCAAGGTCCAGAGCTACCACAGGCTGAAACGCAACTATTGAACTTCAGCATAACCTCATCAACTACAAAAAGAGGTGGGGGGGAAAAAGCTACTTCTGATATACCAACTTGACAAACAGGTATCGGCACAACAAAAGGGAAGTCAACCCTGGAAATCAAAAGGTTACAGCTGCTTCTGTGAAATGCTAAAGACAGGGCTCAGCAGACTAGCAGTGCTCACTGCAGAGCTAGCAGGAATACACACACATACACACACAGAAGTTGACATACCCTCAACTGGTTAAGCAAATATTATACCTGCTCATAACAATATAAACCCACCTGCCATGATGTCATCCAGCGTGTCATTGAGGGTCTGAGCAGGGCTGGCTACCATTAACCCTTGCTGTGTTTCTGTCAGTATTCCTTGCCCCAGCCCTGCTAGTTGTGCTTGGCCCAACACTGGCTGTCCAACTATAACACCTTGCAGTTCTGTAAGGTTTGCGATGGACCCTGGAGGTAAGGAACCTGCTGCCAGAGGCAAAGCTTGTGGCATCGCCAGAGGCTGAATTGGTGCAAAACCCGTCTGAGTAGCAGCTTGCTGGGGATCATCTTTAAGCAAGATGGGGTCCACTTGCTGTAATCGTGCATAGTCTCCCTCTGAGAGTTGTTCTCCTACCCCAACAGGAGTCAGTAGTCCCAGATGCTGGCAAGACTGTTGCTGTTGTTGCTGCTGGAGCTGAATTCTTTGCGCTTTTACCTCTAGATATTGCTTTTTTAGCTGCTGCTGAGTTTTCAGCTGTAACTCTCGCTCCACTTTCTGCAGTTCCTCCAAAATCTTTTGTTTCTTCTGAATTTGTTCCTCTCTTGTTTTGTTCAGCTCCTCAATCTTCTCTTTGGTGAGCTGGTCAGCATGTGCCAATTCCAAGGACTGCAGCTGAGCATTCTTCTCTATGGCTTCTTTTATCCTCTGCTCCAACTCTGTCAACTTGCCCTGAGCCTCTTCTACAATGCTCTCTGGAGACTGATTGGTGATGTAACCCTGTACATCCTGGTTGTTTGCTGGCAAATGACTGCTGGACTTTTGTTTAGAAGCAGCTGCGTGAAAAAGAAACCCCCTCAGAACCAATGGAAGTGCATATGAATGGCATCCTCATTATAGAGCTACTGTTGGGATGCTAAATGGCTGGTTACACACCAAGACACAGCATCCACAGAAGGTAAAGTGGACTGTAAGGCCCTCACTAAAAACAAAACAGAACAAAAAAACTAAACAAAAAGGCTATCTTTCACTACCCATTTTAATACAGCAGTCAGATTGCAAATTAACAGCACAGACACCGTGCATACATTACAAATAATCCCTGCACTAATGTATTTACTCCAATCGTTATAGTCTGTCAAATGACTCAAGACTGTCTCAAGATCCGCTGTTACCAACTGGTGCAACAAGGTCAACGAAAACAAAAGGGCAGGATAAGCTGTCTATTAACTTTACGTTTTGTGTCTGAATATTGTGCTAAAACATATACATATGGTTACAGCCCTGAAACACAGCACAGGTGATGCAACAATATTTCAAGGGACAGGGTTTTTTCCCTAGGCAATCAGATTTGGTACGTTTTAGGAAGCACTGACTTTTCTAGAAATACTGAATCCTTTCACTACAGGTATCCAGCTTTACTCAGTTGTCAAATGCTGCTAGAACCCAAGATATGCATTTATGTCTTAATATGAACTAATACAGGGTTATGCTTAGCCATTATATTTTATCCATAGGAGACATGATTTTGCATGTGTGAAAACTCAGCTCTCTGCCTAGACAAGGCAAATAATTCAGCTTTCCTGTAAGAATGAATGATGGACTAATCCAATAGATGCTTTATGAAGAAGTCCACAGCAATACAGCTGACATGGTCTGCCGTACCATTTGGAGAAAGAACAAGCTGTTAATTTTGAAGGGTTAACAGGAAATCAAAACTCAGTATTTGCATCAGTGGAGGTGCCCAGTTTCTTCCAGTAATACTTGCTGTATTTCCAGAACAATGCAAGGGTACGCATAGTATTAATTTTATGACATGCACACATGTATCTGTGCTAATGCTGATCCTCAATAAAAAAAAAATATTTTGGAAAGACTTCTAAAGTAGAGAAAGCATAAGTATCAAGGCGATATCAAAATAAATGCAAATTTAGTCCCAGCAGGACCTGAGCCACATCAAGTTAAGTCTTTCATAGCACAAAAAATTCCGCCTTCAGTTAGTCAAACCCACTCCAAGACTACTAAGCTAAGTAAACCAGAGAATCCAAATTTACTATATATCAGTTAACAATTTCACAACGTCCATTACTAAATTTATAAAAGCTGCTGGGTGACATTCTGCATCAGTCCAGTATGCCAGACTAATACATATTTCATATATTTACTAAGGCAGAATTCTTGATGCTTTGTGATTATAGGGTTAGATGACTTGATACTTGGTGGATAAACAATCCTTAAAAAAAAATTACAGTTTCCTTGACTGAATGTAGAAAACCTCTTCATAGGAACTACTCTGCTGGAAGTGCAACCCTAAGTCTTCTACCTAGAAAGGATATTTGCAAAATAAGCTGCAGAACTAAGACTGACCTTTATTTCTGATGGGAAGGGTTGTAGCGACATTAGCAGGGGGTTTGTCAGGCTCCTGGGGTGGGACGACCATGGGCAGCGCCTGCACTGGTACACGAGGAGCCTAAAATGTTGGATACTAAGAGATTACTTTTCTCATATTCTGATCTATTTATAATTCAACAGAAGGTAAACAAAATCCATTACAAAAGCAGATTGTTTCAAGGTAACTAATAAAACTTAACACTTTGAAATATGCTGAGTTCAACGGTTAACAGCATCAGACCATCAGACTTGCATACACTTCACATTAACCCAAACAATTACACACAAAAGAATACTCATCTTGACATGGTACAATGCTACCGTGTAGGTAAGCCGATTATAGCTATAACTGAAGAAAAGCCTCACTGAAGCAGATGCCCTTTCCAGTTGCTGCTATTTTTTCCCTCGTCCATATCTTGGTAAAATGATAGGAAGGAAACTGAAGAACTACACAGTAATGCTCACTAAAGAGTCTCACTTCTTTTTTTCTCCCCACAACAGCCCAAAAGTTTTTAGATTGTATCTTTACTTACAGTTTGTAGTAAACAAAATGAAATCACTGGTTCTTCTCATATTTAAACTTCCTTAAGCTGCAAGAAAAACAACAAAGCACCCCACAAACCCACTCATATCATCAAACCTTAAATCTTACCCTATTTAAATCATGGGATGGTGGGGTCAGTTGAGTAGCATCAGGTGGAGGAGCAGAAAGCAAGTTGTTTGGGTAATCTAGAAGGTAACAAACTACGCTGGTATGACCCCCTTTTGCTGCCTCTATTAGCATTGTCGATCCATCCTAAAGTAGTAAAGACCACAGTATTAGAAACAAACATTATCAAAACACAACACTGAAGTGTTTTATGGGACATAACACAAGGCATGACTTAAGATAGCTTTAATAATTATTCAATCAGTAGTAACTCTGCAACTAAGCTTACAAAGTCCTTCAATAACCTGGAAAAAAGAAGTGACTTTGTAAAGAATTGTGTTTTTTCCTTCCTCTTCCTCCGTTACGACTGTGCTACCTCAGTCAAACATTTGGATACACGGTATCAATTCCTGCACACATGTGCTTCAACCGGTATGTTCATGAAACTATTGTGTGCTCATGGTTTTAACTGACAAACTAGTTCTTGCATCTTATTCCTGATTAAATCACAAGATACTGGGTCAGGTCAACTGCACTGTAGAAGGACCAAGCAGTCTTGGATATGTTCAGTTATAAGATTAATGAAGGACTTGTCTCAGAGAAAAATACGGTAGTTAAGTGACCAACCTTCAATCTGTGTGTAGGATCAGCACCATGAGCTAGCAGTAGCTCCACAACTGCCAGATGACCTCCAGCACAGGCCAGCGACAATACTGTATGATCGTTGTTAGCTGTGGTCCTATTCACATTTGCTCCTTCAAAAATAGAAAAAGATTGCCAAAGAGACTTAACAGTCTGCCAAAACTCACAGGAAGCTAACCTTTTTCCAACATGAAAACACAGATGTTCATGGCTGCAGTCTTGTGACAGAACTATAAAATTGAGGAGTCAAGCATTACCATCAGAAGTTTCTGTTTAATCTGTCACAGTCCCTGAACCAAAGGACCTCGTCAGCTGGCTATCAGCTCTAAGGAATTTAACTCTTATAAATGCATCTAGAAAAGAGTGAGCACTACTGCATTTGCACTCATCTTTCAAGCGTCTTGGTTTATAAAAACGAAACTTCATATACTAGGTGTTCCTAAAGCTTTTAGTTTTCCCAGCACTTATGCCGATATAATGCCTATTATGAATGAATCAAGGCACAGATCTTAACTGGTCACTAACAGATGTCTCAGTGGAGCACTGCGTCCTTCCTTTACAATCTATACAGGAAAAAAATAGGTCACACTGGAAAGTTTAGGCCAGTTCGGTTCCACACAAGACAGGCATGACCAAGAAAGCCTTTGGTGGTATCAGTTCAAGAAATAAAAAATAGCATCACTGAGCTCTGTAGCAACTGTATCTAAGCTGGAACTGGTAGTTAGGTAAAGCAAATTACAATGACATTGTGAAACAAAAAGAAAACTGGGCACATGAAGTTAAACTTCTAAAAAGACAGTACCTAAAAGCTAAACCAAGAGTACTGAGATAACCAGTAACCATTACTGCTGTTGCAGAATTAACTATACAACTGGGATATAACAATTTCTCATATTCAAATTTCAGGAATTGCTGCAATTCCTAGTAATCTCATCACCCATTAAAGGTGCTCGTTATGTGTCTAGTTTAAGGCTTACCCAAAATATTCAAACCAAATTCAAAGAAGTTGTGCTATTAGCAATGTCTGTCTAAAGTTTTCAGCAACATTCCTAGAGGTCTTTCAAAACCAGAAAAAAAACGTAACTGCAAAAGCCTTCTCACAAGCTTACCTTTGCTTATCAAGAACTGGACAGTACAAACATGACCTGCCCTTGCAGCTTTCATGAGAGGGGTTCTTCCACCTTCAGATTCATGCTCCTAGAGCAGACAGAGAGAGTTTTAGAGCTCAATAATGAAGAAATAGGCCATGTCAAAGTAGTAATTCAGTCTGTTGTTTCTTCTTTTTAAACTGGAAACAATGGGCATGAGGATCCCTTTCTGACAGACTTTCTTCAGACATGGCATTTTAAACAAGACTTGAACTGAATACATCGTCAAGACCTTGATAGTATCACCTACCCTTGTACAAGTCTGACATTACCAGAAGAAAGATTTGAGCAAATAATGGGGATTAATTTAACAAATTATAACAAAATATTAACAAATATTAACAGAATATTTAACAAAATATATTCAGTCATGCTTAACTTGATGTTTTGCTCATGCACTGGTCTACAACTCTACTGAAATGCAAGATCAGTTTACTTCCATCATCCTAATTTGTCTGCAGTACACCAAATAATGACATCAGAACTGAACTATCAGCTGTTTGTTGCTTAAGAAACAGAGAAAAAATGCAAATCAAAAGATTATACCATAACCAGCTCAACAATTCTACTTAGCAACACCACTTTTAATGTCAAAGACAAAGCTATTAAGTAAATTGTATACAAATCAAACATTAGCAGTCAATAACAGGTTTTCAGCAGTAGACGAGACCAAAAAATAAGCATCACACTTGTCATTTTACTTGGTAATTGTAAATTGTCAAGATGGCAATTACTTACCAGATCTGCACCTGCCTGAAGTAAGACATCTGCTACATCAGTATGGCCATTTTCACAGGCATATGTCAGTGCTGTATCACCTGTTGCTGTTGTTGCATGCACATTAGCCCCTGTAGCAGTATTAACAAGTATGTAAGTTTTATGGAGTTCACTACAGAAAATACACAAATCTCTTCATAGTCTTTATCACAACAGATTAAAAAGAGGGAGTTAAGTGTTTGTAATGACACCCATGAATTTAAGAAACATGGTTATCAATTGCATTTGGGGAGTTGGGGGCAGTAGTGAAAGAAACCCACCATAAACTACAGTTTCAGTTCCAAGATTCTACAAAAGCTAAATTAGTCTCCAAGTTGTAAACCACCGTAAAACATTACACAAACCTTTGCAGTCAACTTCAGAAAGTTGCTAATCAAAACAGTGATTACAAAAACACATATCTTAAGGTAATGGTACTCTATAGAATTAGCAACAAAATTAGTTCATACCTGCAGCTAATAAATATTTAACCAGTTCCAAATGACCCTCTTGAGCAGCCTCCATTAAAGGTGTTGAACAACCAAGTTCTATGTCAGCTCCTGCTTTAATAAGAAAATCAGCAACCTCCAAAAAACCTCCGCAGCAAGCCAGAGTTAGAGCAGTTTCTTGCGTCTCCTCTGTTTGAGCATTGATGTTCGCTCCTTCGAAAAAAAATAAAGACAAATACCATAACTTCAAACGCAGCATAAAACACTAATTATTAAAATCAGAGTCAGACTAAACCTCTTATTCCAGTATAAAGCATCTGTTTATGGCATACTCCTTNAAAACAAATAAATGAAGACAAATACCATAACTTCAAACACAGCATAAAACACTGATTATTAAAATCAGAGTCAGTAGACTAAACCTTTTCTTCCAGCTTAAAGCATCTGTTTATGGCATACTCCTTTCTACAGCTGCATTAAGTATTTCCTCTGAAAATGGGGGACATTTTGACTTCCTCTCACTGCTTCGGAAACTCCTCCAAAATTCTCACAAAGCACTTGCCTACAACTCCACAACATTAATGCATCATCCAGAGATGCTTAAGCCACTATGTAGAACCTACGTTAACCCATATCAGTTGTTCAACATTTAATCCCTGTCTGAAAAGCAAAAAATTCTTCTGAATGGTCAGTTATCAATTGGAGTTTAAGAGTAAAATAAAGAATATTTGGCTAAAATTAACTACTCAATACTCAAAATTTGCTCAGAACAGAAATAAAAACGCAATAAGCAATGTAAAAATATCTTTAAAAGCAAACGCACACTCACGATACCAGATGCTTATGGAACTGTAATCTAGTGTACCACAGTAGTTACCTTGGCCAAGCAACAGTGCCACCATCTCTTCGTGTCCTTCCCTAGCTGCTTCCATTAGCGGCGTGTATCCTTCATCATTAACCTCTTCCAAGTTAGCTCCACGTTCAATCAACAAAGCTGCCAGTTCAACGTGCCCACCGCAGGCTGCCAAAGTCNGAAATAAAACCGCAACAAGCAATGTAGAAATATCTTCAAAAGCAAACGCACGCTCACGATACCAGATGCTTATGAAACTGTGATCTATCGAGTGTACCACAGTAGTTACCTTGGCCAAGCAACAGTGCCACCATCTCTTCGTGTCCTTCCCTAGCTGCTTCCATTAGCGGCGTGTATCCTTCATCATTAACCTCTTCCAAGTTAGCTCCACGTTCAATCAACAAAGCTGCCAGTTCAACGTGCCCACCGCAGGCTGCCAAAGTCAATGGAGACTCGAAAGAATCCGCGGGCATGTTCACCTGAGCGCCGCTGTCAAGTAGTAATCTTGCCACTTCCACATGGCCATCCTAAGAATGCAAAGAAAAACACACTGAAACAAGAACACTAGATTGAGATAGCCCAAGAAAAGGCATTTGGCCTGATTCAGGCAGCCTCTCACTTAACTCAATCGCTTCATTGATCCAGGTGACAACAGATGTATTGTCAGATGAGAGGTATTTTCCAAAACTTAAGGAATTCAGAAACTCAAATCCCATTACAGGTCTCAGAATAGAAATAAGTAAATTAGGAAACCCAAATATTTAAAGAAAGCTATTCAAGAAGTTTTCTAAAATATTTTCATTAGTGCTAAAAATCCATTCTGACTTTAGCATGGGAAGAAACCTCAAGATTTTTTTTTTTAAATATGCTTGATGCAAAACTACAATAATGTGAACCACATACTCAATTTTGCTCTGTCTACTATAACAAAGTGGTCAACTTTATACCAGATTCACAAGCTCACATGTTATAGTTTGGTATGAATTTAGTTCAGAAAAAACCCACACCCACACAGTTAAAAAGGAACTTGAGGCTATTTTAGAAACTTGCTTCCTCCCCAAGAACAACACCAAAACGCTATGACATCTTGTACTGTTCTTTGTTCACAGAACTGAAGAAGGACTAAAGTATGAAAGGAAGAAATTCTAAGAAATAATTTACCACTACAATACCATGTATTTCTTTTGATCTATTATCAAAACTTTTCCTATTAACAATAAATGCTCTGTATTAAATAGAGGAGTATTAAGGGAATTTCACTAGCAAGTATTTGTTCTTGGTTCTGAGAACAGATTTATGTGGGGTTTTTTTGCCCTAAAAACTACAATAACTTTATGCTACAAACAGTTCATTCAACATCAGCATTCCCCATTTCAAAAAGAGACCTTCTTGTTTTAAATTAAAGATGTGGTTGCATTATTTGTTACATAAACCCCAGGAACCTAGCCCATCCTCATTTCCGCCAAGACTGTTAGTCTTTCAGGTTATTTACATTACACATTCACAACTTGGGGGGATGGAGACAGAAGAGAGGATGAGCTCTAAGTATAACAATTTCGCTTCCTTTCTTCCTTCCTCCCAAAGAAGTGGTGTGTAATTATGCTGCTTGCCTGCTGGCTCCTGCAACACCATTGCACTTGCTGCTCAATTTTAGACCCGAATCAGGATATTCATCTCCAAGACAAAAAACAAACCCAGACCGCCTGTCAAGGGACCCTCATACATCAACAAGAGCCACCTGAACTAGAGTCTTCTCTGAGCCTTCTCTTTTTCAGGTACTGTCATCAAGCTGTTCAAATGGCTTACCAAAATATAGCTCCTAATCCAATTTCTTCATCTATAAACAACAAAATCTGAGGAGAGTATCTTTGTTACGTTCTTAGTACACTAAATATTCAGGAACCTGCTTGAATGGCTTCTTTTATATATATATATGTACACACACACACACATATATATATGTATGTATATACACACACACATATCTGTCAAAACAATCTTTCAATTTAGCCTTTATATAGAAGGGAAAGTGAGTAGCTTCGACAGAACACTCCAATAGTGGGCACAATCTCTCCACACATACTTTCTCCATGAGGAAATTCCAACTTGCATTCCAACTTGCAACAGCCACTGTAGGAAAGATATGGTATCAGGCATGCAAGAGGGTTGCATAGGAATAGCGATAGCTTAGCAAGAACACGAGGCTAGCTTAAGGCTGTCATTGAACAAGTTAAGTATATGATGATCTTAGACTAATAAGAGAACAAAGTGAAGCTACTGCCACCCTCATCCATTTAGGAACCACAGCTAGAGCTTCCTTCCCAGTAAAGCACAAAACTGCATCTGACACTGTTAAAGGCTTCATTTTCTAATGCTTTATACCTATTCATCATATCCAAGGGGCCTAACAGGATTTTCTCTAAGTAAAAGGATCTAGGACATACTATCTAGGACATATTCAGCTTTTAAATGAAACAACAACACTATTTTAGGGAAAGATTCAAGGGCTGCATAAAGAATCCTTCCTTAGGGAAATAGAGAGATAGTTCCTCAACCATCAGTCTCTGGCATGACAGATCATTTATCATCCCAAATTAATTTACCATGAAAAAGGTATTGCAAATAGCAGAAAACAGTATGTTTCAAAGTTTCATGTACAGCTCAAAAAGTCTTTAAAACACTAGTGGTGTTTTAAAGGCACCACTAGGCAGTTTCACCCATTTCTTCATGTGCCTTGCAATGGGTGGTGCTCTTGAGCTCCCCTGCAGCATCCCCAAACACTTCAGAGCTATTATCTGATCACAAAAGGATGCCTGTCCCACCTGCACCAGCACAAAGAGAGAGTTTTAATGCCAAGGAGGGCAGGCAATCCCTGTTCAGCCCTCACCATGGTCAGGTTACTTAGTTAAGACTGAGGCAAGCCAGACAAACCAGCTTTTTGATCCCATGAGGCAAATCACATTACTGAGGAACTCATTTGCATTGAAGCAAAGCTACTGCTGTACATAGTAAAAGCACTTGGGACAGAAATCCTTCTGCAGAAAAAGCATGTAGAGGTGAGAAGCCTCTGCCTTGCTTCATCCAAGACCTGTTAAGTGCTGCTACAGAAAGCTGCTCCTTTCTGCAGGCAGAAAGAAAGGTACCAAGACTCCCACTACATCCGTCCCTCAGTCCCATGAGTGAGGGTGGAGATGCTGACTCAGAAACTGCTTCTTGGCAAGTCAAGGAAACCAGCACACTTCCTTCATAGTTCAGCAAGTCTGAAGAAATGGTCTAGACTTCTTTCCCAGTATGATGAACTTCTGTTAGTCTGGTGGGGACAAAAAGCAAAACAGCGTAGGGAGGCAAAGCAGGCTTGCTCGTATGTCCATGAAATAGCAGCACTATCAGCAAACTCCTGGTGTATCGAGGTACCATGGCAAGCAGGCTACTGGGAAGAGGTAACATCATTTTATAGTCACCCTGCGTGAAGTTCCCTGCAAGGACAGCAGCCCTGATCTTCATACAGCTAATCTACTAATACCTCATCAGGGTAAGATATACAATTCCATACATACTGTTTATGTACATGCCTGTCTTTCTAAAGGCTTCTTGACAGCTTCTGTCAAGAATTCCCCCACCTTAAGACATTACTGCTCTTGTACAGACAAAACTGATTGCATTAGTACTATTACATTCAGAAAAAGGAAGACTAGATTCAGTCTCTAACAAGAACATGTGGCACTTCACCATGGCCCTAGAACCACGCTGAGACACTGCACAGCCTCATGACAGGGCAAAAACCAACCCTGGGCAAACTAGGTAGCCAGGAAAGCACAAAGAAGATAAAATACAAGCTTCCAGTTTTAGATTTGAGCTTCACATACCAGTACAGGACTAAAAGAACGTAGGCAAAAACAATTTCTCATCTAAGCAAGCCACAACTACAGGAAACTTCTGCAACAAGTGCTTTTCACTGTCTCAAAGCTGTGCACAGCAACCTGTTTCACTTCAACAACAAAAACCCAACTAGGGAAAAAGCTTAAGCCTGCTCAGCTTCGTTTCCTTTTTCTCACTGCCAGATGAGAAGGGGGAATTTTGACCCCATTTACTCAATCAAAAGAAATTGCCCAAGTTAAGTTCAAAAACTATAAAACCCTTTCACTTCAGGTTATTTTTATTAAGTAAATTTCAAATAGGATGTTTGCTTCAAATAACATGCAGGAAGGGAAAAAAACAACAAAAACCCACACATCTGCACACACCTGTTTCAGTCTGACATTATCTCAAACGGAAACACTTCCTGAAGATACTGATTCTGGAGTTTTTTTCACCATGGAAGTCTGAAATCATCTAAACTCAGACATAGTATAATTTCAGATTTAAGATGACCCTAATACGACCTACTGAAATAAAAGCTTCACACCGCTGGCACTGTATGACAAGAAAGTATCATCCAAAATCAGAGGTCTTATCTCAGTCTCACCAAGTTTTTTTTTAATGGCCATCCGGTTTACAGAGCCATTTTACAACTACTTCAGATAGATTGACTAGCAAGAGGCAAATATGCCTAAATTAATAACTAGCTGCATCCCAACAAATGCCCTTTAATTTTCCAGTTGCTTCTCTAGACGCAGCTTTGCAACTATGTGACCCATGCAGGAAAAAAGCTGCACACATACACTTACACATAACCACTTCCAACCTAAGCAGAAGAGCATAAACTAGGCTTACAAACTCCTTAATCACGATAGGTATGTTGAATGCATTTGCTGCAGAAGTTGGGCACATTTTAAAACTGTTGCAAGCATTTC
Source organism: Crypturellus undulatus (assembly GCA_013389825.1). Classification (NCBI taxonomy): domain Eukaryota; kingdom Metazoa; phylum Chordata; class Aves; order Tinamiformes; family Tinamidae; genus Crypturellus; species Crypturellus undulatus. Next base: position 262,763 of record VWPW01008005.1, read on the forward strand.
ATCAGGCAACGAGAATCTGCTGGTTTTAGTAATATAATTTGGAAATTCCTATAAAAACAATGTTCTAAACTTGCTAACCCAGAAGCTAGTGGACGGAACTACACAAAGGAAAAACAAACATTGTTTAGACAAACAAGTACATGCAGTGAGACACAAGAACAGGCATAACCCATAAAAGGTGCTTCTGGATAATAAGTACAACTTATTTTCATGACTTCTGCTGCTGCAGAAGTCCAATCGGACACTCATGCACTTTGTATCCCAAGTATGGGTTAACTGAGGTCCCTACACTAATGCTCAAGCGATTCAAGTTTTACCTGATGTCGTTCAAGACCCTGACTGCTTTATCAGCCATAAAAGTAAAGGGTTGAATTTTGCTGTTTTAGAAAGCACAGTTTCAAGTGCATACTTTTCTCCGTTCTTCTGCAAGCAAGCCATCAAGTGCAGGGAGGACCAAAAGGTTTGGCACCAAAAAGAGATCAAAAGCAATCACTTTATCTTCACAAGGTAAAGAGACACCAGGAAGCCCTCCCTGTTCAAATCAGGCATATCTTACCATGCATGCCTCCATAAGAGCAGTGTGCATTTCATCCGTCTTGTGCTCCTGGTCTGCACCAGCCTCCAGCAGAAATCTCACCATTTCTAGATGGCCTAGATTAGACGAGAGAAAGAAGGGAAACACACACAACAGATGAAGATAACTTTCAGCAAAAGGGTTTTTCAAGACGGTAAGAGTTTATCAAACATAGTTAAGGTAAAAAAGATCACAATACAATATAAACAGTGAAACACTCATGGAAGATATGTGCGTATCTGTATCTGTACCCACTGTGCCATCTAAAGCTCAACAGCACATTTAGTTGTACGAAAGATTCAAATCATCTCGTTACAGGAGTTATTTCTGCACTAAGTGAATGCCTTGAGATGACATTTAAATAGAATAGCACAAACTCCAGAAGGTTACCAGGGTGATTTATTATTCTCCAAAGAACTTGATACATTTTCATCTACGGATTTTTTAACTCACTCCATTTTAAGGGTTCCTGTACTCATAAATCGGATTGTACCCAGTCCTTGAGCTTGCATCAAGCCTTTGGCCATGGGAAACGTCAAGTAGATGAAGCTGACAGATACCATGCAATATGAGTATATATTCACTGCCTTTTCACTCTCCTCTTTTTATTGGGGTGGAGAAGGGGAATGACATACTTGGCCCCAACTATCACATATACTACAATACAACATTTCAGCCACAGGAGAAATTTAGGAACAAGTTTTTGCAAACACACCTATTCAGAGCAATATCATCTCAGATAACAAATAATAAATAACTTAAGAATAAAAACGCCAAGGTTTTGGAGTTTCTCTCCTTCATAGCAAAACATTCATTAGGCAGAAACATTTTTCCATCTCTGAATTCCAACCTCACTTTAGGAATTTAAGGGAGGATGAGGGTTCCTCCCTGCTCTCCCTACCCCTTTTTTCTCCCAAAACATCTCTGATATTATAGGCACCATGAAATAACAATAGCTTGTATTATGTATTACAGATATGTAAAAACTATGCTCCAAGAATTAAGCAAGAAAACTGAATATAAATCAAAACAAGGACTATTTTCTACTGAGATACCACCTCTTCTATAAACATGCCAAGAATCATTCTAAGAGCTCTAATAAAACATGTCTTAGGTGACTGTTAGAGCAACGGCACAGATGTTTGTACAAATTTGGCCTTTTCATAAATAAACTTTCACCTTTTGAGTCTGTGTGGCAGGGGAACAGCCTGTTGAAACACTGCACCTAAAACACAAGACCCTGAACTTTGCACATTTTCCAAGTGCTTAGTCATTTTAATGTAAGTCACTTTGGTGCTTGTGCAGGAATGCCCTGTAAAATACTTCTGTATTTTAAAGGGATTCTCATTTACTCTTGTATCAAGTGAATTATTTTTCTACCTTGCAACTCATTTGAGACAGAACACAAAATCCTAGTTGTTAAGACTCAGATCAGAGTTCTGTGTCTTGATACTACTGTTTTCCACACGTTTTAAAAGATAAAAAAGCTTTGAGGTGGTCAAAATCTACAGCCTGCAAATTCATCCTGTATCAAACAGTGACTTCACATAAATACAAGCTTCAAAAGACTGCCCACAGCCAAGGAAAGAGCTCTGAGGCATACCTTTGTAACAAGCCAAGGTAAGCGCGCTCTCCTTGAACTCGTTGGAATGCGTGTTGATGCCTGCTCCGTTTTCCAGCAGCACTCTGGCCACCTCCACGTGGCCAGCACTGCCTGCTTCCATCAGGGGAGTGTGACCGTTTTCATTGTGGTCCTCAATACTGGCGCCTGACTCCAGCAGCACTTTCACGACATCTACGTAGCCTCCGGCACAAGCATATGTAAGGGCTGTATTGCCTAGCAAGAGAAGACAAAGTTGTGAAAACTCAGAAATTTCTACACTGGAACTTCAGCTATGGCTCCATATCAGTCTTTACAGGGCTATCTTATGAAACAGGTTTCTTAGCTAAAAAAAAAAAAAAAAAAAAAAAAAAAANGAGCAAGTATCTCTTGAAGAGTCTTGAAGAGCAGTACTGACAAACTGAAGATCTAATCAACTGCCACCAACGCTAGTCTCTTCCAATTTCTCTCCCAATTCATCCCAACTCACAACCACAACCCATCGTGCATCTTTCCCCACTCCTTCTAAACAGCAGGAACATGCACCAAAGAGCTTGTATCAAGAGCTGTATCAAGAATCAGCTGCTTCTCTAAATCAAGTTTAAATGGGTAGAACAATTGCAAAATATGAATGTGAATAAACCAATGAAACAACCTGCCTTTCTGCATGCCATCTTTTGGGGGCCAAAGGCAGATAAAAATCAGTGCTCAAAATTAATTCGTTGGAGGGGGGAAAGGGGAGATGTTTTTTCTTATCTTCATTTTCCTTATGAATTTTCTGTTTCCTCATTCAGTGTCTGCTTGCTACACTACCAGTATACAAACTCTCCACTACAAATATGAGTGAAATTAAAATGTTGCTAAAGCAGTTTTGTTACTTCAGCACAAAATTCTGTAGAGTTGGATAGAGGTAAGAGTCAGGGGGAGGAAAAACAAAAAAACCCCACACACCTACCTTCAAGATCATTACTTAGCACTTGCTTACCTTGACCAGATAGCAATTTAAGTATACATTTCTACTCAAGCTGTTGCTACATAGTATTTTGAGGACAAGACTTAAGTATACTAACACTTTCTAGTTATAACTGGAACTTACCCACTTGTATTTGTCTGCAACCAACTAATAGTTAACAGCCTCAAAAAGCAGAAAAAAAACAAAATGCGAGTTGTAAATCAAGTACCCTGCTTTGCAGAGCCCCACTTTGACAGACAGCCACTCCTCCCAAATTACTGCATCAAGTTTCCTGTACAAAAAGTTCAGCTTTTCCAAGTACCAACAAGCTTCTCAACACCCACATTTACCTGTTGATGACTGGGCATTCACATCAGCACCATGAGCTAGCAGCAACTTGACAATTTTGACATGCCCACCATTAGCGGCGGCCATCAAAGGCGTTATGTCTCCTTTAATGCCCCGGTCTTCCACATTAGCATGCATCGCCAGAAGAACCTGTCAACAGAAGGCGTCATCAACAACACGCACGAGGGACAAATCAGCACGTCAAGATGGTTACGAGTCTACGCGCAGCCCGTAATTTCAGCAACACATGGTTCCATGTCAATAACATTTTAAGAAAGTAAGCACAAAGAACATATTAGCAGCATAGAGTTTGTGTGTAAATGTTTATCTGTCCATTAACTGACTCCTTGCACGTCCTTAGCACCCCCATCCAGGTGAACAAGACGAGTTTACATGAATTCAACACTTACTTTTATGTAATGATCACATGTGCACACTAAGAAGTTCGGAAACCAACCTGTGCAAGCTCATAATATCCCGCTGAGCAGGCTAAACAAAGGAGGCTTTCGCCTTCCTCTGTGTGCTCGTTCACACTGCGGCCTTCGATTAGCAACTTCCGCACAGCATTGACATCTCCTTCGGAGCAAGCCTCTGCCAAGCTACGGCTGGAAAGACAGAAAGCACTTAGAAGGGAAAGCAGACCACCTTTGAAATTCCTCCTCTGCATTCACAGCAAAATAATCCAACACACCACGAGCTAACCCAAGAAAGCACCATTGCAGCAACCCCAGTTGCTCATTAAAGGGGTGCTGTCTTCACATTTCTTCTTAAAAGCAATTTCTTTTTCAAAGAATTAATGGGAGCATTCGGCCATCCCGTTACTAATTTTTAGCCCAGTAAGATGCTAACTCAAACATCTGCCATAATATTTTTCTTTTCTGTTTGATTGAGTTATCCTGACTGCAATCGCCCCTAGTTACACACAGGAATTTTTGATCCTTGTGTCACATTATGAATTCTTATTCTTTATATTTGGGACTGACACAAGAATGCATGTTTTATTCAGCTCCCAATACTTGGAACACTAACAAGAAACTCAAGACTACTGGTTTCATCCCACCTATCCTCCTTTTACCTCTTGTCCACTTAGGAAAACCCATTACCAGAGAACTGACTCAAAAGGCAAAGGGAAAAAAGAAAGCAGCTGACAAGCAAAAAATTGCAAGTCATATTACTCAAGGTGATCAGGAACAATTTCTGAAAAGCACAAAACGTATTTAAAAAGTAGCAATTCTTGAACCACAGGCTAAGTGATATAGGCATATAGCATCTACGGCTAGGCCTTATTTGTGTCACTAGGCCAAATCTTAATGCAAACAAATACTTCTCAAATATGTTTTGTTGCCAGTATTCCTGACATATTTTAACTTTTCCCATACCCTCTACTCCCATAACACCCACTGTAGCAGTGATAGAAAGTAGTGAGGGGAGAGGTGCACTCCACATAGGAGCAAAAATAATTCCAATGCTTCTCTACTCTATGCCCTTTTTCACTTCCCTCTGGAAACATCCCAAGAGAAGAGCCAATTTAAGCCAGAAAGTCTGTTTAAAATCAGAGGCTTTCAGGCCTTGGCTCTGTCCAAGGTCCTACCAACTGCAAGAGAGAAAAAGCAGTTATCAGCATGAAGGCTTGTGCCCTTTAAGTCCCATTTGCCTTCCTCCGTTGAAAAGCGGTTCAAAAGTTCCCCACAATACATTCGATCCCAAAGTTGGGTTACTGCTGCCACTCAAAGACTTCTAAGAGTTGAGAACAAAAAAAAAAAAAAAAAAAAACACTACACCATCAATTTCAACACTCCTACCCATTTCAAGAAACTTTGGATAAAGTTCAAAGGCTCAGGCTACTCACAAGCTCAGGGATTTTGTTTTTATACTTGTCAAATTAAAAAGACCATTTACTTGTTGAATGATTCCTGGATCTTGCTCTATTTCCTACTATAAGAATTATTAGTTCAGGAATATTCAACAGGAAAATCAGAGATGACAACCTGCTGCTAGTTCCACTTGTCCAGCAATCTTGTAGTCAGAAAAATAAGAGAAAAATACCACAAGAACTGCATGGAGAAGCCACAGCAGCACAGTACTAAGAGGACCTTTCAAGGAGCAAGAACAGGCTTACTTGTCCGTCTGCCCTGCATTGGCAGTGCTCTCGGCTCTCATGCGGGTAAGTGCAGCAGCAGCTTCATCCAACGCGCAGCTGACTGAGGAGGTCAGTCTGCGAAGCACCTCGGGATCTGCGAACGCTTTCCCATCTGCAGTAGACAGCTTACCTATTCCTGTCGTGCCAAGTGGGCACCACAGAGAAAGAAATAGAGAAGTTAAAATTGAGTCTGAGTTCCGCTAGCACAAACATTCTACATTTCATCAGCCACGGCTTCAACGACTACGACTTTGGCTGTTCCAATAAGGTTAGGGTAAAAGCTGCCGTAATATTATTAACAAATGTGTCACACGGGAATGAAAGCTTCCAACACACAGAAACTGCTATTTTTCAATTATTGACAACTACTTAGTATATGCAACCACTAGGGCTTTTCCTTCACCAATCATACAAAACAAGGCCTCCTTGAGTAACCTAGCTTTAAAAACTCATTTTTTTCAAAATAAAAATTTGGAGGAATCCAAGTGGAAAAAATTCCATTTGATCAAATTCAGAAGGTCCTAATCAGTTCCCTCCCTCTTCAGTAACTAGCACCACCTTGCTGGGCTCATGCTGCATTACATTCCCTGTTTGTAGCACACTCACAAGGATTAAACTTATGCAAGCAGTTCCACTGCCGTGTCTTGAGCCTGGGCTTCAGGATTAACCTGTAAGGGACAGGAGTACTTACCTGCAGCTTCAAGTAAAGCTTCTAATCTAGCCTGGGTCTCTGGATCTACTGTTCTTAAGTCAGCACCATCGGCAGTACTTGACAAAAGCAATTTGGAAGCCGTTTCCAACATGGGGTTTTCAAGATCATCCTGATCCAAGATGAACGATTCCACCTGAGGAGAAAAAAAAAAATTGATTTAGGACTAACAGAAGAATTAATAGGAATCCAATTAATTCATAAGAAACCAAAGCTGCAATTATCTGCTAAGGGTTTTCTTCTTGCCAGCCTAACTATCCTCAGCTGACTCTGAAGGGATTTCCTCCCTGTTCACTGGAAGCAACAACATTTTCCAAAAAGCATGTACAAGGAAATACTTTTTTTTTTTTTCCCTTGTCAATCTGTTCTCCAACTAAAAGCCACAGGATGTGCCTGAATATTTTAAGTTATACTTCAAAATTGTTTAGTGCAGTGTGTTGTGATGTGCCATTTTAGACAAGGATGGAAATGTCAAGGAACAGATATTACTGCAGAAGGCCTACCGTTAGCAGCTGCTACAGGTTTCTATACACACAGTATGTTTCTGTTTCCAAAGCATCAATGATGAGCATACAAAGAGACACAAGTGCTCCAGACAACATAGTCATCTTCCAAAGTAGTAACCTTCCCTTAGTGACACACAAATGATTTAGGTTCGTCTAGACATCCCACTTTCTTGCACTCTCCATTTGTTCAGCTTGGGAGATGCACTGAAATTCAACAGGAGACCAGACAGGGAATAATGGAGAGAAAAGCCTCCAGCCTCCATCTGTGCTTTATGTCCTATTCAAAAAACTGGGCCAAGTGGCTTCAAGATCCATAAACACTCACACTCCTGTCTATGAACCAGGGCTTTTATTAGACTGTCAAGACTGAGCCTAAACACCACGACCCCCAACAGAGCTCAACAACCTCCTTTTTCCTACAAACTCAGCATCTTCATGAGTCCAGCAATTAGAGCTGCAAGTCTGCCAGACAAACACATCTCTCACCCACACAGCATCACTGAAATTTCGAAAACNTGTGCTTTACGTCCTATTCAAAAAACTGGACAGGGCCAAGGGGCTTCAAGATCCATAAACACTCACTCCTGTCTATGAACCAGGGCTTTTATTAGACTGTCAAGACTGAGCCTAAACACCACGACCCCCAACAGAGCTCAACAACCTCCTTTTTCCTACAAACTCAGCATCTTCATGAGTCCAGCAATTAGAGCTGCAAGTCTGCCAGACAACACACCTCTCACCCACACAGCATCACTGAAATCTCGAAAACTTCTTAATATTCAAGAAGCTTCTATCTGTAACACAGCAGCAGTACATGGCCACACAAGATACAGTTTTGTCAAGACAGTAATACATACATTTTAGCCTATCTTTCATATATATATTTGAAGCCTGTCTTTCCTCTCCTCCTCAAACCCCAAAGCACAGCCAAGCTGTAGAGGAAAACTTCTGATCACAGGGACCCCGATGGCAACAATATATTTTTTCCTGAGATTAACTCAAAACTCTCCTCTCTTCTTACTAACACTATGAAATATTTACTGCGGAAAAAATAATATGAAAACTTATCTTCCAATCACCTCTCACCCAAAATTAAGTCTCTTGCACCGTTTATCTTTCAAAGGAAACATCATCTCATTTTCACTTTCCTTTCAACTATCCAGGAGCAGAGCGGAGAAAAACGAAAACCGCAAGCAAACAACGCAATCAGCCTATGAACAGAGCACCAGCACAAATCCAAGTCATGAGCAGAAAGTTTACCCAAAGACGGAAAGTTCCTAAGATGACAGTTCTTATTATGCATTCTCATCCAAGCACAATTTCAGAGCAACATCTGAAGAAATTAGCTTGTTAAAAATTGAAATGAAAACCCTTTTTTAAGGCAGGAAAAATTTTGTCAACCCCCGGGGATGGAAGATGAATTTCTCTCAAGCCTGCAGTTGCACATGCACTATTTCCCCAAGTGGCCAGTCCTCAGAGTTTCATTAGGCCAAGAGCTTTGCTGTCCAGTCTGCTACCTGAAACAGAGCTCTGTGCAGGGTCACCCTGCAAGGAGATGCTCTCCAGCTGTGGTCAGCTCAATGGTATTTCTGTAGGAGAGAAATTCCATTCTCGTTTGATGAAATTCTGCCTTCTCTACAAAAGCTGCAAATTGAAGATAGCGTTTTCATCAACCAGTCTAAGGAAATAGACATTTTCTTTAAACATCTTCAGATGCATTATTTTCCTTAATTAAAAAGAGGTGCAGAATATGTATTTAGAGATGAGAATAATCAATCCGAGGTTTCAATAATTATTTCTTAGATCATACAAAGCTCTACTTGATCCATCTTTCATCTTGCGTAAAGTCCCAAGTTCTGGCCTTGCCAAAATTTAATTCACCTGCAATCCTAACAAAGCAGATACTTCTATGAATTCAAAAAGGTGCAAAGGAGATATCAAGTTCATTTTACTCTCTATCAAGCAAGGTGACCTACAGCTTTGGTGCATTAATATAATGATGAAGAGAAATTAAAACACTCTCCTCTCAACTCTTGCTAATCAGCACTTGTTTATATTTGTTTTAAGGTTTTTCCTCAGTGACAGCTCTGTTGTAAGGACAAGCCACAAGCATCAGAGAAAGGTCTTAGGCCACTTATTCCAGCAGGGACACAAACTGTAAGATTTGAGGAGCCCAAGAAGTGGCTTCCTCAGCTGCTGCTTCCCAGTCCTTTTAATTAGGGGCATCCTGCAAGCACCCAATACTGACATTTTTCTCCTCTCCAGTGTTTAGTCAGAAGCTAACACATGCAAGACAGAAAAAAAATAAAAGTAGCAACACGTTACTGCAATGCTTTCCTGTGCCACTTGGAAGTTGAAGGCACAGGAAGCCAGGGTAACATGGGGATGATCATCCAGTACACACAGGCACACTGTGACATTAATCAGTCCACAGTGGTTCTCAGAAGGACAGGACCGGTACCCATGGGCAAATCAGCAACGTAACTATCAAGTTTTCCCCCCTGCAGCTTACTGTGAAGACTTGCTCTCCCAAGAAAAGCTTTAGCTCCTAGAAGTATCATGTCAAGCATCTGAGGACAACACGTTTCAAAGGCTGTTGAATAGCAAGTGGTGGTCATTAACATAACAGGACCAACGTGATTTTTACATTCGGTTATTCAGAAAACATTAGTCCAAAACCAGATCTGGATGAAGGAAACTAGTCCAGCCTAGTGATTCAAGAAGCCTCCAAACACCTTTAAGGACACTTTTCTTTTTGTCTCCCTCCTCTGCAGATTAGGGATGGGTTGTAATTACTTTCTATGCTTGCTATTCAGTGGCAAATTTATTTCTCAACTTTTGACAGATCATTCCCATTATTTTTGCATTTTATTATTGGCTAGGTTTTTCCTGAGCCTTTGGTATTGGTTATCCAGAAACTATCCAAGGGGATCCTATGAGAACACAGATTTAGCAAAAAACTTTTAAAAAAAGAACACAGTGCACAAGCAACAACTACTTGCTCCTATCACACAGCACATTTAACCACTTAGACATAACAGCTGAGAGTCTATTTTTTACTATTTCTTATCTTGGTATTATTTCTTGTTACATTTTTAGAAAGTACTCTGAGGTTTTTAAAGACAACTTGCAATTTAATACAGATTTTCCAGTCCATGAGATATTGCAATGCTGCCTTTAGGCTGAACTTGAAATCAGTGTCCTATCGCTTTGACAAGTCACTAGTTACAGGGGCTAAAGAGACTTTAGACACTTTATTTTCTCAACTCAAATGATTCTCACTCAGTGAGAAGTTTTACATAAAGACTACCTAGCAAAACAGCAGAACCATCCTCAGTTCTGCTGCTTCCCTTTGAGTTCTAGGGACTCACACCCAAGATAACCTCTGCTTTTCCTACCAAAGGGGTTTAGCTTAAATCTCCATGGGTAAAGAGCCAATTATTTCTACCACTATCCTTCAACTTTTAGACTAGAGTTTTTTTTAACAGTTGACATCATTTACTTGTTCAGAGCTGCACTGCAAGGCCACAAACGCTGCATGGTTGACTTGAAAAGCAGGAACAAGCCACGGGGCTACCACGTGGACCAGCATTTACTCACCATCACCCATGGACAGGTCTCCACAAGCCAGAACACCTACGACATTGTCCCCAAGCTCAGGATTAGGACCTCTGTCAGGAGTTTGATTCATCGGTGCTTTTATCAAAAATAGCATTGAAATGCAAAAACAGCATTTCATGACGTTAAGCAACCTCCAATCATTCTAAACTGCTGCAAGACACCACACAAAAATAACATTCCTCAGTATTTGTTCTTTTTATTTCCTCTTGTTCGTTTCATGAATATTTTTCTTTGTCTGTTTTACACAAAACACCAGCTTTTATACTACTTCCCATCAACAAAAAACACACAACAGGAAATACAGGAACAGTTTGATGCAAGAACAAAGTCAAACCCAGAGGAATAACTAATTAAGTTTCACAAGACTGCTAGGTATTTTTTGAAGTGTTTTGTATATCCACATACTACGGGCATCAAGACATGCATGAGAAAGGAAGGAATCCAAGCAAAGCAATAATACATAGTTCAAAACCTGGCCAAGAATTCCAAGCACTCACCTCACTTCAACATTCAGAACCTAACATACAAGCGTGCAACCCAGATTAGGCCAAATACTGTAACTTTGGTTACCAGTGCATAATTCCATCACATTCTAACTTGAAGTGACCACCTAAATCTTAACATACATTTTTAATTGAAAACATGAAGAAATCTGGAGTCATATACAACACTTAATTCCAGGCATACTTCATATCTCCTTCTCACTGNACCACCTAACATACAGCTTTTAATTGCAAGCATGAAGAAATCTGGAGTCATATACAACACAATTCCAGGCATACTTCATATCTCCTTCTCACTGTACATGTCCTGCATTTTTTGCCCACCTTAATCACAAGTCAAGACAGGTGAAAGGGTAAGAAGTTCTTCTTCAGTCTCTTGGGGCCCCTACCAAAATCAGAACTGCCTGGTGTTCCTTGCCCTGCAACTTTTCACTCCTCTAAAATGCACCATCTCCCAAGGCACTTTCAACTCACGCAATTGCATGGACTCCCAGTCGACAGCCTTCTGAAAGAACAAGTTCCATCTAAAACAGCAAGACAAAGCACTTATAGATGTCACACGAAATAGTAAGGCAAAAGGAATGTACAGTCCAGTCCTTTCACTTAAAGCTAAAAATATTCAGGGGAACTTGTTTAGTTAACAGAAGTAAAAAAGCTTCTGAAGATGCAGGTAATCACAGCATGAACACTGTATTAGGTTTTATGATGAGACTGTAACACGTAACATTCACAACAACCAATTTACATGACAACTCTCAAAAGTGATGAGTTGGTAGACTTTTTTTTTTTTTTAAACAAAATACCTTTGGTTAAACCTAGATCAAATCACTTGTTACCGAAGCGGACCACAACTCCTACAGCTGAGCCAAGCATCCTATTTCACCTATCCCATTTCAGCCCCAACATTTTCATGTTTTTAATCAAAACTACTTCAAACTATAAACAAGTCATATGACCCACTACTAGGGCAGCATCGCCGCGTCAGAGATGAAGCCCAACAGCAGTATTGCCTTCCCATGCAGCGCCGTAGGACTACTCCCCGGCACTGCAGCACAGAACATGGTCTGCTCTTTTCCCATCACATGACAATCCTTCTCAAACCAAACCGTTCTGCTCAGCAAAAATCCTGCATCCAGCAACCGAAATGCCTCCACAGTATCTCCTTTCGTTCTGTCCTTGGCAAGGCAGCACTCCATTTCTCTTGCTGCCTGCAAGGGGGAGGGAGGGATGCGCAGCTGAAGTGGCCTCGCCACGGCCTGCAGCAGGGTCCCCCTCATTACTGTGGTGGCAGCTGCTGACGAGACGGGTACCGAGGCACTCACGTGAGGGCCCTCTTGCCTCCTCCCAAAGCCCCAGCAGTACAGAACAAAACAAGCAAAAAGACAACCACAGAGCTGTCTATAGCTACACAACCATTGTTCTTGAAAATCTCTAAGAGTCTCAGCTTAATGATATTCCCCCCATTTCCAAGCTTCATTCCAAACGCCTGGCACACCTCCGTATAAAGCCAATTTACACGTTAACTAGTACTTAGCTGCAACTGAGCATGCTGGCTAGACAAATTTCATCGCGCTGTAAAAATAACACGTCAGCTCATCATCTTAATAAGTTCCCTGCCCCAGATTCATGTTAATAGAAAAAAATACAACATAGGTCTCCAATATGACTAACAGGGTATTTAAAAAAAAAATAAAAATAAAAACACACACAAAAAACACCTCGAGTGTGACCGTCTCTAAAACTGCCTGCCACCATAATCTGAAAGCCCTACCTCAGCCAATACTTGCCTGCTCACAATAAAAGACTGGATGGAAAGACCAAGTACAACCTGCAACCACTTGGACATGTGATTTCTTTAAACTAAAGATTTGATAGAAAGAGTCTCATTTGGTCTGGGCTTGAAAAGAACATGGCAGCCAGCCAAACTTTCTTGACTGCATATGAATAACTCACCAGAGTCCTGCTGACTGCAGAATGACCCCAAAATGTGGCAGTTTGCATCAAAGCAACTGCAGTCAGATGCACCGTTTCTTCTGCCCACTCTCCCATGGGGTTCTCAGCTCCAGCACAGAAGCAGACATGAGCACAAAGTATGCTCAACTCTACCAATATTTTCTACCCTCCAACCCAGCAGCAAATTAACCTTCACCTGGAAAGATAAAGCTGACCAACTAACATATTTTTTCCTGCCAGTAACTAGATAGGTAAGACATTAAGACCACCTCTCCAGGCCACATGGGCACAGATCTCAACATCACCTTTTCCTTGCAAGCCTGAGTACCACAGCTGACCAAACAGGTGCTTCGTTGTAGGCTGCTGCCAACTCGAGGCTTCAGTACACCAAAAAGTAAATTACATTTTACATCTGTAATAGAGATTGTTCCCACGCTGCTGGGAAACCAAAACAGAAACCACTTCCTGCAAGAGCACTCAGACACTGGAAGAACATTAAACAGATATTTTGACTCTATTCAGGCCATTTTAAGCTACCCTTGATCAAGTAACTTGTCAAATCTTCTCAAACAACAACAACAACAACAACAACAACAAAAACCATCAGAAACACACAGAAAAAGGGCACATGATAAGCATGAACAGGAAATACAAGACAACTGTGATCTTCTCCCCCTTTGCCACTCTCCCATCTCTGCATTTACACAAGAGTTGCAGTTCCCTAAGTCTCTTGCCAAGGTAAGCATCACTTAAGCTACTTAACACATTACTTATGGAGCCACACAGAGTGGAGCCTCCTCGTTAGAGCTGTAAAATGCTTAAAGGGGTTATGCTGCCTCTGCCTGCCAGCTGTTTCTCCACCCAGGCTGTACCCCAGGCTCCTGAAGAGGGGCCTTCCCAGTTACATAAAAGGCCTTTAGGAGTTTTCCTATTTCTTGTCTCATTGAAGGGCAACTCAAGGACTCAGCCTCTGTAGATACGGCTGCATTTCAGGTACGTCCTCACAAACACCATCGCAGACTCCCCAGAGCATTTCCCCCTTGCACAACCCCAACACTGAGCCACAAGCCAGGCCTCTAGCATTGTCCACTGTGATGTATTTTGTAGAACTCAGTGATGCAAGGAAAAGCAGCAGGACCCTCATACCCCTTTGAGTCCCCATCTAAAAAAACATGCAGTTCCTTAGATGATCATTTAGTGGAATAAAATCTTTTCAGTTTGGCCACTAACTATATAAAAATTGCAAAGCATGTCAAGTATAACTAAGGCCAGTTTGGCAGTCTACCCAAGAGTACTTCAGTTAGCACCACTACCTCTGAACAACATGTGTCATCTTACTTAGAAAGGGCTATGTGGTGCTGCAATGCACTGCTCTATTCCTCACTGCCCTACTTGTAAGGGACTAATTATTCTCCAAAGTCTTAAGGCAGGCAAGCTCAGAAGAAAGTAAAAATCCTTCTCTAACAGTTAGTCATGTTTCCTTCCCAGCAGACTTGCCTTTCACCTTGCCAATATGCTGCAAGGATCCTTCTAAGGCTGCCTTCTCCATAAGATCATTTCCAAGTCCAGAAGTTTCTGCTACACAGAACCATCTCTCTCATACACACACGCACACAGACTTATCACCTTGAAGCATCCTCCTCTGAAATGACACCTAAGGAAAAGGTGAAAAATAAACACACACAGACACACAAGAAACTCACACTCAGGCCTATTAAAGGCACAAAAGCAATGTTTCAGGTGTGTTATTTCTGCAAAACCCTGCAGCCTAGCTTGGAACCCCAACCTTTACCATCATTTCCACTGGTTAACATTAGGGGACTTGTCTGCATATTCGCCTCCTGCGGAGCCTTTAAGGAGAAGGCTTTCTTGCCACAGCTCAGCAAGCAGCCATTTCTCTGCCACTCTCTCAGGCTTTGAGGCAACAGATCAAGACCCTTAACTAATCCATTGAGAAGGGAGTTCAGAGTAGCTTGGTGCAACTAAAGTGCTTGTGACAAGCTGGCCACCTTCTTTCTAGAGTAAGTTTTCTTCAGTTGCTCCTTCCATTCCACCAGGCAGATGTTATCTATTGTAGTTTAAGTTCAGAGCATATGCTCACTCATTTCCAGCTGAAAAAGTTATCTTGTTGTAAGCATTTTACAGCAGCACAGCTCTAGAAAAACAGACAAACTGCATCTTTCATACGGACGAACAGAAATAAACCTATATACAGACACAATTCTGCCATCTCTTGCCTTTGCCTGGATTTGGTTACAGTGTAGTTTAAGCCCACCGGCACAATGGCTGCTTCTCTGCCATGTTCAATCGTGCTTATTTCTTGCAATGAGGACAGGCCTCAGATGACCCAAAGCCGCTTCAGTGGAGTCTCTGCCAAGGAAGCTGCTGAACTTAGCAAATTATGCAGATTCAGAGGAGAAAGAGGACAAGCATTTATAGCTATTCGTGTCAGTCATCAGCAACATCACTTATCTCTCAACAGATGAGACTTAAAACACTGCACACACTTACTACCCTTCAGAAGATATATCCAAAAAAAAAAAAAAAAAAAAAACAACTCCGTGAGCACTTCCCCCTGCACGAAAACACACTGCATTTACAAGAGGAGAATAACACCAGAATTGTCAGCCTCTGTAAAGAGATTCTTCATATTTGTTCTGCTAAGTCTGCCAGCAAATATTTCCCAGCCAGCAGGACTCTGAGCAACTTAGCCTAGTCAGCTTGGCTTCATTCCTCGTGTATCTCAAGCGACTGCATTTGGGCTAAACCATCTAACACTTCCTTCCGTTGACCTCTTCTGTCCACCACCTGCAGTCACACAACAAAGCTGGAGCTGAACATCGCATAACTTCACTATAAAAACCTACTTGAACTCCAAACCAACAGAGGGCAGCTATACACTCCCATGCTCATTTATACCACCAAATATCCAGACAGAGGAAAGGCAACTCAACTGTCCAAACTGTAATACACATACCTCCACCTGAGACTGCTGAACTTCAGACAAAAGCATCTTGCTTTAACAGTACCAGAGGCAAGCCTCCTGTGCCTCTCCACAGATTTTATTCCCTTTACACAGATAGTGAGACATACAGAATGGCCACATCACAGAATAAGAGAACAGGAGCAGAAATAGAAGGATTAAATAGCTCTTACTATGTCATGACATGTTACTGTTACCACCAGGATTAAACCTCAGACCTCCTGATTCTCAGTGCACCACTTGCCTAAAACCCATGCCTCTCATCTCTGAGACGCACCGTGCCAAAAACCCACCCTCTCCAGACAGAGCGCAGGGCCGCAAGCGCCTGTCGTGCCGCCGCACGCTCCTGGGGACACAGGAGCAGCTGCTCCTGACGCCGCAGCGCCCAGGAATACCGCACATTCCTTCCATGGGAAAAGGAACACAGAACGCTACGGCTTGCTGCAAGCGAGGATCGATTGATCTTTGTGAATGCGGCAGATGCCTAGAAGGTTCCATGAGCAGTCACCACTGACTGGATTTGAGGGATGGGAGGAGATGCAGGGGTGCACACACACAGCGCTCAAGAATCTTCCACCTTCCCATCACCAAGCTGTTCGGCTATCACGAGCAAATGAAGTAAAAATCATATCCTCTACTGCGTGAAAGGACCCTAAAGCCCCTTCATGTCCAAAAACTACAAGCCTGGAAAAGAGTTTTCCTCAACAGACAAGCTTGGGACAGAGAGAAGTACATGAAGTAAAATAGCAAGAGTAACTACGCAAGAGGGGCTCAAACAGCTCTCTACATTCAGGCCTCCAAGTGCAAATGCTTTTTCCCTGACTTCTCACAGGCTGCACTATTGTTCCCATCCTACAGAAACTCCCGAATACTTGAGCACCACTGTTAAAAGAGCTTAGGGCTTATGTAAACACAGAATTTGCACTGCACGCTTAGATTACACCAGCTGTTAAAAAGTATAATAGGCGCCTGTGTCAAATATGCTGGTGTCGCAGTACGCACTCACCTCACACACCATAGGACAGGCTCTTTACCAAAGGACTCGCACTAAGGCAAGTGCACACAGAAAACTGCACTTCTGAGTGGTACCTATGGAGCAGGAAAGAGGAAGGCACTAAGTTTTCCCCAAAAGCATCCCATTTGCTCTTTTTAGTAGCAGCGTATGTGAAACTTGGCATAAACCATCTGTACTCTCAGCCAAGTTCAAATTTTGTATTTAAAGGATGATGCACCAACCTTGGGGCAGTACAATTCTGTTCCGTGGTAGCAGTACAGTGGGCAGAAGAAAGCGTAGGAAATCGAATGTTAGAGGTCTTCTCCACCTTAGGAGATGCATCCTACTGCCTAAGACGCACAGGCTCACTCAGAAGGGCACAAATCAAACTCAGTAGTCTAAAAGATAGTTAGGGCTAAGGATAGAACACAGCTGAGAGCCACAAGCAAGGCTGGTGCACAAGCCCTCTCCCCTAATCCATCCCCATCCATGGCAGGGGGGGAGCTCTTGGCTGGTGCTAAAAGGAAAATCTACTTCAGAGCAAGACACACATGAATGGCAGAAACATAGCTCTAGCAGAGTAGGAGGCCAAGCCGTTGACCCCTCGCTGCCATCTGCCTTGCTTCCCAACCCAAGCACCCCAACATAACCATTTCCTCCTCCAGGACATCACCAAGAAGAAAAGCTGTGAGAAAATTCCAAGTCAACAAAAATTTTACCCCCTCAGATGGTCAGTTCGGATGGCTGTTGCACAAGACATTGACACCAGGATTTCAGGTATCAGACCCACAATCACCAGCAGTAAACGCAAGCTTAGCCTACCGTGGCTACTGGGCAAAACCACAGAAAGTCATCTGAACTGCACAACACTATGTTTTTTTGAAACAGAAATAGTTTTGGCTGCCTGTATGTTTTCTTACACAAATTTGGCAGGGAATCATGCTCTTCTGTAAGTAGATTCCATCAGCTATTCTTCAAAATATAACATGCAAGTGCTCCGCAATGAAAAATGAAGCAGCAGAAGGGAACGAGGACATGAGGAGGAGGGAGAGGACAAATGCACAAACAGCTACTCTGTCTCAGCCCAACTCAGAATTCCCTTTGGCATGAATGAGATGCTGTGTGTGCGTGTGCATATAAATGCAACATCAACATGGGTGCTGAGATTGAAAATTAAATTCAGCAGGACTAGAGCAGTTTCCTTCCAGGAATGAAATTAGGTACCTTAGCTTGGTCATGGCTTTTCCTTCACATTACCAAAGTCATTAGAGCACCTATCTACTACTGTTCTTGTCAGGACAGAAGAATCAGCAGATTCTGTCCCTGTCTTCAAGATTTTAAATTACTACAGTGGGAATAAAAGAAAAAAACAAACACATACCTAAAAATCTCTATTTCTTGTTGCTAGATGGCTATTCCTTAAGTCACATCACACTAAGCAACCAAAGAACAAGGATGGCAACACACACGAGAAATATGAAAAAGCACACAGGATGGGGAAGGAGAGTTATTAGCAAAAGGGACACTTTTTCAAACCTATTTCCATATTAACATAAGCAGTTGAGACACGCCAGGGAGAACTCCTCTGTCAGCTGCATTTTGTTCCCAACCACTGCTTTAAGGTAAGATGGGGAAAACGTGCTTCTTGAGCAGGTTAAATCCTGTATGTCATTCAATTGTACAGCGGTCTATACAAATCCAATTTTCTTCTGAGCAGATGACAATTAAGAATTGTTTGCTGCATTGCCTTTAAAATGTCTGTGGTGAGCATTCTATTTAAACCTCTCAGGATCAGGGAGGAGTAACTAGAACAGTCTACAAGATACCTACTTTTCTGTATGTAATTAGCCTGCTCAATCTCCATTCTATATCTCGTCATGAAGTACATACAACTCAATATATTATGCAGACATTAATCAAATCAATAAAAATAGTCTGGAAAGGACAGGACTAGTCAGGTCAAGAACTTTAAAACTCCTTAAAATAATTCCAGTTTTTGTAGATTTGTAATTCAATGTTGTCTTACAAAGTAAAACAGAGCAATAAGTACCGAAATGTCACCAACTGACCATACTTAAAATTCTGAAAGTTGAGCACAAACAAAAAAGTAACAACCCAAGACTTCTTTCCTTTCCTTTTTTGCAATTTTTTGCAATTATGTTTCACAAATAAAGATACAATTCCTTTTCAATAAAAAGACTGGTATGGCCTGGCTTTACAATGTGCTGTTCTGATGAGAAATGAGAGGATAACATTACAATAGAAGGCAGTTGGGTTTGGTATGTTATAATGATCTTCATTGTTACTGTCCAGCAAATTGAGCAAATGGATTCATTTCTAATTCTTTTTGACATATTTGGTCAAAATTGAAAGGCTTAGTACTCGCTCAGTTGTTATTCCAATAGGAAGTACTGTTAAGCACACCTAATACATGAACTACAATCTGTGTTGCTGTATTTAGCATATCCAGCCAAAAACTTCTCCATGTTCAGCATATATGGGTTTTCCTATCTGGTAAATTGATAGGA
This sequence comes from Crypturellus undulatus, assembly GCA_013389825.1. Lineage (NCBI taxonomy): Eukaryota > Metazoa > Chordata > Aves > Tinamiformes > Tinamidae > Crypturellus > Crypturellus undulatus. The sequence continues at coordinate 282,174 of VWPW01008005.1, forward strand.
CTTAAGAAGCTATCACAAGAAAAGTACAAACATTTGACTAAATTCAAATATATATATATGTCTTATTCTTATGAAGAAGGAGTCCTGAATCAAGGTTTAGGGGGATGAGGGAAGAAAGTAATTTTCAGTGGAGTCCTCTCTGAACGGTGTTTGTAACAGCATCTTAGTTTTAAAAATCATGTGCCAAGTTTCTACAAATCACTGTTTCAAACGCCAGGTCTACCGTCCTATTAATGTGTCTGATCATATTTGTTCCATGAGGATATATTAGCATTTTTTCCCTTTTTTTATGTGCATAAACCCAGTACTAGCTCCTTGGTATGACAACCTACATCATCCAGCAAATCTCTTCTTTTTCCCTCCTGCCCTCCTTGTTCAGCTCATGAATACACCTCCTTCAGCTATATTCAGGTCACAGTTAAGGCTGATAGTACAAAGCTTATTTTCAGATTACAAACTCATCCACAAGTAACAGGAACATTTTTTTTTTCCTTTGAGCAGATTTGTAAGCTGATCATGTCTGCTACCTGTTAACAGGAACCTTGCTGCTTCAAGAAGTAAACTGAAGAATTTGTTCAAGAACTGCACAGAACAGCCAATTCCAAATCCCTAACAACCATGGTATGGCCAAGAAGGAGTATTTGTACTAGCCAGTTGCCCACACTTGCTTCTCCCACAGTTCTGATGCGGAGGCAATGTAACAGGTTGTTTTGACTGTGGGTTACAACTCTACAGCATGTGACTTCCTATCAGCAGATACAGCAAGCAAATTCCAGCAAGGCAAAGATCTGAAGAGATCATATGTACATGCAGGACAAAAGGGAAAAATTACCTTATCCATGAGAATCACCTTCTTAGAGATTTCCACATAATTTAAGACAGCACATATGAAGAAAAAAAATCTAGTAAGTTCTTCGCTGTAAATACAGATTAAAAAAAATGATAGGTCAGGCTTGAACAGCTTCCAAAAGAAAAAAAAAAAAGTGCACAGAAAAGTCTGGGTTGGAAGAGAACTTGGAAGATATTCTGGTCCTACCTGTTGATGGGAGCCCTAGGTTAGAGTTACCCCAATTAACAACTCATTTGCTGTCAGACAGAGCTGCTTAATAATGCTAACCTTTTCCACAGCAGTTACCCAAGTACAGCAGTTACTACTGCCTTAAACTTTCCCACATAACAAGTCTATTTTCTGATTCTGAAAAGAACAGACTGTTATTGGAAAAGATAAAACAAGAAAATGTTAATAAGAGGAATGGCTTTCAATTACACCATCAAGTCTATTACCTCTTCCTGCAAGCCAAGCAGAGGAAGCTGAAGTCTCCAAGTCAACAACAAACCTACCAGCTTCTACTTCTTCCTGGTCAGGGAAGCAAACTCAACTCTGATAGCTGAAAAATTAACATCTTGCCTTGCAAAAATGCGCTTTCCAAGTTGATTGCAAAGTACAGGTAAAAGAAATCAAATCTGCAGCCTGCTTTTGTAGAAGACTCAAAAGTACAAGCTCATTATAAGCCTTTTGTCCCAAAGAACAAGCAAACAGGCAGAGGAAGCAGTATGAGGGTAAGGAAGGTAGTCTGAAGGGAAAATAAATCACATTCCTGTTTGGTTTGAAAGCACTAGGAAAAAATTAAATGAGCCAGGCAGCTTTACTCTAATTCCCACTGTCCCTCCCAAGGCTGCAAGCGTGCCCAAGCTCGCAGGGCCCTGGAGACTGCCATCACCACTGCTCAAACTGACACAATTCTGTCAATTCCGCAGAGCCACAAAAACAAGGTGGCAGCATGGGAATTTTAAAACACGGCAACTAGTTGCACGGTAGTTGAGTAAGCAGCAAAAATTGCCTCTGCCAGCAGGCTCGAGAAGACACCAGAAACAGACCTTTCTTCTCCAGCTGATTAGAAGTTAGGGGGAGGAAGAGGGTGGAAGAAGGAGTTGATTTTCAAGAAGTTGATTTTCAAATTACCTACCAGCCAAACAAGGATCTGGCACAAGTCCTAGCATCCTGCTCCTCCTTGCTAGCTTAACCTAAGACGGCTCCTACTCATCCTTACTCTGGTGACTAGGGGAGCCACCTCCTGATTAGCAGGTAGCTGACGAATTTCAAAGCCTTCTTGCCAGAGTCATCATGCCACAGTGTCCTCCGGCTCTTCTTCCTCCATGAACCAACCCCTGGATAAGCCACATTCAAATATGTTCCATCCTCATTCCTTCAAAGAGCTCCTGGGAGAGAGTTCATCTCAGAACACGCCAGTCACGTAGCCAGAAAACGCAGCAGAAACCACCTGCTTTTCTCCCTGAACTCTGAACAAACCGTGGCTGGCTACTGACTAGGACAACTGTATGAAGTCTGACTCGATGCAAACAACTAAAGAAACTTATGGTCCTACTTAGTGACATCCACTGCACAGGCATCCCAGCGTTAAGTTCAGTTCTACTTCAAAGCACCAAAGAACTGCAGGACTTAACAGTACTACAGCAGGCAAAAGGCCAAGTCTTGACATACTTCAATAATTCCAGATTACATCCTGTCTTGCCATAGTACATAAAGCCTTCCCAACATAGGGTTGGGGGGTATAGGGCCACATCATAGTTTAAGTGGGGGCTTCTCTCATTTGTGTTAAATGAACGTTTCTCAAAACTCAAACTCATCATAGAAATTCTACTAACTTGGAAGCATAAGCTTCCAATTTATTATTATTATTATTCTCTTTTATCACAACATTATTACAGTAGTGCTCCAAATTAAATGAAAAGAATGCAAAAAGTAGTTCTTCTGGTAGAGAATATACAGAATAAACTTCGTACAGAATTACTTGCAAACTGCGGAACACACTAGTAACCACTGATGACTTCACAGAGGAAAATATTTTACCGTGAGAAAAAAAGGGGAAGATAAAGAAGATGACAAATTACGAAGGTGGGGGGAAGCAGGGAAAGAATCAACACATTTGAGAGATATCTATTAATGCTCAAAACAAAAATGCTGTAGTCAACCTATGATTTTCACCTTCAGATCAGAATTTATAAATATTAAAAGCCTCAGCCTTTAAAGACAACCAGAAAACAAACAAAAAATACACAACACAAATCCTGTGCACTGAGGAAGACGTGTTGGTCACTGCATGTGCGGTATATGCATTACCTTCCCATTTAACATGAAATGATTCCCTTTCTCTGACTTTATTTACTAGCTCATTGAGCACAGATGCGCTCAGGCAGGACGCCGCTCTCCACGCTACATGAAGCTTTTGGTCACCATGAAAGCTGAGCTCCCCTCTCCATGCTGGGGCTTGACCTTGCAAGACACAACAGATGAATCCTTTGTATCACCTTGCCCACATCAACACCAGCCGCAGTGTTACAGAAACCACTTTAGGGGTTCTAAAAATCTCTTCAGGATGCTACTATGAAATCCAGCAATTCTCTGAAGCTTGGAAATATTCCCGATACTAGAAAGTAAGGAAGGTGTGCCATTTGCTCATATTCATTCAAGTTTTAGCCTAACAAAGCAAAGAAAGATTAACATTAGCTACCTGAAAGCAGAAAATTAAAGGCACCTGAAATGTAGTTCAATTCAGGTCATCTGAGAGAAGAGGGAAAAAAAAAAAAAAAGAGGAAGCTATCACACTCAAACTTGCAGTATATTCCAGTCAGTCCGTCTTAAGTATAAACAAACCTCGGTTGTTCTCTTTTAGAGTCTCAAATGAACGTATGGAATGCAAGTTTACCAATTTTTGCAATAAGCTTCCTAGCTGTGCAGTTTGAGTTCAGCATACCTGCAATACAGACCACGTGCCCATCTGTCAGGACCAAAGACACCTCCACTCTGGCCAACAACAAAATCTTTCTGTTGATCAAGCCAATTGGCAGAATAAGCCCAGGTTTATGTCTCTATTTGAAGGTCACATTTAGGTCTCTCGTAGCTTAAGTGTTCCTCTACTACCTAACGTCAGCTGAAAACTATAGAAAAAGCCCTCTTGTCACTTAAGCTGCCTGCCAACAAATAGAGAGTGCCAAGGCACATATACGAAAAGAATTAAATGAACAAAAGCTAACTGGAGATCAACCCCATGATATTTCCATTTTATTCAAATACATTTCTGTAAGCAACTTTCAATAGCAGAGAGGAAAAAAAAAGAAAAAAAAATAAAGTTGGAACAGTTCAGTGGGTAAAAACAGCATGCTGAAGTACTGTGCCTAGGCCATCGCTGAGGCAAGCGGACTTCACTACACTATAGCCAAGACCCTGAATGAAACACTGTGGGCCTGGAGTTGTGTTTAACTCGCCAGTTATTTCAGTTTTACACTCACATGCTAAAGAAAACTGTCAGGGAAGATCACTTCCTGCAGGCTCAGCAGCTAAGTAAGAAAATGGGAAAGATTATTTCACCCAACCCTCTTTCCCTGCAGAAGTCTTCTTTGCACTACGAATCTGAACATTTGAATGCAGAATTATGTAATTACCATCTACTGTTTAACTCAAGTAATTTTTGCCCCACATATTCAATCCTTGCAACAAGGACCTTGAGCACCACTGGAACCTTTGACTCAAGGTGAACTTAGCAGATTCAGTAAGCTACAGGACAGCCTCTTTTTCCCATTTCTCACTAGAAGAAGAAACATGGAGGTCAAGAAATATATTGAGTTGTGTGAAGGTTTTGGAAAGAGGTACAGACTGATCCTTGGAAATTTAACCAACCACTAAAGAGTGCAAACTCCATCCAATGAGGGAGTGGCCAGACTCAGGATGTCACTGCCTAAGCAAAAACACCTCTTTCAATCTTCATATTGTGTCTCTTAAGAAACATCAGAAAAGGTCTCAAAGAAAAGCCCTAAAAAAAAAAAAAAAAAAAAAAAAAAGAGAGAGAGAATAAGCCACACACAATCAATACACTTCAAATAAGAAAATCTTCAGTAGAAAATGTGAATCAAGTATGATTTCTGGATCCTTAACAAGAAGTCTAGACAGCTATATACCTCTCTAATGTGCTGCAAAGAACTGCAGCTACCCGAGTACTTTAGAGATGCATTAACAACCAATTCAGTTAGAGCTCACACCGAGCTGAAGGCAGACAAGCTACTTAAATTATTTTAAATGTTTTACCTGGTGTGGTCTCATTACCAGGAAAACAAGGTATGATGAAGTTACCAAGGAAAATGCCTACCTCCTAACCTGAGAAACAAGATGCTAATGCTTATTTCATACAAGCAACCACACAATAATGCTGTATAGGCACAATTAGTTTGCTAATTGCCTCCCCCCCCCAAACATTAAGGTAAAGAAATATCAAGTATATCACTTGGCCAACATTTTGGAGGTGGCCACCATTATAAAAAAATAAAAATTCCAAAACACACAGACAACTTCGAGAATTGGGCACGACAAGTGAAATACCCAAATGTCTGTCTGCTGGCAGAGCGCCTGTTCACCCTGGCGTCCCTAGCTCACCACAGAAACCAGCCCACACAGCAGGTACCTGCAGCAATGTCTTGCTCACACATCTGCACCAGTTTCTTCAGAGCAAACTGAGCCATGGTGCAACTGCGTTAGGCCCTTCTGTGGGTAGCGGTGAGGTTTTAAGAGTTGCTACGTCAATAAAAAGCAAGATTTTATGCCACAGAGCAACGAGAGCACGGCTCTTCAGGAAAAGCCCTGAACGCCATGCATCGCTGCAAGTCATTTGATATTTTGACAGCAGCCCAGAGGCAGCAGCTTATTGCTGCAATGAAAGACACACTGCAAATATTCTGCAAAGACACCTGGCTGGGAAGGACGCTTGGGGAAGCCGGGACCAGGGACCAGCACAGGGAGGCGGGGGGCGAGGGGCTCCCTCCCTCCCTCCCTCGGGGGGCAGCGAGCGCCGCCCTGCGGGCCGGGGGCAGCACCCGCCCGCCGGGCGGGACGGCCCCTCCGAGCACGTGCCCGGGCCGGGCCGGGGGCAGGCGGGTGCCGAGCTCCCCAGAGG
>VWPW01008005.1:288612-304742 GCA_013389825.1 Crypturellus undulatus
CGCCCCCCGCCCCGCCCCGCCCCGCCGGCGCTAAAGGAAACCAGGCGGGAAGGAAACGCACCCAGATACCCACCCGAGGCGGGGGGGACATCGCTCCAATATTTTTCCTCCCCTCTCCCTCCCCACTTTTTTTCCTCTTTTTATTCAATAAATTCCGGTTTCTTTTTGCCAACCATTAGTTCTGCAATACCCTTTTTATTCCACCTTTCTCACGCACGCACAACTGCCTTGGCAGCCCATGCAATCTGCATCACTGGACGAAACACAACAGACCTACCCGAGCTGAGCCCCAACTAAATAATAAATAATAATAATACAAGAAGTATCAAGCTACCCACACTCTCCCCCTTTTCTGCTGGGGTTTCACAGGGTTTCTCAGGTCTCCACAAATTCACTAAGAAAAGGAGAGTGGCAGCCCTGCAGGCTTAGGAAATGACCTCAAGAAAACAGAAATGCCCAAGCCTGTACTAAGGTCTTTGGCACAGCCCCTTTCCCCGCTTCTGCTCCACAATCCAGTTACTGGTTCACATCAAATCCTGCCAGAACGCTCCAGCCTATCCTAAACACTCCAGGTTCAATCACCACATACCCATCTGCCCCGTCCTTCTCCTCCTTGGCTCCAAGGGAACGCAGAGTGGCAGGTACTTCAGAAATGTCCAGAAAAAAAAAAAATGGGATAACCATAAAGAGAAAAGACAGGGAGCTTTCAAGAAACCAGGTATCTCACCATGGGGCACTGGGGGAACAAGGCATCTCCAACAGGCCAGGTGCCCTGAGGCAGCAAGGCAAGGTCTCCGCTGAAGGCGGTATCCACCTTGCGTGCAACAGGCCTACATCACCCACCCCTGTCAAAACCCGCATGGGAAATGGTTAGAGCTGGATCCTATCTGCCACCGTGACCACATTTCCAAATGGAAAAGGAACATAACAAGGTGGCTGTCTGTTCAGCACAAAAGGAAATCAAATAGCATTACTCATTTTTATGAAACGAGTGCCAGGTTCTCAGCAAAGGGAGAAACAAACTCATCTCAAGAGTTTTTTGCTGCGAGATATCTTCAGTGCAAGGTGAAGGCTTTTAGGCAGACTTGCATTCTGTTCCTGCAAGCAAAACAGAGGAATCCAGGAAAAACAAAAATCGTGTTTACATCAAAGTCTGCCATTTGTATCATTCATAGTTAAACTGTACCATTTGGGCTTTTAAACACAGGTAAGAAATGTACCTTTAAGTTTGCAAAGGTGAACAGAGGTCCATTTATTTTTGGTTTACATGCCCTGTCAATTAGTTGAATTGGCTGTTTTTAGAAGAACATATTCACTATTCTTAATATATCCAGGCTGCCGGTTTTTTAAAGGTACCCACCTTTATTTTCTCTTACTGGGAAGAGTCTCCTCAACTATCACTACCCATTCACATTTTGGAAAACAAACAACAACAAAAAAACAAGTGGTAGTTTAAAAAAAAAAAAAAAAAAAACCTTTCCAAGTCACACACATTTTACAACCCTAAAAGTCAGAGAAACCCTTAAGCTCCCCATGCAGAAGTTGAAAGAATGAATACGCAGAAGATCAGCTTAGCAAAAACAAATTTATAAAAGCATTGCTTCAAAACACAAGACTCATATTTCAAGCTGCACTGAAATGCCTCAGACCCAAGAGCATCTTGAGATAGCATTCTACATGAATAAACAAGGCCAGAGACACGCAAATCAACGTTGGTTTTCTCTGTGATGTGTTCGAACAGCAGTGGCACCTAAACCTGCGTAAGTGAAAAGCAAATGACTGGACAGCAGGGAGAATAAAAGCATCTGAAAGAACCCAGCTGTTCTTCCATGAAGAAATAGATGGTGGGTCTATGAGCACTAAGGAGATAGCAATAAGTTTGTTTTTTTTTTTTTTTTTTTTTTTTTTTAAGTACACTTTTCAATACCCCAATATGCCATTTGCCACCACTAACTTTCAATTGGCATCCCAGGTCGTGTCACCCTGCAGCCCAGGCGCTTTAACGATCGATCAGCTGCCCACTCTGGCACCCTGAAACGCAAGCGTTTCAATGATTGATCAGACAATTCCCCCTCTTATATCACAAAAGCACATTGTTGGCCACTTCCAGCTGATCAAGCAGTACTGGTCACCAACTGTACCAAAGCCTATAAAAACAGTTTTTCTGTGTTTTCAGAGCCACAGAGCACAGTGCAAAGGTTGGCCTTTTAAATCGTGTCCTGCTCAGATACTAACACCTTATTCAACAAAACAGATGATGTACAGTCATTACTAAAAATCCACATAAGTGAAACTGGGAGAGAAAAAAAAAAAAGACAACAAGAACCCCCCTCTATAAGTAGTCCTCATTAAAAGCACAAAATATCATTCAATATCCCCTTCAAGGTAGTTTTCCTAAGCATTTCTCTTAGTAATAGGCAGGCTGTTCTCAAGAGACGACCTTAGAGGGAATCCAAAGCTATTGGGGGGCCAGTTAAGACTCAAGTCAGGTCGGTCCACAGAAGTTTCTCAGCATCCGGATTTTTAAACTAGTTTAGAGCATGAAATGACAAAAATCCTATCACTGCCACAGGCAATAACTTGAAAACTGAAGCAGTCACAAACATGATATTTGAACATCTTGAATATGACATGATACAGAAACATTGGCATATCGGATTCACATGAAAAACAGAAGAAATCCACAAAGCAATTTAAAGTTTTCAAAGCCCCATGGACCCTCTTCTAACACTTGGAAATAAAACCAGTGGTCCTGGATAAGATACACTTACACAAGCAGTTCAATGTATACCTGAAAGAAGCATTTGATGGTGCAAGAAAAACTCACACAGCTTTTTCAACAGCTGCTTCAAATCTCCTACATTTGAAGAACTCCCTAGGCCAGGATACCCTACTAACGGGAATGAAAAAAGCAAAGCCTGTAGCACAGTGCCTAGGAGTGCAGCCCCTTCCAGCTTAAGTCAGAAATCTCCCTGGTGCTGCAAGAGCATTCCCACTAGGAGAACAAAACAACACAAATAAGACAGATGAAACCAACTTCAGAATAATGCGGAAAATCAATCGAATAGCTTCACAAGTCAACAAACACAGAGGGGATTAATTGGTCTAGTCTGGACTTTCTTAGAGGCTGCAAAACAATAGTTCAATAGAACAGCACTTGAAATTTAGGAACTTATTCCAAAATATAGGAATTGGGCCTTCCCCCAACACTTACCACACATATAGCTATTAAACCTCTTCAGTACTACCAAATATTCTATGGTCACCAAAATTATCTTGGAGAGTGCACAGGAAAGAAATTCAAACAGTATATAAAAGGGGGGGAGACCCACTAACAGATAAACAGCATTAAATGACACATTGATATTACTTACCATCTAATGCACATCTACTATACTATATATACAGTACTATATGCTAAATATAAAACACTAGCTCTCAGCTTAGCATTTGGTCCATTTTTTTCAAGGGTGATAATACTCCTACCCATCTTCACTTTGCTGAATTAAGCCAAGTTCTCGCAATCTGCTCTCAATGTAAAAATAGTTTTGTCAAAATCCTCTATAAACAAGTTGGATTTAAATTTACACATCTGTAAGGATACTCAATAATCCAATTAAACCAGCTTCCTTATAAGAACACACTAGAATTCATCTACCTTCATTCGAAATTACTTCCAAATGTGCATATACACTTTTCCTTGATATCATTAACTCGCTCAGATAACCACCAAGACATTGACAACTCTCTTTACCCCCTACTACTTCTAATATAAAAAGAGAAACTATAAGAAAAGTCTTTTTATACCACAAAAGCATGACCTTCACTTCACAATAGATTGCATCATATAACTTCTGGTGCATTTTTAAGGTCATTCAGCTCTTTGTCCACACATATACACACACACAAAATAATAACCCACAGCTTCAGTTTCTTTCTCCAGCCAAACTTCAAGTCTCCTGATCCTCAGTGGTTTATGATTGTATGAGATCAGTCTAAAAGTAGGTCATAAGAAAAATCTGCTTCTCCCATAGAGTTTTTTCCTTCTTCACCTCACCCATTTCAGCAGTTCTATCTCTAGTCACCAGCCTAACAACATTTCCAATCTCCTTCAGGCACTTCAGTGAATTCCTACAACACCAGAACTACTTTTCTTTTAGGTTGTGTTTTTGGGGTTGAAGGAAGAGGCTGTTTAACCTGGTGCCATCTACTTTTGTTAACGCGTGTTGCCTTTTATTCAGGTTTCTATTTATTCTCTTACCTTTAAGCATTTCTGAGCATCTAGCCTCTCAACAGCGCTCAGCTAACAATGAGGCAAGGCATTCATTTAATCTCCTAATGACAAGATTATTCCCACTGCCCCATCCTTGTTCCCCTGTTGCAGCTCTGTTACCCCATGGAGACAATGAAATTTCTCCATAAGGAGTCCAAATATCTTTTCTACTGGATGAGCTATTTAACAAATTGATGTGATGAAATCCTAATCTTAAAAAAAATCCTCAAAAGGGTCTTCATGTGGTACTGTTGAGACTTAAGTTCTCTGCAGCTCCAAAGAAACTAGTACCTTCAACATGTGTCCATACTTAACTAGCTTCCAAAGAGCAGATAAACATGTGCCAAGCTTTTTGCATCGATTTAAAAGACTACATAAAACCACAAAAGGTTTAAAGACCAACTGTTGACAATAGACTTGACAGAGGTTTATGAGAGATGTTTATGGTCTCACCACATAAAGCGGCTCAATGTCCATCACACAGCCCTCCTTGGAGCCGCTCACCCCTAACCAAAGCACCCTGCTGACAAGCACATTATCCGCCCGCAGGACCCAACCGGATATAGCAATATCGGACAGGATAATGGCTCCGCATTCAGAGAATTTCAAGCACAGTAATAACTGGGGGATTTTAACATTCATACAGCAACACACTTTCCTAGAACATCTATCATTCAAGGGTCAGCAAGAAGGCAATCACTCCCACAACTGGAAAAAGTTAACAAAGCCATGCCAAGAATGCAAGGAAAACCTCCAAGGATTCACCGACAGTGCTCACAAGCTCCAAGCAAAGGCATTCGGCTTAGAGCACTTTTCCAGGAAGTCCAAGGGTTGAGACCTCAACTCTGTCTCAAGTGAGATTCCAGAGTTCAGCCCAAGACACATGAGCTAATGCTTTTAAATTCTCTTAGCAATCTCTTATTCTTACAGCAGAAAGCCACAGATACAAGGTGGTTTCGCAATATAAAGGTACTTCTGAAATAAGTGTTCATTTATGACTAAATAAAATTGACATTCAGAAGTGTTATCATGTGGTAAGCAGCAGCCTGGCACAGTGTGACAGAAACTCTTCTGTACAGCAAGAAAATTCTTCTCCTGTAAGTGCTTGTCTAAGTTCTACACTCCTTTTGGAATTAGAGTTCTCTCTAAATAATGAAAAAAAAAAAAAAAAAAAAGGAGAAAGGAAAACCAGATTTCTATTTATCTATAATATTGCCCCAATGATGCCAGAAAACCACAATCTCATTAAAAGCCATTCTGCCAAGCTATATTCCGGCAGACGTATACACAACACAGACTGGAAATAATTTTCTATCTTATTACAAGAGCCCCTATGATTTCGCTATGAAGGGAACGCCCAAAGCAAATGAAAATTAAATTGTCACAAACATACAATAATGAAAAAAATCACATTTTTTAAAAGCAATTAAAAGGCTTAGCCATTTTCTCTATCAAAATGAAAAAACAGCTGCTCCCAATTTTAGTAAAAGAGGAACTTTAAGTAGAAGATAATCTTACCCTCTTGCAGGGCAATATTGTAAGACTGTTTTAAATCTTTATTCTGAGAGCCTTAAACTCAATAAGGAAATTGGTCTTTTGTACTAAAGAAAAGATTAGGAATACATGTAGAGAACACCAACCTCAGAATAGGGGGAAGGGAGGATTCATTCTTCAAAAACTGAATATACGTGCTGTTCCCTTTCCACTCATTAAAAACTCATTGTAGGAAAGGTATGTGCAGGTAAAGGGGCATTTGCATAGCCTCTAAACAAGGTACAAAGTGATCACATGTGCGAGTCCACCAATACTCATAGTAGTGCTTTTAAAACGCTAAGACAGGTATTAATCCAAGACGACATCAGTATGTACAAATAGGAGTAACAGATAGCAACCATGCTGTGTTTATATACACCATGCATGTGTATGATTTCATATACAAGCAAGAGAACATGTTCGCTTAGAGAAAAGCGGTTCCATACTTCCCCTGGTTACTGTTTGTAAGCACAATCTCTAAAACAGAGGGGCTTCCCCTCAGACCTTCTATGATGCAACACATTTTGGCAATTTCAGCAGCTGAACATGGCACACAAACAGCATCGCCGACCTCAGCAGCCATAAAAGGGCTGAAGAAAATGAGCAGGATGCTACTTCCTTTTTCTCCCAGCTCACAGGCATTAGTCACATGAAAAAACATGAAGAACACGGCTTATGTTTTCAGTCTAAGCAACTTCTACAGGTAAGAGCTGTCAGACACTGGAAGTTGACAACTACTTCAACTGTAAACACATTTCCCAAAAGAGTTAAGATCCTCTAAACCAAATAACCCAGTTTCTAAATCAGAGTCCCTACTTCCTTCTTAAGTAGCAAAGTATATCACTTTCTCATGTGCATACTAATCCAATTAACTAAACATTGATATGACCTATTTCCATGCCAACTTCTAATCCAAGATCTGCTGGATCAGGATCTCCACATCTTAACAGCTCTACACTTAAGTGGGTTGTAGGTAGTGATGAATTCAGACTTGATTTATACCACATTTCTAGAGCTATTCCAACTGCTATGGAAACAAGCAGAGCCCTGAATGTTGTACTCGATTTTTCTTTTACAAAGCTACCAGTACATGGAGTTACAAGCTGGTATCTTCAGATTTATGGACTTAATTGTTCTTTTCATTTACAGCAATACTAAGTCTGGAATCTAACAGGGAACAAGCTGCTGTGAAAGACCCAAGTAAGAGGAATGCATACATGGAATAAAACCCCAGAGAGCATCTGTGGCAGTTATGTTCTTTTAACATGGTTGCTCACTTCTAGTTTCACCTGAGGGTAGTTTTAAGATCAAGAAGTACTGAGGATCTCATGGCAGACACGATGCTTTTAACAGTAGCATAGCTGCCCTGATGGTTTGTTTGCCAGCTTAAAATACTGAATGTTGAATACTGAGTGTTAACTGCCAGTCAGTATCTCCTGTTCCCCATCTCTATTGACTGGGTCTTCAGGAAGAAGATTCCAAGTTCAGTTTTAACTCCAATTACCAGAAGAATGGCACAAAAATGAAGTTATGGAAATCTGCCCTACTCCGTCTAAAATGCACTCACAATATAAGCTTCATTTTTAGGTGAAGACTAAAAAATAAAATAAAATAAACACCACCACACATATCACCCTCACTGCCTTGTCATCAAAGGCCCTTCCAAACCAACAGGCATACAGCAGTGATCTCTCCCATTTAAATTCACATTGCAATCCATCACACATTATTGATTCATCGTTACAAAACCTAATAAATGTATTGCAAGTTACTTAAAGTCTTTAGACAGTCACTTTTGGTTATCACAGAGGGTTATCAGAGGATTTACACACAGCCCACACTGGGCAGAATACTTACTAATAGAAATGACCTGAGCCATACGTGCTTTAACAACTATCCCGACAGCTGGGAAAAGTAGCCTACTCTGCAATACCCATCTCTGGATTACAATGAAAACCCCTGCAATCGTGACTATCATTCTTGAAATCTCTTTTCTGTTGTTGTTTTGAATGTAAAGATTTTTCATTTAACACACTGAGAATTAGATGCCTACTCAAATTTCAAGTTTAGATCACTCAATTTCTTGTTAAGCAACACTCTTTCATGCACCTCGTCTTTAACTGCTAACACAAAGCTGCTGAAGGTGGAGATCTGCTGGCTAGCTGGTGCTGTTCACACACAAACACACCAAAGCAATGCTGGCTCACAACAGTCCCCAAAGCCTCAGAGGACTTAGCATCTGTAGTAACTTCCATAACAAACACTGCACTTGGCAGAGTTGGTACTCTTCAGGGCTCAGCTAAGGATCAGATATTAGATCAACCAACCCGCTGCATCATGCTGTTCCATGCCCTAAAGATTTCTACAGGACACAACTCCAGGGCACATACCAGCAATGTGCAAAAACTCTCTGCAAGATTCAAGTACAGCGAGGCTGATTTTACACAGAAGTTCCCTAGACACGTCAACATTTCCCACACACACAGGCTTGAGAAGCCCTTTCCAAAGTTTAGCACATGAAGTTTGCCACTATAATTATCACTGAGGAGATCCTTTACCAAGCCGATGCTTCCCAAAAATACCAGTGTGCTGTTATGCCAACTTTCACTTCTGTTAGCGATGGAGATGGACAGAAGGCATATGTTCATCCATCTAGCAGACTGCTAAGCTCAAGGGAGTGCTCTTGTTCTTCAAGCTAGACTGTTTATTCATATTATGATTGCCCTATTGACCCAAACTGTGCATTATGACTACTTCACGCTAGCCATCGCAGAGCAAGACCTTGGCTGACTTTCATTGATTAAAGCAGAGGTGGCAATGGTGATACCAGAAAGTGAAGAAATTATTGAACAAAACACTGCTTCCATCCTTCTTGTCTCTTTCCAATCACTACCTAGTAAAAAATAAGGTGAAAGAAACAGTTAAGGAACAACTATATGCAGCTTAATTCTTCAGATAGGTGTGGTTTCAGAATTTAAAAGGTAGGAAAAGAAGCAAAACATCTGGAATCCTGAGATAACCTCTGGGTACTGAATCACGCAAAGCATCAATTGCTTAGTGAAAACAGAAAGGGAATGCTGTCCTTTATTGGTCAAGTATATATTCTCTTAAAGTATTCTCCCTGTGCTTGCACAATGACTGTGCCTCTGCGCAGAATTCACACACTAACACCAAGACACACTTACATTCGTTGATAAAGCTGTTTGTGTGTTACGGCAGACATTTCTTTCCCAGGATATCTGTTAGTAAAACACCCTTATCCAAACCATTTGCTAACAGTAAGCCTTTACCCACCCCCACACTTGGCATTCTTTTTTGAGGCATCAAGTTATTTTGAGAGCGACAGGATCCAGGAAAAAACACATAGCTTCAGGAGACAGAGCAGACCTTCTCAAGATGCCGCTTCTCACCAATTGCCTAGAATGCCACAGCACAAAGCTGTCAGAAACACCTAACCCCCTCAGGAAAAAAAAAAGCCTAGTGGCTAGGAAGGCAGACACAGATCCCACCTACAATGATCTAAAGACTAACATTAAAAATGTATAGTCTTTTACTTAACTCAAAAGGGTTTGTTTCTTCACCTTTGGAAACAAACCCTCTGTATCTGTCTCAGACTGGCAGCAGTGATTTTCAATTCCTACTTAGGACTTGCAAATCAGTTACATTCTGGGCATACACCAATAGTGCTGTTTTGAAAATCATGAAGAATAGAAAAAACATGTCTAAACCCATTTGTCTTTAAAGTTAACAAAGGAGGAATTTTGCTCACATCTCAGCTAAATATCTTCCACATATTTCTCTTTGAAGGCATAAATTACTAACATAAAATATAGGACTTTTAGCTCCAGATTGCACGGAGTTAAGTAGTTCAGCAGAAACACAGTCTTACATGCAAACAAATAAGCAATTTCACATGGTGCTCGAACAGATAACACCCAATCACACAGTGATCATTTTATGCCAGGGGCTTCTTTTTTTAGACACAGATACTCATTAATAATTTCAATTAAGTAAACAAACATCTTGAAGATTAAAAAAAGAACATACATTTGGTCTAACAAGACATCGTTTATTAGTTCAACATACCTCATGTCTTTTCCATACACAAAGAGGCACCAGTATGTGCCCCTAGCATGTAAATCTGAGCAACCTGTATAGCTTCAGAAATACAGGCATGCTGTATATGGGGCTTATGCAAAACATGATCAACAAATGATAGCAAGAAAATGAAGAGGCAAGAAATGTCATCTGCCAATAATGATGAGGCAGGTAATGACATCAAGCCAGCATTGGCCAAATCATTATTTCAGTCTTCCAAACTGATTTTATTGGAGCCTGCTCCAAAGAAAAATAACCAAGGGACATAAGATATTTTTGGCTAACACTTACAGTGGTCAGTTAAAGAAAATGCTACTGTTTTTAAACTTCATTGCAGAATTCAACTACTAGTTTGCTCTACAAACCCTGACAGTTTAGGGATTTTTGATAGCTATGCTTTACATACTTTCAGACAAACCTCTGAAACCTCTGAAACCAAGAAACCTGACATTCCTCTTAAGACCATCGGAAATTAAAGAATGCTAACTCTTTGACAGTTATATTCCCTCACACTTAACATATTTCTCACATGAAATAAAACAAATCTCACCTCTAGCATCAAACAAATGCCAAATACGTTCTGTAAGGGTGGGTTTTGTATCATGACTATGTATCGTACAGGTCAGCACTAGGGTTTCCAAGCTGTTTAAGATTATTTCTAGAAATAGGAAATATGTCTGCCATGGACTCTGATGTGGCTGCTCACCTGGTTCCTCAGTCAGGTCAGTTGAACTGGTGCAAGATAAGTATGATTCTACCATGTGACAGGCTGTATTAACTGTACCGAGAAGAAAAGAGCCAAAGTCACCTTAGCTCTTATGCAACAAGTTGTTCCCCTCCCTCCCCCGTCAAGAGATTTCACTATTGTTTCTGCATTTGAAGGGGAAAGTTTACGGCAGAAATACAGAAGAGGAGGCAGGGAGGATTTTGGTACAAAGATAGAAAAAATGAGCCTTTGAACTGTACATCAGAATTCCATACACTACAAGCACACATACTGATCTATTCCTTTTTCAGTCCTCTATCTGAAGGGACTAAAGCAATGGCATTGACGAGATGAAAGCAATGGCAGGACAGGGGATGTGTTATTCCTTGGTCAACTGACACATGCTGGCTTTGCAAAAGCCAAAGGCCCTTTCATTCCCACTTCTGTACTCTCAGGAGTCTAATTAAGAGAGTTAGCACAAACTTGGCAAAAATTAGAACATCAAATTCATGCTTGAAGCCAACCACTTATATTAATTTCTAATTTGTTACAACCTTTTCTAGATATTACAGCTGTATGTTTGTGACACTCAAAGTAACATCAGTAAACCCAAATTTTCAGATTAACACCTTAAATCCCAAGGTTAAATGAGTTGCTAGGAGTAGTTTCTTCTCCACGATGAGTCTTTAAAACAACATCAACAAACTCTTAATAGTTCAGTTCAACTACTAATCCATCCACAACTGGAGGAGGAAGAGGAACTACATGAAAGTGTCTTCTTTATAGAAGCAATGAGGGCAAAAATAAAAACAACACTTAAGAAACAGCTAAAATGATTTTCACATATCTTTAGGGAAGAGTTTTCAGGTATGTTTCCCATTAGCATTACTAAGCACAATCCTTAGTTATTTGCAGAAATCCTCAGAGAGCCAGTGACAAACTAAATTGGCCAAAACACAACTCCCCCTGGCCCAAGACTGATCTGCATCTACTTATCATAAGACTCTTCAGTAAAGGGATAAGCTACACATTCATAAAATATATGAAACATAGAAAAAAGCAGTCAAACTACGTAATATTTTTGCGTTTTCACTGCCAGAAGCAAATATTCTGGAAGTTCAAAGACTCAAAATCAGCTTGTAAATAGAGTTTAAATAATTAAACCTTTTTGTACTTCATAATGGAAATCCTAACGCATTCCCAACATCAGACTCCCAGATATCAGCTGCTGCACGGAAGAAGAATTGAACTTTTTTTTTCCTTTCACTTTACCACTCCATAGCTGATTCACAACAAATGATTAACAGAGTCAGTATATATGATAAAACTTGAAGAGAAGCCTGGAGACTTATGTAATCTTCCAGAGTCTGTTCCAAGGAACAACTAAGTGACATTTTAAAACACAAAGATGACCACGCACCCTCCCCAAGAAACTATGAATAAAAACTCAAATTAACAAAAGGATTACTATTATATTCATATTATATGCCGATATTCACTTTATTTGCTTACTTTCAGAAGCTTGGTGAACAGGCTTTTGACCTGTCCCCTGGCACATGAAATCTGACAAGCAATTTCTTCATCTTCAGGTACTACAGGTTTACCTTTCAAGAATAGGTCATGTTTAATTGGACGTGGAGGAAACATTGCAGAGAACCCCAGTAGAAACACCTTTCTATTAAGCATTCCTGAAACAGACTGTTCTAAAAGCATCGTCATTTTCAATTACACTTTTCACAAAAGTCTGCCTCAGAACCGAAAATGCATCAACCGACAGAAGATGCAAGGAATGAATACCACTCTAGGGATGCAACTCCCTTTCTACAGATGAGTAATTTGTACCTCAAGCTGCACAATAGCTAGAAGAAAACTACATAAGATCTGTAAAAATATTTACATGCTTCATCCAAACATATCTCAGCTATAAACATTTAACACGTTTAAATTTTCATATGTAGCTTTGGACCTATGCAGTTTTTGTTTGAATGCGCAGATTGCGAGTTGCCATCTGACCAAATTGTCACAGAAGTCCCATTTGACAACAGTAGATGCAGCTCCTTGAGACTACTGTTTAAAACACTGAACAGTTGGTTATACATAACAGTGATTCATAAACCAAGACCAGAATCCTGCTAGCACACATGCAAGTTGACCTGCTGCGCAGTGAAACGTATGGTATGCATCAACATCTGAAAAACAGAAACTTGCCACAATAACAGACCAAGTTTTTTGCGATGTTGGACTTCATCTATCATTTTCTCCTCACCTTCAGATTGCTCTTCCTGAATACTGAAGAGTTCCCACGTTTTCTTTTATAACTGGTGGTAGGAAAATGATTTGTCATTTACAGACTATGCTATCACACTGGACTGTACTATCAAAAACACGGTTTTCAGTTTTGTTTTTGGTACTGTTTTTCTTGGCAATCAGTAGTTGAGCTGCAATTTCACAAAATTACCTTGAAGGTTACCCTGTACACTGTGGCCAAAGCTCACTAGGCTGTTGTACCACGTTGAAGGATCAATGTAACTTCTTCCAGCGCTCCATCCAGTGCCTAAGCTTCTACTCTGATAGGCCACAGCATTCAGAAATGGACAAAGAGGGGAAGATCTGATGACTACTTTTCATTTCACTCCATTAGTCGAGCAATGACCAAGCCAAACAGTGTCCTTTCACTCATGAGGCTTCTGCTATTTAGTGCTTGCCAGCTTTCCAATCACGCTTCCTTTACTGGTTCCTACCATACTCCTAATCTAGAGAAGCTGCCACATTAATAGCCAAATCTCAAATTTCGCACTTCAGAGAGAAGACAAACTGCATAGGAAGAACAAAACCTAAGACTGTCCCAAGTTGACAGAGCTAATCAACGGAATGATTGGAAACAATTGCTGCATCAACTGCTGCACTTAGACAGTATTTTGACAATGTTGTCCATTTACAGCAAAACCGTAAAGTGAAACACAAATTCAAAGTTTGTCCTTTCCAGATAGCCTGTGGTCAGAAGACCACAATCAAACTGCTGAGAACTAAGCCCATCTCAAGCAGGTCTGAATCAAAACCAAAACAAAAAACAGGAAAAAAAAAGAATAGTAAAGCGCAAACCATTTTTTTTAAAACAAAGTTTTTAAAAGTCAAAATTAACTATGAGGTTGTTTGCAAGACAAGGAAAACTCCGTCATAAAGAGAACTTGAAACATTTTCTCCCCAGCAATTCATGGAAACTACTTTGAGGTTAGATCCTTCACTCCATCATTCAGGCCATCCTCCCACGCATTCGTATTCCCCAAAACAGTGATTTTGGGTGTGCACATTGCATCAAGCCACGCTGTTTGATCCTGAACTCAGTGAGAGAAAGACTTAAACAGTTTTTCTCTCTCTTTTTTTTTTTTTTTTGTAAGGAACCTAAATGACCAGCAAGAATTACTATAAATGAAGCAGAAATCATGCATTTATCCTGACCCTCATTAACTCAATGACATTAATTTCTTTATAGCCTAGGAAACCTTCACTAACTGTGACTAAGATGAAAAAGCCAAAGAAGCTTCTAGATGCCAGGATGGCCTCCCCAGCTACTGATAACAATGCAAACAGTTCTGTCAAAAAAGAGGCAAGTGTTCTTCTTCAGGTTCATGATATTTTAATGACCACTTGCTTTTCCATCTCTTTGCACATCTTAAAGCACAGGTATCAGGCTATGGAAGGCCAAGGCTCATGTCAGCTGACACCTGCATGTGTTCCTCCTTTCTCTTGGCATTTCTTACCATGCTATGTACAATATCAGTTGCCCTGCTTGTATATGGAACCATTTTGAGGAGCGGACAGCAACCCCATAATTCATTTGCCTACGGTTTTGTCAGCAAATCTTCCTTTACAAAAATTCTGTTGAAGGTTGTTTTCAAATACACCTCATGCTTAACTCTCAACTGAGCCATCTGGTATGTGAGCACTTGCACCCTCCTGTGTCCTGCACACCACCGTTGTCAAACTCAATCGCCTCTTCTCAAGCACGTAACCAACTACGAACTATTGGAGTACACGGAGGTGTCACAGTTCGACACCTGAACACAGCTACCTAACGTCATGCTTTAAGAACTTTTACCTCCATGATAGAATCTGCTTTCCTAAGGCAGGTACTACAAAAACAAAATATCAGATTTAACTGCTTGTTAATTGACATGCACACTCACCATGCTCCTTTAGAGCAATGTGATAAAATGTTTCTAATATCACCTTCTGCAGACATAAAAAACAGAGTACTTCTTCAGTATGCAAAAAATGCCACAGCTTAGCTCTTATCCATACTGGATTCTTTTTTCACTTTCTTCCTCTCCATGTTCATATCTAACATAAATGTAGGATATGTCACTTGAAACCCAAAATGCTTGTAAATAAACATCAAAGAAAAGCTTACAGATTTATGGGGGATATTTCGAGGATGCCAGTCAATAAAAAGCAGAAGTGAATTTCCAGTTTGATGGGTTGCAAAGAGAAAATCAGTCAGCAACGCAACTGCGTGTGACTATATATGCAAATGTGAATGGGGTTTTGGTCTTTATTTGTCCTTTTCAGCAATACCTACCTGAAAAATCTAACATTACATGAGAGTAAGGTGAAAAGGCTTCCCTGTACTTGTTTCGGTATGACGTTTAAACGGCAGCCGTCATCAAGCTCAGAGAGCACTTGGGACAAGAGCTAAAATGACAGGACTCCACAGCAGCCTTGGCTTAAACAGGGAAATAAAAACCTGTTCATACTCACAATTAACCTATCCCCACCACGGAGAGCACCAAGGGCTTCCCTGCCAAGCGCCCTACCTGGTGCCAGCCCATCCCCAGGGCTAAGCCGGGGTCTCTGGGGGACACTGAGCGCATGGTGGTGGGTCTGATTCAAGGGAGCACATCATGGGAGACACGGATGTGAAACACAGAACGACACTGAATGTGCCCAGTGCCTTTCCGTGCAGCAGCAGCTTACCAAAAAAGTGTGAAAAAATAAAAAGGTAAAAGAAAGGGGGGGGGGGGGAGGACAAAAAGTGGGTAAAAGAGGGAACCCCCAAAGCTGCACCACCACCCCCGCCATTGGGAGCCCATTGGGGGAACGGGGTCCCCTCCGCGGCCCCCGAGCCGGTGCCGCCCCGCCACGAGGCGCCCCGGGGGCGGCGCGATGCTGCCCCCTTCCTGCCTCTGCGGCAGGGCCCGGCGGGCGGCGAGGGAGGCGGGAGCCGAGCGGGGGGAAGGGGGGGGAATTATGAAACCGGATCAGAAGGGCAACCCCCGGCGCCTGCCCCCCACCGCCGGTACCTCGGAGACCTCCTCCTCCTCCTCTTCCTCCTCGTCTTCCTCCTCCTCCTCCTCCTCCTCTTCCTCCTCGCCGCCGCCGTTGCTGCTCTCGCTGCCGCCGCCGCCGCTCTCGCTGCTGCTGGCCGGCCGGCCCGCGCGCCCGCTCCGCTTCGCCTTGCCCGCGGGCACCGGCGGCGGCGCCTTCTTGTTCAGCAGCAGGTCGCACATCCGCACCAGACCC
>VWPW01008005.1:305291-512454 GCA_013389825.1 Crypturellus undulatus
GGCCGCCTCCTGCCGCGGCCACGCCCCCTGCTGCTCCCCCCGCCCCCAACGGTCACTCGGCGGCCGTTAGCGCTGACGTCACGGCGGGGCGCGAGGCGGCGGGCGGCGGCGGTGTCGGCGGCAGGAGCGCGGTAAGGCCTCGCCCGCCGCTCGCCTGTCCCCGCCGTGGTGCCGTGGGGCTCGTGCGCCCCCCGAGATGGCGACAGGCCGGGCTTGGCCCCACCACGCGGTGGCAGGTGTGCGGGCGCAAAATGGCGAGCAACGCCCTTTGCTGCGTTCCACAACAGACGTTTTTTATTCCCAGGCCGGCTTCCCAGCCCTATTTGAGAAGAAAGAAGCTCATAAAAAATAGGAAACACCCAAGTTGCCTGTGCAGTTTCAACGATACACTAATAACATCCTTTAGCTGCATCACTATATCCTGTTTCCTCTGTCAGCTCCCCCTGCCCAGGACCTTCATCACTAGTGTGTATTTGTGACACTCGCCCTTAACTGTTTTTTTTAATCTCTGGAAAAACACTTTCACAGAAAATGAGGCAGGGTGACTCGTGCTTAAACTTAAGGGTCTTGACAGATCCTGTCAGTTTATTCAAGGAGGGGGCTTTTTGTTCATCTATATCTGCTGGAAGTCAACAACAAAAGCAGTTTTAACTACAGAAGCGCATGGTTGTAAAATTTGTGGCAATAATGCAGTGCCATGCTACTGATGTTTGGAAATGAAGTCTTTTCAAGCTGGTAGTGCAAACAGCTTGTCGTAGCCCATTTCTTTAATTTAGACTGCATCCTCTCTCTTCCTTGGATAATGTCAGAAAGCACCTCCTGTGTTTGCATCACTTCTGAAATGAAACATTGCTCTAAAAAAAATAATTAAAAAAAAACATTTTTATGAATCTAAGTCTAAAGAGTTTCCCCCCTCAAACCCTAACGCTCTTCACATCCCACTAAATCCTCCTTTTTGTGTGCCTCGATAGCTACTTAATAAAAGTACTGCATTAGTGGTCACGAGACACTGTTACAGTGTTATTTCTGAGACACCCAGCTCTTTAACTGTAGTGCTTAACTTCTAATCTTCAGATATGAGGTCTAAACAATAAACAGTCTCACAAATGACTGTTTGATGACATCCAAGAGGAATAAATTGAATGTTCTAACTACTGCTTCCTGGTATGACTGCATTAAAATCACAAAAACAAAGCAGATACGTGAAGGAAGATGGGTGACATGAATGATTTTGTCCTCTCATGTCAGACGCACTGGTATTCACTGTTTAATAGTAAGATGGATACACTTACAATGTTCATCCCAGAGGTGACTGACTCCTTGAAACAAATTACACGTTAAATGCATTTGGCCAGGCAAAAGGACGGATTGTCCAACTATATCAAAACTTCTGCCTGGGATTCAGGAAGGACAGTCAGGTTTTACCGTTTGAGCTGTTAACGAGGAGTTGCCCCCTCGGATACCCAACACCTCAGTGTGGTGCAGCGCCGTGTGGGGACGTGACACTGAAGGCTCCACTGCGCTGATCTAGGCCAAGCAGGGGGGAAAAGGCCGTGCTCCGTTCAGCTGTGTACGCATCCGTGTTAGAATGCCAGGCTCGTATTACTTCAAATGTCCAGATCAGTTGGTAGGCTTGGAAAGGGTCTTTGAGCCTCCCTCGCCAGGCTCTTTCTTGTAACACCATACTGTTTTACTACCCTGTGTTATATTATCAAGCTCCAGATCAGGTTTAGTAGTTACAAAACAGTATTCTTCATGGCCCAAGCAGCATCGCCTGTTTGGGGCTATTTTGTTCAGCTTCCTTTATGATAGTGACCTCTGTTCTGATCAAAGATTTGTTCCTTCTAGTCTTACGGTACAGAACAAATAATTTCCCTCATTTTTATTACATACACTGTATATATAATCTCCCTACCAGCCTCGCTAATTTGAGCCTTTGTAAGTGCAATGGCAATAAAAGCACTTGCAGTCTTGTTCGAGATTAGTGTTAGACTTGTAATGCTTGTAAGCTTTATTTTTGTCATAGTCAAAAGCTGCTTAGAGAAAAGCAGATATGAATCTTGTAATGGTTTAAAAAGGAGAACATTTTGGGAAGGCATGAAACTTCCTCAGAAAGCATTATATACACTTTATATTTTAGAACCCAGAGTAAAATGTTCTTATAAGTACCACGAAAATCTTCAAAATTGATGTTTATAATCAAAGAATAAAGAATTAAGGTTTTTTTTTTTTTTTTTGTATTCTCTTACAGGTGTATTACCAAAGCCATAGCTTTTTGGTAATGGATTAAGTAGCAAGGGAAAACTTAGTAATAGGATCTAATCAAGAAGGTAATACCTAACAAATACATTTCCTTTTGTGAGTTTATAAAGTTGATTAACTTTAGACTTTGTTTCTGTTGGTACCATGAAGCTGCAGTAAATCTTTATACAAATAATAATCCCTTTTAATCCTTTTCATCTGTGACTTCAGTATTTGTTCAATTCCATTCTGCCAAGCACTAAATATGAATAGCAAGAAGACCTGAGGTTTACATTCAGTTAATGCCTTTGCAAATGTGTATGTATACCAGATCCTGTAAAAAAATTAGGAGGATAACTCACATGTTTAAATCTCTGCATGGATACACTCTCAGTTTCATTTATTACTGGAAATAGCATCATGATTAAAATTAGGAAGCAAGGATATTGATTTTGGTTTGTAATTCCAACTTTTACCAAAGCTGAACAAATATTAATGGTTTGAGCATTAAAAGCCCCCAACACACACACATATCCCTTTCAAATTTTCCAACCCCTTAACACTGACTTGCCTCCACCTACCCGTCTGCCCTGGTTGTACGTACATCCTCTCTCCCTTCCAGATTGTGGAAGTTCCAACTAATTCAGTGCACCAGTGCTCTGTGCCATCCTCTCCAGCTGTCCTAAACACACTATGCCCACGCTCAAATCTTTTTTTCCTAGGTATTTTTTCACCCCAGAAGTTCCTGCACAATAATCAGAACCTCTGAAATCATCAGTGAGGGTTGTGGGAAGATAGAGGGGTACAAGCAAATATCTCATTCATGATGAGCAAAGATTAAATAATGAATTTAATCTGTAACTCCAGTAACTTACATGATACTTCTTAGTGCACTTACATGATACTTCTGCACTGTTGAAATACCTTTTTTGAGGGGCAATTTGGTAGCAGATGATTTTTTTTCCTTTGCTTTTGTGAAAACTTCTAGAAATTCGGACACAAACTGAGGAATACTCCAGCTGTCACAAAGCTACCTTTTCCTGTTGTCTGCTCCTAGCTGATTCAGTAGTAGTTTATGTCTTTCGCTGATTGAAACTGCTTTTTCTGAATACTTGTAAGTGCTAAAGAGCAAGTGGCTCTTAAAAATATCTGAATTCTCTTAACTTAAAACCGCTGTTCTCACATTTTTCTCCTTTCATCTCGGTGCTGAACACATCTGGTTTTAATATTTGCAAGAGTCTGAGATTCTCTATTGTGCGAGGAACGCAGAGTTTACACACCTGCAGAGCTATGAAAGTAAATGAAAAAACAAGTCATGCCTATTCTCACTGGTTGTAGAATGAGTGAATTAATTAGGTATCTCTGATGTACTGTTTTCGAGAGTACAGTTATTACAGCTTGTATATGTGCTGCAGTATTCTTATTGACACCATTCTGGGAACCATCAACCCTGAACTGTCACATTCCTTCAACAAACATTTCAAAAGGACTGGTTCACGGCACCTCCTTGATGCATCACCTTGTGTCAAAGAAAAAGGGAGATCTTAAGTAGGAGACAAGATGAACTGAAATTGAAGCATCATTGCTTTGTTATAAAGTTGAGTTTATTTAGCAATTAGTAGCAATAGTCAGTGGTGATCAGTTCAAGGAGAGAAAACCAGAAGAAAGTGAACTCAAATGCCTTACCTCCAGAGGCATTCTCTTTTCTCTTATGTATATTTTAAGATTGTCTAAAACAGTCAGTTTTAATAACCATACATTACTCATGACAGAAATCATTGAAAGTTGTTAGTAGGCAGCAATGGCAATTATTTTAATTTACAATATTTTGATATCTGTATTTCTTCATTACAGCAAATTTCATATGAACACCTCAATCAGTGTGGTCTTATGAGTAAAGAAAGGAAAGAAAATCGAGACATGCTCAGAATAAGCAGCCGGGAAAAACTGCTTAGAGTTGCAGGAGCCCCATTCAGCAAAGGACAACATGGCTAAATATGGTGAAGGTAAAGCATTTACATTAAAAGTAGCATTCAAATAACCCCATCCAAGAGTACCTTCATTTGCCCACATTTGGCATTATCAACCAGGTAATTATGCCATTTATTATGCTTATCCACTTTAGTGTCAGGTCGAGATACATCTATATCCTTCTTGGACCAGTGATCAAGTGTTTTGAAATCTGTGTATCTTCCTTTTTAGATATTGATATTAGATGTTCTGGGAACTGCCCTTAGGACTCAACACAACAGTGTGCCAGTTTTGACCACTGGCTTACAAACTCACCTGGAAAAGACTAAGAAGGAAAACTCAAGTCTAGAAAGCAAAGACTCTTTCAGACTGATTCACTGGAGAAATATGTAAGTGTTCTGTTAAGAGTCTTTTTTTTTGTTTCTTCATGAAACAATAGTATTCACTTCAGTCTTTGGTAGTGATAGAAAACTCGACTGTGGCACTAACATCACCTGACAGATACTAAGTAGACATTCTAAGCTTGGCAATGCAAAGAAAAGTAGTATGGTTTGTATTTAGGTGACTTTTAATGTAATATTTGAACTTGCTAGTTTTTTTACACCAAACTGCATGCACTCATTACTATTTCATACCATTTTTTCATAGTCCCAAGTCCACATGGCATGTAACAGTTTCAAATCTTGAAATTCTAAAGGGATGATCAGTTAAGAATTTGCCTAAAGCATTATGCTAGAAAGATTTGTGCAGTGATCTGCTTGGTGTTTTGAAGGTGAATGATTCAGTTGTTAAAACCAGTGTAATCTTTAGACATTGCAAATAGATGATTAGGTATTACCACTTCATTTATATTTTTTCTGCAATATATAGGGGCTTTTTTTATTTCTTTTTTGTTTTGTTTTATTTTCGGTTTTTGTATTATGCTGTGCCTCACAACCTCTAATAGCTATTGAGGTGGCCTTTTATATTCTCTTTTGGCTTATATTGTATTATGATTAAAACAGCCGGCAAATACATGCTTGAATAAAAATCTTCAAAGGCAGTTCAGTAATTGGGAGCCTACACCTTATTTAAGAAATGCTTAAAGAACTTGAACCCCTAAAATTTTTGAATAATCTGTAAGAATTTATATTTTAAATAGCTAAGTCATTTTTGAAAATAGGTTTCAGGTTCCTAACTTGCTTTCATGTGTGTTCACAAATTTTACCCTTTGCAAAAATAAAATGAAAAAATAGCACTTCAAATTGAAGCAAGTAGCATTTGGGTGGACTTTTGTTTCTCTTTCTGATTCTGCTCATGATCAAATATGATCAAAATAAAAGGGAGATCTTAAGATAAAAGGGAGGGCTTTAACACCTCACCTAGAAGCCTGATCTCTTTGTATGGTCAGCAGAGAAAAAAAAAGGCTTTTTTAGAGGGACTGTTTAAGAACAATAACTTCTCTGTAATATGCTCAGTTACATGCATGAAATAAAGTAGAAAAAATATTTGTACCAAATATTTGTGAAATTTGTATTTACTTTTGTGAAAGGTTCTGGACTGATAGCTGTAGAAAATACCATCTACCTACACGGCAGATAGAGTATTGCTGCCAGGACCAGATATAGAAACATATCCAAATGGATTTAAACGCTAATTCATACAGGGCCACCAAACACCTGCCAAATAGTACCAGGTAGTCATTAACACAGGAAGAAATACTGGAACAGGCAGAATACTAACTAGTGGTTAGAGCAGAGCTTTGCTATACAGATGTTCCTGTGACAGCAGATGATGCCACTTCTGCTAAGTTTTGTATTATGGACTTGCGGTTCAAGGTTGTGAATATGAGACCTCAAGCCAAAACTGCTTGCATTTCAGCAGGAAAGTTTACTTGTCAAATTAATGAACCTTCCTTTTATTAGTAGCATTCAAGGTAGCTGCAACAGTAGGCTGCACATTATTAGCTACCTATTAGCTAACTTCTTCTGCTGTTTTGTCTTTCCTTCGTTTGCTTTCAGCAGTTAAATTTATTACCATTTCTTAATCTGTTTTAGGAGTTGTGAGTTTTAAAAAAATGCAATAATGGTTTGGCACTGTAGATGGAGCTACAAGCTAGAAATTTATGTTCAGCTAAAACTACTTAAAATTGAAGGCCCTCAAGGACAAATTCTTAGTCCAAGTCTTAGTTCTTTAACCAAATCTGTATTATCTCATGTTTCACAAAGTAATCTGCACGAAAGCTTAGCTAGGTGATAATTCTATCTCTGTTATACACAGGATGGATATGTCAGGATTTAGATAATATTTTCCATTCATTTTGATGATACTTCTGACCTAATCTTATTGTGATGTTGCATTTTTAATGTTGTATGTATATATGTGTATATGCATACACACACACATATATATATAAGCCAACAGTAGGCCTTAGGAAAATAGCTCTTTTCTTTGCTTCATAGTAAACAAAAGAGAGTGTTCTTCTCAAATGGGAGGTTTTCTCAGTACAATTACAATATGAAAATAAAATTGGAAACAAAGATTACAGAAACTTTTTGGTAGGTAGTCCTGACGCCAAATATTTGCACTGTAAGCAGATAAAGTTTATGAAAGCTAAGAGAGGAAACAGATGAAGTGAGATCTATGGAAATAGAAATGGTCATGCAGATTAGTGACAAAGCAGAAAACAGGAGCCAGCTTCTAGTTCTGTGACCTGGGTACTGAGAATGTGCATTCTAGTTTTGGCCTTTTGCTATAATAAGCTCTTTGAGGGGTTATTTGGGCTGTATCAGTATAATCTGTAATCTCACTGATCACTATCCACCTGCTATGTGCAATGTGCAGTGTGCAATGGTAGTTGCAGTGGTTTTTACTCTCAGCAGCCTGAATAAAAGAGGGGGGAGAAGTAGAATTAACAGGCAAATTTCCATCCTGGTTTAATAATAGGGCCTGGCCGCTCTGAATCACTGACTCTTATAGCACAAGTAATTGATTCCCTGATGTTTTAAAATGTTGCCAAGTCACTCAGCATCTTGTACCATTGCAGCAAAGTATGCAAAAAGTCCTCACAAGCTGTTCATCCTACAAAAGTCAGACACTAAATGGGAATAGTCTGTGGCAGTGGTGTCTGTGTGGTCCTCAAAGAGTAATTAATCCTTTGTCCACAGGAGTATTATATATTTCTTCACACTAAAGTGAAGGGGCTCTCTAGTGCAAAAGAGCTTTGTTAACAGCAGGTGGCATCTTTCTCCTAACTGAAAAATTTGAAACAGGAAGATTTGAAATCTTTTCTGCACAGTAGTCAAAACTAGCTCTAACCAAATGTTCAAACCTGTTTACCTGCTTACTTAGGGAACCATGGTAGCAGCAAGTGCTGCAAGAGTGGATCTGACAACAGTTTTAGAATAATCACAATATAGGCTGAGGCAGACCTGCTTTTTATTGTCCTTGGTTGTGCCCTTTTTGTGCATTTTTACTAGAGCTTCTCCTGGGCAGTACTTTTCCCACAACTCTTGCCAACAGCCTCTTCATCTATTCCCTCCATTCTGAGGGAATGAGCTGCAGTTTCTAATGGGCTGTTTGACCTCATATGCTGGTGGTAATTAAACACATATATACTTCGCTGTGTGACTTGGGCATATCCTATTCTTCTGCTAACCAGATTAAAAATAATTGTCTATTTTGCTATGGACTTATTTAAAATGCTGTAGAAAGTGTCTAAAATCCTTACAGAAAATGCAGGTATTAGCTTTCCTGGCCCTTTTATAAACCAAATCCCTAACCTTGAAAAACAAGGCCAAGTAAAGAATCGTTGGCATGAATAACAGCATCTTATTTGTAAGTGAAGTGACTTGTATAAAGTAAACTATTTCTGAAACACCTGTGCTAACCAGCGTCTCCAGTGGGGCATAATCTTGAAATATTACTGCTTTTAACAGGACTATGCTTCAGTACACAATTACTGACATTTTTAATTCCTGTCTTTTAAGTTTTGCTGTGGCAAAGGCTCGCCTGCACAGAGCTCATGGCCAGATAAAGATTTTAATTTTTACCTAACATGAATTTTAGCTCTGATTTTAGCTGTTACTTTACTCCTAAAAAGCTTGATTGATGCTATCTCAGGAGTATTTTCATCTTCCTTTATGAGCTAACCAATTTTCTGCCTGCAACTGGAGAATAAAGGAGATGCACTTTTCAAAAGCACACAGTTTTATCTAACTTTGTTTCCAGTGAAGTCAGGAGAGTTTTAGCTTTGATTTCAGCAAAATTAGGCCAGAATTAGGCCAGTACTGAAGATATTTCAAAGTACTATACTGAGGACCTGAGAACCTTACTGAGTCCTCAGATGGCTTCTTAGATGATATCAGTGTCCCAAAACACAGGAGCCTCTGACTCTCATTTAAATCTGTCTTTGCAATACACAGCTTGTGGTGTACTTGTATCCTAAATGGAAGGAGAAAGTACTTGCTCTTCCTTTCAGAAGTAGAAGCAGATAGATTGCCTAGTGATAATACTTTTCACGGAATGCAGGAATCAAATGAAATAAGCTTATTTTTCTTTGGAAAAAAAAAACAGTAAAATTAATGAACTGCATAGAAATTTTTTGCAAAACCTAGTGATTGTACTTTAAATTTCAGATTCTCTACACAATAATTTTTAGGTTCAAATATTACATTATTCTATATTGCATTTAATGATGAATCATTGACCATGAAGTTTTTATGGGAGAGGCAAGATAAGATGACCTATGTCTATGGAGCTTTCTTTGTTACCACACAGTAACAAATAACTGTGTGAGGTTTTTTGATGACAACAAGAGAAAATTCAGTTCAAAGTTCCATGAATAAATACCATGAAAACTGACAAAAATACAACTTATCAGTAAAACAGCAAAGGTTAATAGCTGCCGGCTTCTCTGTTTGTTGTTCTAAGACTATGCCAACTATAAATCTTTCATAAGGGTACCTGGGTTTGTAGGTCTCAAAGAAAGAAAGTTCCTCTTTGAATACCTGTAGAGGCAATATGTTCATTTTAGAGTCAGACTTGGTTGCAAGTTGATATCTTTTTTTTCCCTTGTTTTTGCACTGGGTTCACATGGTCACTCATTTTTTAATGGAAGCTTTGTGTACAGAATATCTTCTAATTCATATCCGGCTATTGCAAGAAATCACATGCCTACAAAATAGTTGCGTTGAGAATCAGTCCATTTCACTGGATTGTGAGTGTAAGACAAAATAGGGCCTGTGGGATCAGAAATTTTACTTCATTTTGTGTTAATAATACTGAACATTCCGACCTTACACTGTGTAGAAGCCAAAGAACTGTCCATCATGAAAGATTTTGCACTTCCCATGTGCAGAAGTTTAACTGAAACAGCACTTCCTTGTGCACATCTGCTTTTTGTCTATATGCTATTCCTTTTTATACATATTTCTGGAAGAAAGAATGCCCACAAATAATATGAGGCATGGTCTTTTTTAGAAACATTGGAGAACTTTGTATGCTTTCTAGTGTAAGGTTTCCAGGTCTTATATTAGACACTTTTTGGGTGACTATCTCCATTCTTTCAAGGACTTAAGATCATTTCTTACAGCTAGCAGGATCAGTTCTATACACAGATACACATTTACAACTTTCAAGTAAGACAAAAGGTGGATGTCTTATATGTCTTAGAGTTTGCCTGGACTAGCAGAAACTAATCAGCACACTCTTAAAAGTCTGAAGATGAAAATAATAATGACTGTAAGAAAGAGGCTAAGTCCCTAGAAAAACAGTCAGTCACAGGTCAGATATAGTAGCTGGACTCTGTCATTCCTAGCCTGAGAAATGGGCATTTTCCTGTGCAGGTCATGGTTGAGTGCTAGTTCTAGGATACTAGTGTTGTTAATTTGTTCTGATTTTTTATTGGACATAGGTCAGGGCTAGCAGATTAAAACATCTTTGTCATTTGGAAGGTTTGACCATTTTAAATGTTTGCTCTTTTTCGAAGAGTTTGGTTTCAGAGCACAGAACATTTTTCCCAGGGACAAAGAATTAATTCAAAAGGGTAAGTTCCCAAGGATTTGTTGCTGGCCTAACTCAGCCTCCTGTTAAAAGTTTTACTATTGTCTACAGGGAAACAGGCCCTGTGCTTCTACAATTTCTAGCTATGGGGCAACCGGTCAAATGAACCAAGAACATCAGTGTTCTGGGGTGAATGGCCATGAGAAAGCATCCTGCTCTGTGAGATGAAGCTGGGAATCCCAAAACTCGTGACTATCCTGAGACCAATTAGGCTATAGTATCTGATTACGGCAAGATACTGGAAGCCGTTGGGCTCCTGTTACTGTCAGATTCTCAGTGTTTCCAGGCTCCCCATTCTTATACCAGCAGCTGAGTCCTGAGTTTTGGCTCAGGACTATGCTGTCTACTCTGCCAGTAGGAAATATGAAAATATGGTTCAGCACTGAGTTTGCAGAGCTGTCCCCACTTTCTATTTTCACTTTGTATTTCCAGTCCTGATAATCATGAAGAAAGTGCCAAGTGCCTTTAAAATCCCAGGAGGTGGATAAGGCTAATTCTAAATTAAGTTGTATAATTTAATTTAATGAATTGTTTTTGAGAACTGTAGATTTTGAACACTTTTGACTGACAATACTGAAGCCATTTGAACTAAAAACAAATGTCAAGGACTGTCAGCGTGGGGTTGGAGGGCAGTGTAGATGAATGGCCTAGCGAGTATACCCACTGGATAATTGATCCAAAAGACAACACTAAAGTGTTCTTGTGCAAAGGGTTTGTTAATATTTCTTTTCATGACTTGAGAAGAATTCTCACATTAGCATTTAAATTTGTTTAAAACTGGCTATTCTAACTTTGCAAAGCAATGGATACATCTAATGCTTCTTTTTAAGTGTGTTAGGCTTGGTTTTATTTAGGCTTTTCAATTTTTCCAGTACGAATATGTAAACTAATCTTTTTATTTCTTATATAAGAGAATTACATGAACCATACATATTTTTAGTAGGCTTAATCACACTTTTTGGTCCCTGTTGAAATGTTTCTGATTCTTGCAATGTACTGAGAAACCTCTTATTTAAAATCAGGCCTTCCTGAAAGAAGTCAAAATAGGTGTCCAAAAATCAATCATCACTTTCGAAAATCTTAGCCAAAGTTTTCAAGCAGTGCTCTGAAAATAAACCTCAAAATATTTCCTTGGTTTCATACCAGTTTCAAGTCACTTCTTTGCTTCTTTGACAACAGGGATCCCTGTTAGCCAATATTACATTTCATATCATAACAAATAGAGCTAAAGAAAAACACATAAAAAGAATGGCAGCCAGCAGAAATACAACTTTTTGTTGGTGCTGCAAATCAAATTCTCTTCTGAGAGAGCATTATGTTTGATTCATGTTTGAATGAATATTGGACCTGGAAACTACAAACCAAAGATCACTTTGTAAAAGTCTGTTTGAATGTTGCTTGGAAAACTTTTAGCTGTTACAAGTAATTGATTTTTTAAGAGAGAAAAGTACACAGACTCAGGTTCGACTAATAGAACTTTGCTTCTGAGGCTAAGGCAAAAATGTTGAAATGTTTCACTGTTTTTAGACTAACCTGCAGGGACAGAAAGCTTCATGTTTGATTCATGACAGTGGAGCCTCAGCGTTCATTATAGCAGAATACCATGCAGGAGTGGATTTTTCAGTCATGCCAATGAATAAATGTGAAGGACAACTTGGAAAAAATCTATGCTGTGTTAACCTGCCTCTCAGAAGAAGGGAACAGAGCCTGTCCTAGCTTAGCAGACCTGATTTGCAGGCTGCAGAGCTCTACACTCACTTTCTTCCAGTCCATCCATACCCCTCTGCTTTCAGCTTCCTAGTTCCCTCCTATGAGTCTTATAAGGAAACTAAAAATGTTATTTCTATAGGAGGGCCTGAATGGTACAATGCCTTTAACTACAGCAGTGATAGGGCTTTGTTCAGTATATGCTGAACTGAAACAAGTCTTGTAAAATAAACATCTTTCCAGTTTTCAAGGTTGGAAGAGCTTTAAATTCATGATTTACTTACTGAGACACAGAAGAAAGAATGAGAACAGCATCGCTCTCTTTTTGTCCTTAATGCTTGAACATTTTCAGGTTGTCTCAAATAACTAAACTAGTAATTACCTGGAAAATAAAAAAGAACCCAGAAAAAAAAAGAAATCCAGCACAAACTAAAAGAAGCGTAAAATGGAATCTATTTTTTTGCAGATGGACTTGAAAGGACAGTCTGAATCAGACCTGCGGTTTTTAGATTAATATGGGTAAACTCTAAATTTACAATGGAGATGATAGATGAAAAAGAGGACAAAGTAGGAGTGTCTTCCATGACCAAGGAGCCAAGGCTGTGAGTAGTCCAGTAACATTCAAGTGTTTTATTGCAAGCTTGGAGAGACCATGTAGAATCTCAGAAATTCTGCAAAGGTCCTTTTATCCCATTAGCCGGCAAATATTTCTTTCTGCTGTTAAAGAATCTCAAGTTGGGACCAAAAACAGTGGCTCCCAGAATCGTTAGTTCATTTTTAAAATACTTCCCTTCTGATTTTTAGCAAATAGACTATTTTGCAAACATGTTTCTAGAAGTGTTACTTATAAATAGGAAGTCGCAGATAAACACATTAAAAGAATTCAAACCAAAACAACTTCACAAATTCCCTGCAGTTCCTCAGAAGTTTTCATTATTTCTTTCACTGCTAAAGCAGTAGTACCTCAAACCTAGAAAAGAAATACTAATAACCTCTTGCAAAATGAAAACTTTCAGGTTTGACTCTTGAGCCAACTGTGTTCACTGAATGGTTATTCCAAATTGCTAAGGACTGTTTAGCTAAAGTTGTCTGCAGTTGCACTTTTCTGGCCACGGAGCCTCCAAAAGTGTTTTTTTGAGGTTGGATACTGTTTATTAGCTGTCAGAAACAAAAAGACCATGACAGACTGGTGAAAAGGAAGAAGCACATAGACTTTTGACTGAAAATATTCAGAGAATTAAAAAAAAAAAAAAAAAAGTGAAGAAATTGATAAGGAGCTATATATATCAGTTGCCTTATTTTTTATGGTATCTTATGGAAGAATGCAAGCAGAAGATTGAGAAGATGACATTCTGTGCATATATGACATCAATAAGGTAAAAAAAAGAGCAAAAATAAGGGGGTCATAAAATGCAAAATGACACAGGCTGCAAAGCTCAGATAGCATCATGGAAACTAGAAACTCAGTGCCAAACAGGTCCCAAGGTACAAGTGAATGTGCCAGATTCCAGTGGCCTCCAGAGAATTATGTAAGAGGGAAAAAAAACGATTGCTACCAGTGGTTATATCATGTCACAAACATCACACCACTGCAAAAATTTAAATGCTAAGCAATGTGTTGAAGAAATATATAAACAATACTGAAGCATAAAGTTTGTGCAGGTAAATGGAGTGAATTCATGAACTGAATAACTCTACACTTAATGTAAATCTTTTTACATCTATTCTGCAAATCACTGTGCACTTTTACTCAGAACTGCTGTCATGTGTTTGAGGGACCTTCTAACTAGAATGGGGTAAAATGTTCAAGCCGGTATATCTGCTTTGCAGATTGCTTGCTACTGTAAGAACAAAGTCATGAGGAGATGGGAAAAAGGGATGTAATGACTAAAGTCACAGAACTGGCTTGATAGCCCTTACAGAACACTAAAAACTGCACATTTGGATAGAGCCAAGCAAATTAATGCATAAAAAGAGTCAATATGAAATACCTACAATCAATAATATATTACCTCACTTGACAAAACAAAACTGTTTTTGAACTCGATGCCAAAGGCTGATAATGGCAACTGTTACTTGATAAGGCAAGTAACTACATCACCATATTTTGGATTTTTTGAGGTAAATGGGTAGGGATGTTTATGAATGCCCTAGGAATCAGAGCTATAATGGATGAAAACCATAAATGACAATAAGACCTCCTAACAGGTCTTAGTTCAGGCTTAGTTAATGTCAAAATAGACTATTTTGGATGTGAATAAAACCTAGAAAGAACTATAGAAGCATATGAACTAAGACCTTACGTCTGATCATTGGACATAGGGGAGATGTAAAAAAAAAGGTGGTTGGTCTCTAATTGACTAATGCACCATGCATGATTCGTTTGCTTATCTCCATGAGATCATGGAGTTGTGATTAGCACTAGTATCCTATGGATACTTAGAAGACCTGATTATGAAAAGAAAGCATCGTGTATAAAAGCAATATGCCATTAAACACATTAATAGGAAAAGATATTCTTTAAAATATACATTAGAGTCACTTGACTTCTCAAATAAAGATAAAAATCTGATGAGTAGTTATGTCCTATGTAGAAAATAAATGGATAAGACAGTGAAAATGCACCAGCTTTCAGATAGAGAACTCTATCCTCTACCCCATCCAAATCAGAAAGGATGCAAATATCTTTCCTCAGTTCTTTAACTCATTTTTGTTTTTCCTTTTAATACAGTTAGCACTACAAAACCAAGCAGTTCAGGGAGGGTGAGGGAAAGTGAGGAAAAAGACCTCATCCTTCCCCACACTCTAATCAAGCGCACTTGCAAGTAGAACTTTCTTAATTATGCTCAAAAGCATGCAAAAAAATAACCTTTTCATACATGTATGAAAATAAGTTTTGTGTATGTATGGGCATACATGGTAGATGTCTGTTTTCCATGTAGCAAAGTTAAGCTTGAA
Organism: Crypturellus undulatus; assembly: GCA_013389825.1. Taxonomy (NCBI): domain Eukaryota; kingdom Metazoa; phylum Chordata; class Aves; order Tinamiformes; family Tinamidae; genus Crypturellus; species Crypturellus undulatus. Next base: position 320,211 of record VWPW01008005.1, read on the forward strand.
TTTGGTAACCTGATTACATAATTTGGCATGATAGTCTCCAAAGTCCACCTGAAGACAAACAGACACACAGCTTTAATGCTTCTGCTTTTCAGGTTTTTCCTTTTTATTTGTCTGAGTAGTCCCTAAAGTAGTCTTTTAACAAGTAGTCTTGGTAAAAGTGTCTCTCACACCATACTAGAGCTAAAGGCTTGACAGGCAGCTTGGTGGAGGACTCAGCAGTCTGTTGTGTGTCCATGTCCTGTTGATCAGGCTTCAGGAGACTGCCTGTTTCACTATACTGCATATAGTCAGTGTTACTGATTTGCACTTGCAGGACTGTATGGATCTGTAGCTTCATTAAAGCCAATTCATTGCTCTCTTTCCTGAACAAGGAAGCCTTGGTTCATCTTTCAAATGCACAGTTTGAAAATGATGCAGACATGGTCTTTGGCTTAAATCTTTCTGCTAAGCTGTTAGTCTCTAGTAATATTAGCTTTCCAACATTGTGTGTCTTCCCCTTTCTTATCCTGTACTCCCCTGGCACTTGTAGACAATTAAGACTGTCAGCATAAGACTTTGGTGGGAGTTTTTTCCTGTTCTCTGTTGCATTTGCATGCGTTTCTTTTCTTTTTGCTGTGCTCTTTAAGACAATTGTGGAACAATTATCCACTTGTTCATTTGCACTATGTGACTGGCTATAATATAGTGAAGATATAGCTAAAATCATGTTGCTAGATAAATTGCATCAACTTGCTCCAAAACAATTACTGTATATTAGTACCAATTGAAATACAGATTTCTGCTTGACTTCTTCCCAGTGGAATCCAGAAGATTTTTGTCCAAATCATCACATCTTTTACACACAGCTGTCACTCTGGTCTATGTCCTGAACATTGGCATGAATTTCAGCTTTGCAAGATTATTTAGGGTGCAGATTTAGTTTCTTGAATCTTGAATGTCTTGAATGCAATTTAATGCATGTTAGTATCTCTCTGCCTATTCTGCTACAATAATCAAATCCCTTCAGTGTTTATATTTGCTTGTCAGATGAGCATATTTTGCTTATTCTTGCTCATTTTATATCTAAGAGTCCATCTGTATTCAAATAAAAGACTTATATCTCTTTCAGTTGTTTGACTTGTTTTACATGTGAGACAAGCATCAGTGATAAGAATAGCAAACATAATCCACCAGAGCAAAAAAAAAAAAAAGACCAGTAGCTGTTTCCAAAACCCCAGACACTTACTTAAAAAGATACTGGTAATTTAACTTATTTAAAAATGAACTGCGGTCTAATGGGAAAAAGTACTGGCTAAACCCATTGTCTTACGCACAGCACTGCAAATAGAAAATGGCAACACCTATTTTGGTGTTCCACCTGAAGAAAGATTAAAAGAGAAGTAACATTTGTTTTTCTGGATTCATCCACTTGAGCAGAAAAGGCTGAGGCCACCATTCTGGTGAAGAACATTGCTATGGGGCTGCCTTCCTGATCATGAGATAGGCTAAATAAAATAAAATAAAATTAAATTAAATTACAAAAACCTCACACCTCCAAAACAGAACTGCAATTACTTGGAGTAGGTGTGATCCTGGCACAGGCATATCTCAAGATTTGGTAAACTATCCTACCTTTATTTCTTAGATTACTGTTTTCATTGATTCACACAAAAACTGTTGGCCTTTAGCAGAAGGAAGAGCAGCGGTAACTACAATTGAGGACCACAGAATTAGGGGGCTACTCATAGGCCTTATTTTCCAAGAGATGGCTTCCAAAAGGACTAACTTGCCAAAAGTGCCCTCTACGATTTATCAAATTTGTTACTCAGAAGGCTCACATAGTTTTTAGTATTCTTTATTTTGTAAAGCAGGAATATGAATAGATTTCCCTTCAACTACTAAATTCTTTCTGTTCACCTCCAGTCTCCTTCAAACACTTCCACCTGACCTTAGAGGTAAATGGGTTCTTCTTTCTGATAAAGAACTTGGTGTAAAATTTGTTTTTTGGAAACTCTGTAACAGCTAATGTTCTAGCATAACATCGCTTCATTCCTACTGGTTATATAGTATCCTACATAAGATTGCTCACAGCAGAAAATGCAGGCGGGCTATGTGCAGGATGGAAGTGTTTCTCCAGAAAGAGTTTGAGAAGGAAGTTCTCTACCCTTTATCTGATCTTCCACTTTGCACAGGGTGGCATGATAGACATGTTTAAAAACAATGCATGCCTTTTTATTTCGTAAAAAAAGTCCAATTAGTCAATTAGATTTGGAATTACTTTCCTTTGATATGTCACATCTGAAAATATACTACCTTCTATGGACAGCTTTGAACATAATTGTTTGTGCAGATGCATTCATCTTAAAATGCAATTGGCATTTTCCTTTCTGGAATACAAGGAGAACTTTGTTGAAGGTTTACTGAAAGCATGGAAGCGTTGAGTAACAGGAAGCTCGGTATAATATTTAATATTGGTAAGCAAACATCAATGCTGGAGTCCACATCTCTCTTTCAGCAATGATATGAAACGCTGGCATGAAGTGCAGGACAGACAACAGACGATATCTAGAAATAAACATGGACCCTGTCTTACAAACTTACATATTAACTCCAGGGGACCAGCAATATTCTTGCTAACACTGCACAATGCTGCAGGGGAAAATTCCAGATAGCTCTCAAGATGCAGTACTAAATTTTGAGGATATTTCTTGTGCTAGATGTCAAAATAGCAAAAAAGATTTGAATCTCTTAATTTTTAGGCATCATTTGCTGAAGAATGCTTTGTGAAGAGAGCTAGGCACATGCTTCAAGAGCTGTTTTAAGGCATGATTTGCCACTACCACATTTTGTCACCACTTTGACTTGAGCAATGTTACAGGCTGTTTGCATGTTATAGTCAGTTTACTGTTATCAACAAACACAAGCTTTTGTTTATTGTTTGTTCTTTGAGAAGGGGATAATATCAGTAGGTTTGATAACAGACTGAAGGGTTTAAAGAACTCTTCCCTGGAGTACTGCTGGGTAAAGCAGCACCTGTCTGAAAGGTCTAGATTATTTATCACAGTTCCCATTATTCCCCAGAGGGCTGGAATTTTGCTACAACTACCTGAAAATAATCGCTATATTTATCATGGAAAGAAAAAAAAAAAAAAAGGCAAATTTTCCTGGAAATCTGCTTTCCCCCACTATTCTTTACATTAGAGTTAACCACATCACCCTTAATTTCTAAAATAAAACCTTGTTCCTCTAAACACTGACAAGAAAGCTACTTTTTCCCTGAAAAGATATCATGAGTATTCTTAGGAAAATGTCAAACTTCTTTGCAAAAGCAACAGCTCGTATAGATTTCATTGTATGTCAGTGCTCTTAAAGTTTATTTCAGTTTTACACAATTTATAAAGAACAGAATGGCCTTTCAGAAAGAAAAAATGCATAGTTTTGATATTTTTCTAAATGCAAATTGTTTGAAAATGTTTTATGCTTAGAGATTTCATTTGATTTAAAACACTTTTTAAAAACTCAAGTTCAGAATCAAAGAGAAAAATATTTTTTGATTTTGTCAGACCACATGCAAACTGAAAATTGAGTATGCAACTCAATTCCCGGTAAAAATAATATAAAATAGTGGTAAAATTGTTTCCTTCAAAAAGTGAATTTAACAGGCTGCATTAAGACTAAAAAAGTCTTAGAAAACCTCTCTTCTGTTTATATCGAGAGAGTTGCTACTACCAGCACTAAGCTGCTGAAGAAGACTACAATGGCTGGCGGTGCACTGGGAATAGGTGTGCAAGAGGAAATCCAACCACCAGAGGGGGAAATTAAGCAAAAGCTCCTGGTAGAAGCAGCTTCTTGCTGCAGGTTTTCAGCTAGAGCGGAGGGCAGCAGTGGGAGCGTGGTCCATCACAGGTCATCTGGAAATCCATCTGCTTTAGAGCCTCTTCAAGAGGAAATGTCAGCCACTCCAGTTTTTCTTTTTTTTTCTCTCTCCTTTTTTTTTCCCTTCCGTAATACTTCCTTTTTTCCTTTCCTTATTTCCTTATACCTTTTTTCCTTTTTAAATTTTAAATATTTATTCCTTTTATATTACTCTTTCAGCAATAAGATTCTAAGATTTGTGCACTATTCTCCATCCTAACTCCAGCTAATCACCTGTTATGGACATTAGATCTATATATTTGTCTGAGTTCATATTCACGTATATTCTGTGGTTGCAATAAAGTGGGTTTTGCTGAACTATCACTAACATTAACAGCACTGAGGTCATTCTGATTTTCTAATAAAGTTTTATGTTAGTTGTTATGCTTGTAAGATGTTTTATTAATTTTAATGGGACTGTTCACATGTTTAGTGTTTTATTGAGCACTTCTTGGAAGTAATTTCTGTCAGTGCCTAAGGGATGCTTTCAAATGTTAGCTCTTTGGCTGACTCCTGTCACATCCTGTATCCTTCCTAGCCCATGAAAAACTAGAGTCCTAGGTAGTACCGCTCAACCTGCTGATTTCTGCCCTGTGATTAGGAGAGGAGGTGTCACAAGTGAGAGAGGTAGTTCAGGAAGCTACTCTGAAAGATCCTTCTCTGTTGCTGGCTGTTTTCATTACCTGTTTCTCGAGCCCTTTGCTATGAATGGGAGAGAGAAAAAGGATTGCTTCCAGAAGTCTCCCATATGCCTAAACCTTAACTTATTATGAACAGTATTTGTAGAGCAGCTACCATTTCAATATTGTCCTGATTTGCCCTCAGTTTGGCTCACCTAGGGCATCTTCATTTCTGGGAGGAAGGGAAGATTGCGAATCAGCTGGGGAGGAAGATGTTGCCTTTTGTTAGTGGAAATTGCACGGTGAAAATCTGAGATCAGGAGGGATGAGGGAAACATGCCAGACAGGTGAAAGCAGGATTTTAAGGAAGATATTATTCAGTCCATACCCCTCACTCATCATACACCAGTAGAGTGGTGGAGAGCTTTCAAGCTACCTATACCATCATGATGGTTTTAACAGCTTTTACCGTGCTGGTGACTATCTAGTTCCTTAGATTTCTGGAGTACTTGCAAACTAAAACTTAAGTAATTGACTGCAATAGGTAAGAGTACTTCTCTGCATTTGCTAGTAAAGAGGCTGAAGGACTGATTGGCATCAACTTTGTAAATCTAGATCTAGATTTACATGTAGATCCTCCAACAACAGTGGGAACGGTGCGCTCTTTCAGTTCTCATATATTTTACATCAGCTTTCCAATAAAACATGGTGAGGTCAGCTGGTGTAAATCATAGTATTTCCCACGGCAGAACTACATCCCTTCACAAATTTCAGCTGGTTTCTGAATTTGTGGACTTTTACTGGAAGTGAAGTCTTTTACCTCTATCTTTGTGTTCACAGTGTTAATCACTGTATTTTACCAATATGTAATTATTCCTATATCAAGTACTTTTTTTTAATTCTAACTAAATATCCTGCAAAAAATAAATTCAATTTTATTCCATGTCCTGGAGCAGTGTTGTACAGTTTTCACAATTCCTCCTGTGTATGATCTCTTAAATTACTGACTAGTCAATAGAAACCTTTCAAAGAGGAGAGCACTGCATAATGAAGAAACTCCTAAAAGCATCTTAATGTAAATGAGAATTCTTTGCAAAAATTTTGAAATGACAGTTCTTGCAAATGTTTACACATATGTTTGGCAGTTATTCATGAATAACAGCACTCATAGAAAAAGAAAACCCAGCCTTGCAAATCAGATGCTCAAATCAGCCCTTCTGCTGTCTGGCCAGCCTTCTTCTTGAATGTTACCCTAAGGGTATGGCAGGAATTCACCTCATGCAGTTTAAGTGTGTCAGTTCCAAATAACAGACACAGATTTGAATCTGAATTAACTTGTTACACTTTGGAACTACGTATATTGTGAGATACAGCTTCTTTCTCCTACCTGTTCCACACTTGTAACTTCTGTTTCTTTAAAAATTCAGAAGTCAACTGAAATTTCAGATGCCATTTACCAGTATCTTTGTTCTCATCCCTGTATTTTACCACAATGTACTTATTTTTAAACCAAATAAAGGACTAGATTCAAGTGTGCAATTGTGCCATTCCAAAATAAAATGCAGTTTCTTAAATATTCAATTTATTTCTGTCACTGGAGGACTCTAAAGCATCGAGAATATCCTAAGAAATTTACAATCTCTTATCTTGTAAAGTGATTTAAAATTTAAATGTTTTAATAAATGCTGTAGTGAACATGTAAACTGCGTCCTACCTGCGCAAACAGTTACTGTACAGTACCAATTTGCTGTGCTTTTAAACAAATACCAGCAAAAGAGAAGCATGGCTATAGGATTAGACTTGATGACATTTTTGTCTGATGCCTTGAACCCCTTGTTTGTAATTTGATAAGGAAATTTACGCAAAACTTTATCTATTTGGGTGCTGGAAGGTTCAACCTCTTCAGGACAGAAAAGTCCAAAGTAAAACATAATAAACAAATAATATCAAATTCATTTTTGGCAAGGACTTTCCAAGTTTTGTAATCTCCTTCAGACCTAATGGAAATCTACAAATGCCAACTGTAAGGTTAATAATTGACAAACACTGTCCGTAAAGAGTATATAAACAAATGCTTTCCCTACAATCTTCCTAGCATTTTCTCGGTAATTCAACCCACATAATAATCTGCAGCCATGAAGTGGGTAACGTTAATTTCCTTTATTTTCCTCTTTAGTTCTGCTGCTTCCAGAAATCTGAGAGTTGCTCGAGACTCAGGTAAGAATGGACTAATTAATTGCTTCTACAGTCTATTACATGATTTTGATGGCTTTAATGTAATTTCATGAACAATTTTTGATAACTTGATCCAAAGTCAACTAAAGAGAATAGAAATTTTTCATTGACTTGAAAAGAAATTGAGCAAAGTAATCTTGAAGGGATGGATGGACCACTCCAGGCAATTATTTACTAGGCAAGGAAATGTGGTAACATGTCCTTTGCGTTTCTGTTCCTTTCACCTTGGAGCCAGTGGATGCACTGTGCTTCTGGAAGTGCTCTCTTGGAAATGGTATTTCCAAAGTAACTTCCTCACCAACTAAAATACAGTAGGTGGCAGAAAAATCTAGGCTGGGCTGTAACACTGGCCCATTTTTTTCACATGTTATGAAACTTAAGATCTTAGTGAAACAAATATTTCTGCAACAAAACCTAGATTTTGTTCTCAGTGGAATTTTGGATTTAAGTATGAAAATGCCCAAATTTAACAAAAGTGATTTTAGGAGCTGGTCTGGAAATGTCATAGAACAACAGCAATTTAAGTATGAATTGCAATTATCAGCTCTCTATCCATTATTATCAATGCAGGTCTGTTGACCTCAGTTCAGGTAGGGGAATTTGCTAAAACGTTTGCTAAAAGCTGTTGGATGGTACTTCCAGAACAAAGTGACCCCATCTTTTTCAGTCACGACTGAGGCCTCCTGCCTCAGTATCTGTTTGGAGAGCTTTGGAGAAGCTTTCTGACCAATAGTATAATACAACTACAAACTGCTTTATTATCATCAAGACCAAGTGATGGATTTTTTTCTGCTTTCCTACTCATGAAGAACACACATGATATGCATTCATTGAAAGAAGGATATGAATTTGCCAAGTAAATAAGTTTACGTTTAAAAAAATGATAACTCTACTAATCTGCATGTAGTCAGACTGCAACTGCATTTTTACTTATAATGCAGACATTATCATTTTGTTCATTATGAAGAGTACATTTGCTAACCCTTACCAATTACCTAAGGCAATCAGGTTAAATATTTGAATTAGAAGTATGTTTACGGAGTTAAATACTCTATTAGAGTCATACCAATTGCACACTTGAGTTCCTTCAGAAAGATGAAGTGAAAAAAGCTTAAGATTAAAATTCTCTGAAAAACATTACAGAGTTTCCAGGATGATATGCCATACAAAGGCAGGCATTTTACAAGTGCTGAGTGTTTCAAAATAATATAACTTCATCAAGCACAGGAACTGGTAAATGCTGAAATCTGAAAATCCCAGGCTGACCAGAACATATTCTTTGAGGGAGCTAGCAAGCAAATGTGACAATGAGCATCACTGGTCTTTCCTTTCTTCCCTAGAGCACAAGAGCGAAATTGCCCATCGGTTCAATGATTTGAAAGAAGATACATTTAAAGCAGTGTAAGTGAATGCTCAGCTTGCAATTTCTGCTTGTTTTCCATTTTCCTTTCTTATATCAGGAAAAAAAAATCAAATATGAGCTAGCAAGAAAAATATGTGCCACACTGAACCTTAGCATAAAGTTAGCTTTCTTACTAAGCCTAGAGATACTTTTAGACCTGCAAAAGTCAAGATGACCTTCTTGATCCCTGCAGAAGGTCCACAACCTTCTGCAAAATGTATGAGAAATCCTATATACAGGATTTCCTATATTCCTATAGGATTTCCTGATTTCCTATATTCCTATGTTCCTATAGGAACATAGTCATGAGTAATGCAGTTTTGATAATCTTTGACTGAAGAGAAGTTATTCAGGAATGAGACATAAACGAAAGACTGAACAACCCCTAAAATGACCCCTATGACAAGCTTCTGAGAGAATTCAATTATTTGCTTTAGAAAAATTGTTTGGGGAATAGCAGAGATCCCTGACAGGAATATAACTACTTCTGGAAGAAAATAAGTCTGATCTTTTACACAACAATGGCTAATACAGCTTACTTTGTGGTACTTTTGAATGAGCTAGGTAGAAAGGATAGAAAACTCAAATCACAGTCTTTTGTGCTGCTTCTGATGTGTTACAATTTGTATTCTTGGGAAGTAAAGGTTAAAAACTTCTCAGAAAGAAGTTGAGAACATCAAGGGAGTAGAACCCAGTACCATGATCTTCATGCTACTCTTTTCTAACTATTTGTGCATATCATTTGAACTAACAATTCAGAATTCAGAACCTCTTTGGAAATTACAACTGTTGTTTTTCTTACCTACATATTCCAAACTGTACTTTGTGTTTCAGCTCCATGATTACATTTGCCCAGTATCTCCAGAGATGCTCTTACGAGGGGCTGTCCAAGCTGGTGAAGGATGTTGTTGACCTGGCACACAAGTGTGTGGCCCATGAGGATGATCCTGAGTGCACAAAGCCTCTGGTATGCAGTGAATCCTTTGGTATTCTGCTTCTGCTATTTTTATGCAGCTACCAAAATTATCCTGTATTAATCCGGGTATTAATCCCTGATACTTTCAGACTCTGAGGTTTTGATGCTTCCAAATTCTGCTTCCTTAATTCACCTGAAAATTCAGTTTAGTGAGAATATATGTGAAAAATCATCACTGTATGGTACAGTATATTTTTTAAATTATAAATAAAAACTAGAAATTTTTTTGGTAAACTTTTTTTTTTGCAATGTTGTTTATAGTAGATCACATTAAGGAAGACTTTATGAAATTGTTAGGAAAAATGGATCATTTTGTATTATTCTCGAAGTCCTATCTAGAAAAAAATACCTTTTAAATTTGGATTTTCTTTTACAAAGAAAGAGAATATGCATTACCCTTCTCATAAACAATTTTAGTTCTGATCCATATCATTTTTCCCTTTTAGCCCTCAATTTTCCTGGATGAAATCTGCCAAGTAGAAAAACTCCGTGACTCATATGGTGCTATGGCCGACTGCTGTGCCAAGTCTGATCCTGAAAGAAACGAGTGTTTCTTGTCATTTAAAATTCACCACCCAGACTTCGTTCAGCCCTATGAAAGACCAGCTTCTGATGTGATATGCCAGGAGTACCAGGACAACAGGGTGTCACTTTTGGGACAGTAAGAAGACCACTGATATCCTATTAGTTAAATGTTTAGTTTTACAAAGGAATATTCCCAAGGTATACAGAGTGTGCAGACACACAGAACATTTGAAAAAGCATGCAATCTCCTATCTGCATGCATAGAACAGCTAGTCAGTCAAACTAGACTAGGTCTCTCCACTCAAATTTTGGTTTAAAAAAAAATCACATTTTTATAGTTAAATTTTGTTGTTGTTGTTGTTATTGTTTTGCTAAAACAAAACACCCGTAACTGTGGATTAAAAAAAAAAGAAAATCACAGTATTAAATCAATTACTATTGATTTAATAATTTACTTGCTCCACCTTCTGCCTCTGCTTCCTCATTGTAATTGGAAAAGATGCAAAAAAGATGACAGTGAAGGGAATATAATTTGACCCAAAATATCGAGAAAATGGACTTTGATTACTTTTTTCACTCTCAAAATCAAAATTTGCAGATATTTGACAAGGCATTTTAAAAAAAACCATACGAAATCAGACTCAGTGAAGATATAGCAAACTCATCCTTCTGTTACTACCTTCTGCTCTAGAAACACTAAGGTTTAGCACTGCATTTATTATTAATAAGTATTTATCATTAGTTTTTCATTGGGAAACTAAGAATAAAAGAGAAGCCATACAGAGATTTGATGCCATTTGTTGGAGTACACTACTTATGCTTTCCTTTTTTCTTACAGTTTCATCTATACTGTTGCAAGAAGGAACCCCTTCCTGTATGCCCCTGCAATCCTTGGTCTGGCTGCTGATTATGAGCACGCACTTCAAACCTGTTGCAAGGCAGACAATGTCGGTGTTTGCTTGGATGAAAAGGTAGAACAGATTTTTCACTTTGGGTAAAAATAGCATTTTAGTCTGTTGCAGAAAGGTCTCTTCTGCTCTTGGCAGCAATTCTTTTTAAGTTTAAAGGTGATTTTAAAAGGTCAATGTCAAATCGTGGTTTATAGTTCGAAAACAAACTGCTTTTCCATGGTGGGTTTCAGTAACCATTTACTGTGCAGAAAGAATCTGCATAGAAGGGAATGGATTAATCATGTTTTAGCCATATGGCTCAGTATCAGGTAACTTCCACACACTTTTGCATTTTGGGGAATTGTAGCTAAGATTTCTTCAGGATGGCAGGAGCCAATTTCTTCCTTTGTCAGTTCCAGTGACTTCCACATGGTCACTGTGATGCTTTGAAGGACAACTTGAGCTCCTTTGAGGCCACAGAGTTTCAATTAAATTAATATTTTGTGAGCAGTGGAAGATGAGTAGAAGAATTGTACCATGCCATAGCATGGGTAGAGTAGAAGCCAGATACTGGACCATGAACTGGTCAGGACTAAAAAATTCTCTACTTAGCTTTTCACAGTTAATCAGACAAAAATCTGCTGTGTTTCTGAAGTAGACTTTTCAGATTTTTATTCTTGTTCCATTAAATATGATCAATTTAATGTAACAATGTGCATCCTATTATCACAGGCACTTATCATAAAGGAAAAAGCGAAGAAAATAAGTGTGAAGCACAAATATACTTGTGGAATCCTCAAGAAGTTTGGCGAGAGAGTTTTCCAAGCAGAGTAAGTTCTGCTAACTGTTTTATTAGAAGTTGGTATCCTAAACCAGAAATTACTCAAGGGAAAAATATCAGCATATTCCATTCAACTCCATCTGCAGAGTCTGGAAACTGTATTTGTGATACTTCCTAGGATGCTTTTGTCTGAGGGACATTCTCCAACAAAATAGAAATTAATGGCTAAACCTTTTAACCTAGGGCGTGCCTGCAGTGTTTTTTTCTGCCTAACTATTTTTAAATATTGGATTTAATTCTGACCAGGTTTCTTTATAAAGACAGTAAGCAAAGTGAAACCCATCCATTGTAGTTTGATAGGATGTGAGTGGGACACTAGGGTGTCACTCAGAATGAGACATTACAGTGTGTTTAACTGTATCATTGCCAAAGCTGTGCCTGCAGCTTTTTGTGATAAGCATATTTGTAAACAGCAAATTAAAATGCCAGTTTGAACCTGAAAGCAATAAAAATGTCAAACTTGGCAGAATCACATTTCTTGCCAAAGGCAGACTTTTAAGATTAAGAAGGACTTTCTGCAATGATTAATGGATCACCTGCCTAAACACAGGAGAATGCATTGATTCTGTGGCTCCTCTAATATGCTGAGGTTGACTGGAATCACCCTATGAAATAGTTAGCTTCAATTTTAAGATTTAATTCAAGACTATGGGCATCTCTGCTAGGTAATCTAGAGATCCTTCACAGATAGAATGAGATAGAATGACATGGAGATTGCAGATAAACAATCACAAACTTGTCTCTCAACTTTAAAGGATCATTGGGTAAGTGAGAAAAGGTGGATATGTTTCTAGCAGGCTCAAGTTAGTTGAGAAGAATTGATGAATATTTCCCTCAAACATTGCTAATTTAGAGGATTGTAAGTGTGAATGACTTGCAAATTTTCTGTTCAATATTGAGCTTTACATAAAATTTCTCTTCTTTTCCTTTCTAGTAAACTTGCTCGTCTTAGCCAGAAGTATCCCAAGGCTCCATTCTCAGAACTTTCTAAACTTGTAGGTGATCTTAAGGGTATTTACAAAGAGTGCTGCGAAGGGGACATGGTGGAGTGCATGGATGACAGGGTAAGCTACACATTTTTCAAAAATATTTACATATCTGAAAAATATCAGGAATATTTCTATATCTGTTCATTCACAGTCCAAAGCAGTTGTATTCAATACTTGTGGTGAATTCCTTAGCCACTAAAACAAATGTGGTCAGCGTAAGTAACTGTTACTGATGTTTGGTTTTCGACCAGTTCTGGCTCGAGTCCTTTATGATGATATTGACAAGAAATTATTACTTAAAACTATAGTATGTTTCTTTGCTTGAAATCAAAACATTCATCAGGGAAGTTGTTAGATGGTGTTTATTCACTCCAAGTCAACAGCCAAGTACACAGAACAAGCGGATGCAAAAAGGCCATTTTTTTCCCCAGTCCTGCTACATGTACTACTATCATTCCAGCTTTCCTGTATTGCCAGTGAAATCTAGAGGGCAGCTTACATGAAAAGACTTGCAAACTGCAACACTAATTTGATTTAAATATTATCTATCCTCCTGGGACCTAAACATGGTTCTCAAAACTGTAAACAGCATGATTTTATGACAGTTTTTTTTAATATTGCCTTCTGTATCAGAGGTAGCCATAAACTAAACTTCAATGGGACTAAAATTCAATGAATTGAGTCCTTTGCAACAGACAGGCAGTGACTTTCACTGCCTTCCAGACTACTTGTCTTCTTACTGTTTCTAAGATTCAGGAGGGAGCCTCATTCTCCCCAGACTCCCACCAGCAAAAATCATTCTCAACAAGCACGGAAACGTCAGTCTCTCCAATAGTTCTTTTTTCTGTGGAGACCTGATTTCTTTACAAAATCTAAGAGAAATGGTGACCTAAACAAAAAGAAAGGAGCATGGGAAAGAGTGGAGTTTAATTGATCTAATTTTAAGTTATGATTTCATAACTTGCTAATAATATGTTTTAATTCCACAGGCAGAGGTTGTGAACTATATGTGCTCTAAACCCGAAGTTTTCTCAAGCAAAATCAAAGTCTGCTGTGACAAACCAATTGTGGAGCGAAGCCAGTGTATTATGGATACAGCTTTTGATGAGAAACCTGAAGATCTCCCTTCACTAGTTGACAGATACATTCATGACAAGGAACTGTGTAAACACTTTGAGGCTGACCATAACCAATACATGGCAGAGTAAGTAATGGCAACCATGTGCATGAGTAGGTTTAAGCGCAGAGAAGTTGTGAGCACTACATAAATTAATCTTCTGTGATTAAAATATGAGGTCCAGGCCTTCTGCTCTTTTAAATTAATTGCTCTTTTTTTCTGAGCTATAGCATTTCAAACACCAGAAAAAACTGTCCTCTTGGGTGTTTTGATTGCACTCAGAGAAAATTGATGACCAAATGGAATTTCAGTGTGGCTCGTGTTGTAAATTCAGCTCTGGTTTCTCATTCATGCTTTGTGACTATTATTGCTCCACACTATCCTGCCTATGAAACCTGCTTTTATCAGTACCTCCTTTTATTCAGGGGCTCTCTGTGCTTAAAAAGCATTCTATTCTGGGACAATGTTTTGTTTTTCTTGCCTTTACTCTGCTGGCTGATTATAGAATGGCTACAGCATACTAAAGTGAACATTCAAGATTCATTTTCCAGCTTACTTGATCCCATCTGAGTAACTGTCATTGTCATTTTTCTATGCACAAAGAAGGTAGCATGTTATTCCTTAGCCCTAACACTGTCAGGTTATGTCTTTCAGGTTTGTTTATGAATATGGAAGAAGACATCCTGAGTTTTCCACTCAGCTGATTCTGAGAATTGCAAAGGGCTATGAAGATCTCCTGACTAAGTGCTGCAAGACTGACAATCCTGCTGAGTGCTATGCACATGCTGTAAGTGCAATGTTTTCTTTGTACTTAACCAGAGTGCTTGGTTGATACTTATCAAGAAACAATTGGATTGAGGAGCTCTAATAGAAGACCAGACAGGAAGCATTTCAGGAGACTAATTCAGGAGAAGCTGAGATTCTGAAGGGAAAGGAAACAATTCAGTGTCCATGACAGAGATATAGAGTCTTCTGAAAATAAGGACAGTTTATGAAGTCTCAGACTAGTTTTACTCTACTTCCTGATGCATCTGTTTCTTCAAAGTGATCTAGCTTGTTCTAAATCAAAAGACTAATAGTTGGTTAACTGAATTATTCTGCAGGCTCCACTGCACATACTGAGTACCTGTTAACTGACTATGGTGGGAGCCTATGTGGCCAGATCTGAGGTACTGAGCACGGCATGCCAATGTGATGCAGGCTTAGGCTACACACCTAATTCATCTAAATATCAGCAATACAAACTGCACCTCTTAGTTTTCTGCCTGCACACTGGAAGGACTTTCTCAGTTTATACGATGTGGGGAAGATCAAAACATTTTAAGATTCTCAGCTGAAAGAATTATTCTACTTATTAAAATGGTTATCTAACAGCTAATGAGATTTAGAAGAGACCAAAAGGTATATTGATATGACTGTGACCAAGATGTCCTGATGTAATGTCACTGTTAAATTTGATACTAATTTGCAGGAGGAAGAACTGAAAAAACATATTAAAGAAACTGAGGAAGTTGTAAAAGTAAACTGTGATCTTCTTGCTGCCCATGGTGAACCAGACTTCCTCAAAGCGTAAGTATTTCCAATAAGCATTCTCAAGGGCAGTTCCATACCTGCTTTGGGTAGATCTATTCAGACTTTGCTTCTATTTTCACTTCACTGGTCTATTTCAGTGATTCAGTTCAGAAAATATTCTTCAGACGCAAACCATCTTTTGGATTTTTTTTTTTCAGAATTCTGATCCGCTACACTAAGAAAATGCCTCAGGTATCAACTGATACCTTGCTTGAAATTGGAAAGAAAATGACAGCTGTTGGTGCTAAGTGCTGCAAACGTCCTGAAGCCGAACGCCTGCCTTGTTCTGAGGGATATGTGAGTACATTCATTAATTCTCCCTACTCCTCTTCTACCTTTTTTTGTTCTCAAAAATGTTGTATGATCATACAATGATGACAATAAAATGATTTTGCCTATGAATCCCAAACTAAGTGTCCACATAAGAGAATTTGAATGCTGTTAATTTTTAATGGACAGGAGAACCCAAGTAGTTCTCTCTAGCTTGTGAAAGTTATAGCTAAATTTATTCTCCCCACAAAAAGGAAAAGTAACTTCGATTAGGTCAATGGAAACTTGCATTTAGGAAAGCTAAATGGTTTCTGACAAGAAAACTGTACTTACTGAATTTAGCATAATGGTCAAATTGTTCACAGAACGAGCAATATTTATATCAAGTAAACTATATATCAAGTAAAGTCCACGTTCAGATCTGAGAGCTCCCACTTGTAATTACACAAGCGTTACATATTCCTTCTATTACTGTAGACTTAGCTAGTGTTTGTCCTTGCTTTCTTTTCTCAGCTGAGCATTGTGATTGAGGATATGTGCAGAAGACAGGAGACTACACCTGTAAATGACCAAGTTACACACTGCTGCAGCGACTCCTATTCTAACAGGAGACCATGTTTCACTGCCATGGGAATAGATGAAAAATATGTGCCTCCACCATTTAATCCTGATATGTTCAGCTTTGATGAAAAATTGTGCACTGCTACTCCCGCTGAACAGGAAGATGGACAGATGAAGTAAGATTTAAAAAAAAAAAAAAAGTATAGAAAAATTCCTGCAGTGTAACTCTTCTTTGGGGGACAGGAGGTAAACTACATGAACTCTTTTGTGGTATGTGACAGCAACTTTACTGGACAGAGGGAATACTGGACAAAATATGTGTTTGTATTGAACTTGGCAGGGCATGACATCATGTAGTTAAAGAGAGGCAAAATAAGACATTTTCTCCCAGTGAAATCCACTCCCTAGCTGACCAGGTTTATAGAGATCCACAACCAGTGCACTTAATTAACGTCACCGTTCAAACTGGTTTGGTAAGGTTTTCATCTTTAACTGCAGAGGGAAGAAAAAGAAAGAAAAGGGGAAAAAAAAAGGAAAGGAAAGGGGAAAAAAAAGAAAAAAAGAAAGGAAGAGGTGATTCTGGAGGACAGGGAGTTTGAAGTCACAAACCAATGTAGGCTCCTCTGGGCATGACAGAAAACCTCAGAAATTATCTGTTTCTGCAGATATTAGTGGATATTATGAACTGGAAAAATCAAACTACAGCAGGAAGCATTAATTGCATATTATGTTTTTTTTCAGATTGCTTATCAACCTCATCAAGCGCAAACCCCAGATGACAGAAGAACAAATAAAGACTATTTCTAATGGTTTCACTGCCATGGTAGATAAGTGCTGCAAGCAATCAGACATTGACACATGCTTTGGAGAAGAGGTATTTCTTCTCTCCCTTATTTAAAAAAATGTATACAGGTTGATCAACAGGAAGCCATGCATGAAATGCTTATTCAGACTGCAATGGCTGCTTGTCCATGTGCTTGCAATAAATTTGCCTCTAGAACATAACATATAACTTGATTGACACACAGATTGTGGTCATAGAATAATTTCATGTGGAAGTGATGCTGGAGGTCTTCTAGACCCACCCTTTGTTCAATGTAGGACTGAGTTCGAGGTTAGAGGACATTGCTCAGACTTCTCCAGGAGAGTTTTGAGCATCTCTGAGGATGGAGAGTCTACAAACCGTAGCTGAAAAACAGGCATGTTAAGAATGGAAGCTAAATCTTTAACACACACGTGTATCTGATTATGTCCTGTGAACAGTTATTCCGTTTTCTTCAAACCAGTTAGCTACAAACATGTTCATTCATTTAGCATTTGCTCTTTACTAAAATAATCTCAGGAAGGGCTTATCTATAGACATATTGCTTAGCAGGCTCCAAGCATTTGCAACAAGTTTAACTGTCAGTTTGCAAAGAGCAAGCATTATCATTCTAAATACTGAAGATTCTGTATTAGCCATATTATAAGCTGCTTATTTATTGACTTCATTTATAACCCAACTATTACATGGGTAAGTATATTAGAAAGACCTTGGAACCATTTACTTAATACTCTCTAAAATAATTACTTTCTACCTTTGCAAGATATCCAACATATAGGGGTGCATAGTTTTTAAATTTAGAAAGCACTGTTACAGCTATCATTTGACCTGTAACATAGACATTAGATTTGAGGTTTAGGAAAGGTTTATACTCAGGGACTATATGATTTACTCTCTTCGATTCATTTCCCTCACAACTGCTTGTATTGTTTTTCCAGGGTGCAAACCTAATAGTCCAGAGCAGAGCCATATTAGGAATTGGAGCTTAATACACGGTAGGTAACAGCAATAATATGCATATATTGGAAGACCTATCTATCATTCCCTGACCACCTTTGCAGATAATTATTTCAGAACAAATAATCATCCTGTTTCCTTGAATCACTGGGTGTTTGCCTTTTCTAATATATGGTCTACCATCTGCACATAATGATATAGCACACAGAAAAGTGCAGTCCTAGTAGTATGCTACGTTTTACCAAAAAAATATTTTAATTTCTCCCATATAGGTTGCCGGTGGGGAAAATAAGAAGATAAAGTGTTTCTGTGCAACTTCTCCTCCCCATGACCTTTTGTCCCTGGTATTGAATGGCTGTTTCCTGAATCTTCAGTGTTTTGTCAAACCACATGCTTTTTCAGAAACTTTTCAATCCTATTACTTCAAAAAAAAAATGAATAGTAAATAAAAGCTTTATAAATCTGCATTCGTCCTGGTCTTCTGATCACTATCAGTATTCCCTAGAGAGCTGCTCTAGCAGCACATTTATGGACACCATAGGCAGTCCATTATTTTCTTTCTCTTGTATTTCTTGCTCTGTAAAGTATGTACATATCCCGCCCATCAATAAATATAAACACAAGTAGGTTAGTCAGATTTTACTATCCTGACTCAATTACAGGAACATTTTCCTCTTACTTCAACAATTTTATTTATATAGTAAGAGGAAAATGTTCAAAAGAACTGTTCCATCTGAATAAGGTGACAAGTAACTTCCCCTTAAAGAGAGAAAAAGATAGTTTTACATCAGCCAAAACTCAAGTATTTCTTTATCTGTGAAGAAGTTGCATACAGATCTAGTTTTAGCCATTTCTATTTACGTCTTCAGTTCTTTTTAAAGAACTTTTACTTTACAGAATGTCTTTGAGAATTCTGCAGTCTAAATCATGCCCTTCATTTCAGAAACTTCCTCACAGAGAAATTTAGGAGTTCCATGTCACTAAAGCACTTCCTGGTCCACAGAAAAACAGGTCTACTACATCAGAATGATGGATGATATTTTTGATTAGAGTCTTACTATACTATCACGTTTCATTTGGGAACTTTTCTTGGCCTTGAAACTCATCATGAATTCTGGGTTTCACAAATGGTGAATTTCCTGCAAACTGTAAAAGCATGCTCTGAATGAAACATTCAGAGATACAGGTCCATATAGTTGAAAAATTAAATGAAGGAATCACAGATCATCTTGTGGCTGAAAATTTTGATCTTCCAATCACCCTATGTCACAGTTATGTTTTACTTCAGAAGAATTTCTATGACTTCAAACCTAAGTCACTAATTCATAAAACATGCAAAACCTAACATTGCAGAACAAAGAAGCTTTTTTAGCACATATGAAAGTCTTCAGTATAACAGACAGATCCAGATGTTAGAAATTCCACTTTTCTCTATAAGCATCCTTAAACATAGAGTAGTAAATATCTTTGTGTTTGTACGACTGAAGCTGTCCTTGTGGAGAGGTTGGACGAGTGTCTAACTAGTATGATGTTGAGCTGAGTTTCCAGAACAGATCTGTGTCTAAGTACATAAGATTTCAGCAGCCTGAATGGAAAGAACATCCCACTTCAAGTTGCAATTCTCTGGCTGCTACTTTTACTGTTAAGAAAATGCACTTGTTAGCTGGGCTTTGGGCATACCTCTTTCCACTGAAATGCTTGGACTGCCTCAGTCATTCACTGAAAGTCAAACAAACACATTCTTCACATATGAACCATCATTTCAGTATTATGATTTTCCAGAAATCTGATCCATCTCACCAGGAAAATGTCTCAGACTAACCTAGCTACAATTATTCTGAGCAAAGCCAAGCCTTCCAGCCCAATTTCAGCAATTCTGCAGGTGGTCCTTGAAAAAAAGTCTCTAGTAGCTCCAATTCACTCAAAATATGGAATTTAATGAGTGTAATTTATTCACTTTACAACTGATGAATGAACTTCTGGGGTTTTTTTGTTGTTGTTTTTTCTTTTTTTGAGGATTTGTCGGAACATCCACTTTTTAAAAATTTTCCACAGGCCAATAAAGATAATCACAATTGAAGGTTACAGTTGTTAGCACAGAATACCAAAATACACGGAGCGCAGAGCTTGTTACAGTGCTAGTATCTCAGCTGGCTACACTGCAGTTTGTAGTCTGTCAGAAGCAGATCTCACTGAATATCTTAACTGAAAATACCATTGTGAATATATAAGTGCACTCAAAAAAAGCCTTTGACCCCTCCTTCCACACTGAACCAAGAGATAAAGAGATGATGTTTATAACATTTTTCTGTAATCGGTTTTGGAAATCAGTCTCTCTAGAATTGTATATTGTCTTTCTGATGACCAGGAATAAGCCTATGTAGCAATATGTAGCAAGATTTTGATAATAGGAAGAAATGTTGGAAACCTCTGCTTGAAATAAAGCCAGACACGGCAGAAGTCACTGCCTCCTTCCTCTTGGCTTTCCCTTCTTTGCAGAACATCTGTAGGGTTGTGAACCAACTACAGAGATGGTGACTAGCTCCACTGACTCATGTTAAGGAATTAGGCCATCTTAGATGCCTACAGCTGTCTTCTCTAGCATGTATTTCTGCTGGATAGATGTACATGAAACCCCTGCGAATGTTAGGAGTTACTTTATAATGACATTTACCACCACAAAGCCAAGAATCGTGCGTAGGGGTACAGAAAACAAGATGTACATGAACACCAAAAAGTAAATTCAGAAATGTTTTATCAAGGACTTTAAATCCAAGCTTTAAAGCTTTAAATCCAAAATGTCTATTTACCCAAGTTTCAAGTCTCTTCTTAAAAACTATTTATTCAAATGTATTCTTGTGGCTGTCAGAAAAAGATGAGGAAGTGCTAAGTGTCACTGGCTCATTACAGTGTTGGCTTGTTGAAGAGAAGAAAAAAAAATTGGAGCTCAGGGTAAAATGCCACTGAGAAACATGGTCTTTAGCTGGAAGAAGTCACTCAAAAAGTCTTTTAATAAAGTCTGGTGGAGTGGAAGAAGGCAAAGAAAGCTTCCATTTACAGGTTCAAGACCTAAATAGCCACTCTTCAATAAAGGCAATGTCCCCATTTCTCTCGGGAAGCATGCAGAAATAGCAGAGAGCCCGGCTTCGAATGGAGACGTGCACAGGACAGCAGTGCCTGCTCTGTGCACCCACTGAAAGGGGCAGGCCAGATGTGACCAGCATTAAAAACCAATCTGATGGCAGAAAGATTCTGCAAGAAGGACAAATTTCAGAAAAAGCACTCCAGGAGCCCAAGGGGAATTTGCACATTGAAACCTATGACGCCAGTAGGTCCAGAGTGCAATGCTCAATACCTTTGGAGAAGTGTCTTTCACCAACTGGGGCCCTCTGGCAAGGGCAGGTATTTTGCTTTGTAGCCTGAGGGCAGCTATAGCAAGTTCCTCCCTTCACCTACAAATGCCGCATAAGCAGGTCAGTGCAACCAAAGTTTGTGTTGTACTAAGATAACTGTGACTGTGTTGTGTTAAGATAACTTGTTTTGACACACGGCAATGATGTTTCCCTAGGCCAGACCATCGCTCCTACAGGTGTCCGATAAGACAAAGACAAGTTGTAAATTGCAGCCTTTGTACTTTGTTGCGCCAGTTCAGATGTAGCCAGCCCCGTCCAGCATTTTGGAGCATAGATAAAAGCAGAAGCGTTTTGCTTAGGAAGTTAGGGGGAAGAAGGAAAAAGAAAAGGGTTTTAACTGGAAGAATTGCTTGCTTCCTACTCTCCAGGTGTTGTAAGTTTGTCTTCCTTTCTCATACTTCACTAACATACCCACTTAGCTTGCCATTAAAAGTGTTTTGCTTTAGTAGCCAACAAATATTAAACAGTCACTATAGAAACAGCATTTCTTTAAAGCTTTCACACTCAATATTGGGCCACAGATCCCACCTGACACCCGCATTCCAACCAGGATCCATGCTTGCTTCTCTCTTCCCCAAAGGTGATGACTAATCAAGCCCAGAACCTAGGAAGTTACTCAGTGCAACCAAGAGAGAAAAGAACCACTCCCGGGGAAGATCCTCACCTAAGGCACAATGAGGTTTCTTCTAATGTGTTCATCCCATTATGCATGAAGGAATAGCTCTGTAGAGTAAAAACAGAGGATCAGTTTCGTTGACGAGACTTTACAAGCACCACCACCACCCCTGCTTGAACTCCACTGGGGTTTGAACCTTGACCAGAGGTATCTGTCCTCCACTTCTAAGATAGATATTTATTTTCTGTTATCTTTTACTACCAAAAATGATGGCTAGAGAAGAGGTTTTCGCTGAGGTGAGCCAGAGCTTGCAGAGTTACCGGAGTTCTCCTTTTCTGTTCTATAGAAGAGTATTTTGCTCTTAACAGGCTCCTGGAGGGAAGTGTGTTTGTGGGGAGTATGATAGGTGGATAGTAGCTAAGTTACAGCTCAGTCCTCATGTCACAAAGGTGACAAAATAACATTTCAGGTTAAAAACTGTGCATTTTCCTGTGTTATGTCACTCTGATACAATACAAATACCAAATGTGTCTTTACAAGCCCAAACAGAAAGGGCAGAGACAAAAACATTGCTAAAGAAGTGGTGAATGAAGCTTTTTTAATTACCAGCCAAATAGCTCAGAGGAACTGAAGGACAGAGACACTCAATGCCAGTTTTTGGCAGCACGTAGGCGTGCGTGGCCTGGGCGTGCTCCCACCTGTACTGCAAGAGTTGATCCCATCTCCTGTGCTGACACATTTATACACCCACAGTACAACACCCTCAGAAACAAGCACATGGAGGCCATGCAAAGCACCTAAAGTATGACTAAAAAGGGAGGAAAAATTAGGTATTATACATTTTTTTTTCTCCATTCCCTGAAGATAAGAGAACCTGAACAGACCTCATTGTAGCTAAATACATTTTTGTTTGCTACACCAGCCTGACTATTATTCCAAAAATATTGGCCAAGAAGACATAATAGTAGGAAATGAGAAAACATGTTAATGCCTTGCCAAAAATTCCCAAAATTCCATATAACATTTCTCATGAGCAATGTTATACTTCTCCACATACTGGATAAACCATTAATTTACAAGCCCTTTAAAAAATAGAGAGGTCTAGATTACAAATACAAGAAGGAAGTAGGTTAAGGCATGCGTTTTTGCCTAAACATTCCCAGTCTGGAAATCATCTCCAAGTTAGAGAGACGCTTACAAATCATTTTGTTAGAGTTAGTCCTTTCCATGGGCTGACAAGAGCATTTCTTGACCATCACACCTTGCAGTGTGGCCACGTAATTTCTGTGTTAAATAGCAGCTACAGCTATAAAGTAAACAACTTAAATTGTCCTCCCATTTTTTCCCCCCTTTCAGGTTTGCTACATACACCAGAAAACACTTGTTGAAATACAGGTAAGGACATTTTGTGTAGTGTGTCCTATAACATCCCTTAAGTTTTAAAGTATGGTTTCAGTGTTAATCTGAGTGTTAATTGCCAAACTGTGGTAATTTCTTTTAATCTGTTAATGTTACTAGAAAAACTTTCTGCTTTCTTCAGTAAGCTCTGAAGCAGACCAAAACCAAAAAACAAGTCCAAAACGCAGGACAGATGCTGTAGAGATCAAACAAGCTTTTCCACATGCATCAGCCACGCTCCAAACAGTCTGCACCTCCTCATCATACAGAATGAACCCTCTACAAATCATGGTTTCTAAGGCCATTCTGTGATCATTTCAGCTTAGCTTTAGCCTCTTGATGAATAAAGAGATAAAAAGGGATAGGAAGTTCAAGTCCACCCTGAAAGTCCTAGATTCAGTCTGCAGTAAAGCCGGAAGGGGTACAAGGTAACACACAAGTGACCTGTTGGACCTTCCCTTAGTTTTCCTGAATGCAAGAAGAGATTGTCTCTGGAAGCAGCGATTTCCAGGAAGGAATGAAGAGCAGCATCAGGGAGCACTCAAGTTCCACTCTCTGCTGATCATCTTTTGTGCTTTCTTCCTTGTTTTTTTGGAATAAAAGTCATAATAGGTATGTGGTAAGGATGGGCACCTGAGGCTTTACTGAACACGTTAGACTAGTAAAGTCAAATAAAAACCAATGTAACCTGGATAGAGCTTCCATGAGCAGCAAAATTGTACTCCCACAAGTAACAGTACAGTAAGTCTGAATAATAAGCAACAGTACAGTAAGTGTGAATAAGAAACCGTATGTCTGGAACAGTATGGATCAGTAAGTCTGAATAAGGAGCATAAGCAATGAAACACAAGACTAAGACTATGAAGTGTATTGGTTACAACAGACACCTCTGCCCAGGCCACAGCCTCAGCCTTGTCTTTCTTGGCTGTGCAGATTAATGGTCTGAGTAGCGAGGGGTTGATACCTGTGCAGCGGCATAGAGAAATACATTCACAGAAGTTACAACTAATTATATGATTGACTTGCCAGCTTTCTCATTATCGAATTTTAAATGCATTTTATTTTTTTCTCCTTCTTCTATTCACATTTTTTTTTTTCCCCCCAGGTTTCTTGTCGTCTTTAGACAGAAAACATCCTAGGTCTCCATCTTCAGATATTTACATTAAAAATGATGTCTCAGTTCCAAGGAATGTTCTTCCAAAAACATGGTAATTGACCAAAATTACCAGGTTAATTTACTGCCTACCCCCACTCCAAAAAACAAACAAACAAAAAATTTTGTCTTACGTGTTGACATCTGTAAACATGAGGGGAATGCTGACTCACAATGCTGTGTGAAATTCTCCAGTCCTCTCCTCAGCTGACCAGCCAAAGAGGTGCAGAGTGGAAAATAACTGGCCTAGATTCCGCCTGTCTGCAATGATAGAAAATACGATAGCAGTTCTACCTTCCACAGGAATATTTGGTTGGAAGCTGCCTTTAATTTTTTTTTTTTAAGAATATAATCTGATCACATTTCTAAATACTAAATAGAATAATATATGCTCAAATAAAGTCTACAGTGCTTCCTTTTATATTTTTTATGCAAATATGAATATTAGTATAATGGAAGTCTTCTTGCTGATTCTTGTTTTTTGTTCCCTATTTCCCCCCATCCAAGATAGGTTGGAGAGCTCCAGCATGCATCTTAACACAGCACACCCCTAACAGCAACTAAAACTATTGATGGAAAAAGCGCTCCCCAAATCTTATCAACAAAGCACAGGGCTTTGAGACCTTGTCACTACCTGGGGAGAACCTGAATTCCCCCACTTGTATGAACCTCTTTTGAACATTATTATTAAATTCAGAGTAGATGTTCAGGGTCTAATAGAAATGAAAATCACAGTGCAATAAGGTAGGTGTAATGTAATACTATGCTTAGATCACTTCTGTTACCAGAAGACACCATTTTTGGTTTGGAGGACTAAAGAATAGAAGTATGGATACAAGCACAAAGAAACCAGCCCAAGCAAAAAGATAAGTTCACAACAGAAGTCAGATGAACACCACTTCTTACCCGCGAAACCAAAAATACCTCCTTAGCTTTGGACAAACCTGGCTGCACTTTGGGAATTACAATCACTGACCCAAGTGCATCACGACCAAGGTTCAGTTTGACACAAGGACCTCTCAGAAAACATGAAGAGAAGCAAGAAATGAAAACCACCACCAAAACCTATTTAACCCACCTCTTCTGGGGTGAAGGCATGAGGAGCAAGAGCTGCCCCTACCAGAATTGCTGCTTTTTCCGGATCTGCTGAAGGTCCCTCCCACCTGCCCACAGCTGAGCGGGATTCCAGCACCTGCTCGAGGCTCTGGCTGGAGCTTGCAAGGCCCCTTCTAAGAGAGGAACAGCTGGAGACAGCAGCGCCCGTGATAGGTAGAGCTGAAGAGATCAGCACTGGTTCTGCACTGCACAGGGAGAAGAACAACAGAGACTCCTAATGCGGAGCTGCACACTGTGCTGGAGCGCGTTTCCCATGCTCGCCATGCTCTTTCATTCCAGATCAATCCTATCCTGCCAATATCCTATCCTGTCAATACTATCCTTACCTTCCCTCCTGTGACTGACAGCCTGACGTGCCAGCAGCAGCGTTTTGAGGGAGAGCTAGACCAGAGCTAACCCTCCTGCTGAGCATGGAAAAGGAGAGCGGAGGAATTAAATCTACAATTGGCTTTAACGTGGCTACAGACAGCCACATACAGATTCCTAAAATATTTAGGACAACATATTGCACTACTGAAAAACACCTTTAATCCTCTGGGCTTGATGACAAGGGCATATTTAAAAGTATGGTCAGTGACCTCCAGATCAGAGGCATCTTTCTTTCACTCAGATAAATCTATTTTGCAGTGTAACAGAGCTCGTCAATGTCTTCTTAGACAGATATGGTTTCGCCTTAGATTTCAGGTCCCCTGCTCTGAGAAATAGCCATCTTCACTCAGAATCTGCTTTCCTCTCGATACAATCTGTCACGATTATGAATGACTTGGAGCAATTTCTTTCATCTCAGAACAAGGAATACTTCCAGGCTACAGGAACAAAAAACTTTGACTTTGTCCCTTCCATTTGATTTAAGACATATATCCTTGCATACCCATCTCTTTGCTACAAGGATAAGCTGCTTTTTGAAGCCACTCTATTGCATAAAATGTCAATAGTGCCGTAGACCATTAAAAAAGATCACGAAAATTACTTGTATTATTAACTTGAGTACTAACTTGATTTTTCCCCTTGGTTCTACTATTCTGAGTTTATTTTCTTTCCAAATTGCAGAAACATTTTGATGCTATTCATGATGAAAATAGGGTAACTAGGCAGCTTTTGCACTAGGACATTTAGCAGCTGGGATCAGGAGAGAGCTTGTTCAGCAAGGAGAGATGCAAAAATCTCGGGTTAGCATCTGAACCTGGGATCTTCAGTCAACAGTGTGTTACTGAGGCTCCTCCTGTAGGGTCCACCTTTGAACAAATGTGTAAGTAAAAGAGATTTATATGCATGATAAAGAGCACATGAATGTTTAACTTCATGTTTGAAGTGTGATAAGCTGAAAATGTCTATTTGTCTAAATTTTGTGGAAAAAATAAAAGATTCTACAAGGTCCTTTTTTTTGCAACCAGTAGCATCACACTGAAGAAATGACATCATGGTGTTTAACCATTGTAGGAATACTCTGAAAGGTCTCATCCTGCATATGTCAGCCAAAGGGTTTTGATTAACCAAAAACTGCTTGGGGGAGTATAAAAGAAACTCTCACCTCTTGAGTCTTTCTGCCTTTCACAGACAAACCAAGCCCAGTTCAGGCCCCTGCAGCAATCTGACATTATGAATTGGAAAATAATCATTTGTTTTATTTTATTAGAAAGTTTTACTGCAACCAAAGCCCTGCCCAGAAGTTATCGGGATGTAGGTAAGAATATATCTCATATTTTGCACTTTTCTTTCACATAAGGCTGATGACTGCAACTCCTTGCATGTCATTATTTTGAATCTCCTTTTAACACTGCTAATTGTATGTGTTTTCTTTGTGAGTTGTAGGTAAAAACAAAATTACACCTGTATTAGTTTTTTTATGTGATACAGCTTAGATGTTCTGCTTCTTAATGTTTTGTGAGTCCATGCAACCAGTGCTTACTTAAAGGATAAATTCTAATCCACAGCGATGTAGTTTTGCCGCTTAGTTTCAGGTATTCCAAAGATACCAGGGTAAATTCTGATTGCAGTTTTTCTAGGCTCTCAGATCGTGGGAGAGAGAGAAAGAGAACCCACAGGCGGGGGGTGCTGGCTGCAGAAGTGCCTTCAGAGCAGCTGGGTTGGCTATTGTGATGGGTTGTGCGTTGGAGAAGCCCGTGCCCTTTGCTGATCGCTGAAGCAGCCTTCGAAGACCACACTTCTCACTGAGCTACCAGAGCTAAATGCCAAGCATGAAACCACCAAAAAACTCCCCTAGTGCAGGGTTAAGATAATTCTTTTATGTTACTTTTTTTTGTCAAAAAGTCAGATGTTTTTGCATCTTTAAGATTTCCAGGTGCGTTGAATGGCCCAGCAGTATAAAATACAGCAGATGCTGATGGTATTTATCTCTTGGCACGGTCTCATTTTCCACCTCTGCATCACTCAGAGTGAGAAACTGGTTTATGTCTTCATTTTTTGGCCCCTTTTTAGGGATCTCAGTGCTACCTCAGGGACGTGACAGGACACACTTCTGCTTCACACTTCCATTAGAATTAATCCTTGGGAAGAGTCTCTGACAAATGAGGAACTTAAAAATTCCCTGGGAGTAAGTTTGGCCAGTAGAACAAGCCCATTGGCTAAGAAAAAAAATATTTGCACATGATATTCAGATACATTAGACCTCCCCCTTTTTTGTTCCCCTCTGGGCCCATTGGCAGCATGCCCAGAAAGCTGCATCTCCATTAATTTGCTGGTGCTTTGCCTACCCATGTAGTCCTGAATTTAGCCCACGTTTTCCAAAATCAGAATCCCTCATCCATGCCCAACCAGTGATGAAGCAACCTTTAAGTGGCTAAGGCAAGGTTAAAAGGTATTATCTAGGCTGCTTGCACAATGATTGTGCCTTGCCTCCTCAAAGGAGCTGATAAGCTTCTAAAGTGTCCTTTGAGATTCCAGCACCAAAAATGATTCTTTTTCTTTAAAGGAGCCTTTTTTTCATTCAAAAACCCATTCTCTTTTATTTCAGAGGCAAAAGCCACCATTGGCCAACGCTTTTCTCAGCTACAGGAGAACAATTTTAAAGCCATGTGAGTTGCCCAGATAAAGACTCTGCGTGCAGGTTTGGTGCTAGCAAAAGTTCGCGTGGCGTTGGGCCTCGCTCAGAGATGAGCCGGCCCCACAAGTGCCCCCAGTGCGCACGGGGACCCCTCGCTGGCTGCGTCAGGCTGAGCTCGCGCGCACAGAGCGTGGGCTGTGCGGGGCGCTCAGCAGTGAACGTAACACTGTGTGTTCTCCTTGCAGCGCCATGATCATGTTCGCTCAGTACGTGCAAGAAGGCACTTTTGGCAAAGCAGTTAAAATGACGGAGGGCGTCACGGCGCTTGCCAGACAGTGCGCTGCCGGAGACCAGGGTAGCCCTCATTGCCTGGAGCCCTTGGTAAGCACCTTCGTACTCCTGCTGAGGCAAAGATTTGCACCAGGGGTTTGTAACTTCAGAGCCCTGTAGGTGTTTTTCCCAAGAGGAGGATGTTACTGTGACGTGACTTTCTTGAGGATGCCTGTTGCATCTCACCAGTCCTCTCCTTCTTGAGAGTAACATCCTGAAGATCCTCTGGAGAGGATCTCCCTGCTCTCCTGGCAGATCCTGCTGTCCTGGCAGCTGCAGAATACAAACCCAACAATCATCCTAGTTGTTATCAAGGGTCGGATTATTGTAAGCAAGTGCAGTGAGAGGTGCACAGTGCGTGTGACAGTCCATTTCAAAGCCCTGCTTGGCATAGAAAGGCATTCAAGTTTGAGAAATCAACATTTATGTGTTTTACAGGTCAGTTTGCTATTCACTGCAATCAGATCAAAAGGTAATAAAAATAGAGAACCTCTAAGTTTATGCAGATAAGGCCTTGTTGTGTGAAATACTTTCCACAGAGAGCTTGCAAGAGTGAAGTGGAATCTTCACAAGGATGTATATGTTCTTTAATTTCTCACAGGAGAGTATTTTCCTCGATACGATATGCCAGGAGGAAAATCTTCCCAGGGTTGCTGACTGCTGTGCTAAAAAAGGCTCTGAAAGAAATGACTGCTTCCTCTCCCATAAAAACTCAACAAGAGGATTCATTTCTCCTTTTGAAAGGCCAAACGCTGAAGCTGCCTGCAAAAATTATTCACAGCATCAACATTCATTAACAGGATAGTAAGTAAATAAATTATAGATCTATTATTTAAATGTGATGTTTAGGTGCCTAGAGACAACAAATACAAAAAAAATTCCAAAAGGTAAATATTAAATTGTCTGCAAATTCCTCCTTACTTTTCTTCCCAACACAAGAGCATTAACATAATTTATCCAGCTGTAATTGTCATTACGTGAATCCTTTCCTGTCACTCCTGTGTTGGATGTAGCTCCAAATGATGAAGATGTTTAAGATGAAGACGTTTATCTTCCTGTTTTAGTTTTATCTACGAGATTTCCCGGCGCCATCCTTTCCTCTACGCCCCCACAATCCTTTCTGCGGCCGTGCAGTACAATGAAATGATGAGAAACTGCTGCACCGGTGCTGACGACCCCACACACAGCCTGGACGAATGCTTTCACAGACAGGTATTATGTAGAGTTTACATAATGTGCAACCAGAGGCTTTCATTGAGAGAAACAAATGCAGAAGCAGAGCTACCGTCAGCCAGCTCTCCTTCAGCCATCGAAACCTAAAACACGGCATGTTAAGGACAAGCAGAAACGAGATCTAAACACTCTCTTGACTCATAGCTCCCATTGAGTTAAAATAAAACACCTTCCTTGAGGCAGCTGGGCAGGCGTAGCTTAGCTGGGCACTGCAGTCCCCACACCTCCACAAGGGCATCATTTTCCACCCCGGCTTTGCTGCCTGCCGCGGGGTTGTTGCAAGGAGAAAGCTGTGCTGTGTAGATTGCAGAAGTCCGATGGGTTTCCTGCTTATAGCCCTCCCTGGCCAATAACTGCCCCACAGAAATGTGTCCCACATGTAGCCAGTGTCTGTCAGCTGGAGAAACCTACCTCTAGCAAGGGAGCCTTTCCTTGCTGAACAGATAAATATGCCATTTATGCAGTTTGGGCTGGCCACAATATATTAAAATACTGAACTAGTTTAATCTTATCTCATAGCAATGCAAATGCGCGTGGCTCCCAGGTGAAAGTTTCTCCCCTTACAAACATAAAACTACTGTTCCAAAGGGGTACTCATTTTCTGTTCACGTTATGCCTCTTCTATAAATGCTGCTGAATGAGTAAGAAGGACAACAGGTTTTTTTCTGCTTTACTGGCCAATAAACATTCTTTTTCCTACTAAAAATCTCTCTAAAAAACAATGTAGTGATTTTGCCATGAAGCATCGTCTTCCCTCTTCTTTTATTTTAATGGTTTGTATCCTCTTTCTACCAGATACCAAAGGTGATGAAGCCAATAAAAGAAGAGGGCCTGAAGCAGGAACACACATGTGGAATCTTAAAGAAGTTTGGAGAAAGGACTGTAAAGGCGCTGTGAGTCTCCCAACCCCATCTTTATGAGAAGAGGCTTCACTTTGTTTGTTTTGGCTGCACAACAGCCTCACTGACTACCGGGCTGCAAAGCCTTCCTAGGGGTGCTCCTTATTCACATGGCTCCTGCAGGAACATTTTGTGCTGTGAAATAAAGGGTGGATCCACATCTGCCCCAGTACGACAGCTGCGCATATTCTTCACGTCAGTTTTGCACCCAGATCACCAACAGCATTATCTAACAAGGAATGCAGATTAGGAACAGAAACTTATGCATGACTTTAGTCACTGTTTCCTTGCAAACTCCCCTTACCCCCCAGAAATGTAAGAAAAATTTGAAAAGAAACCAGTCCTCTGTGATGAAAGCTAGAGGGATTTGGAGCAGATTAACTTTCAGTAAAGTTACCCAGCTCTTTTTCTGTTTTGACCCCAGGTTGCTCCTGTTCTGTTCAGTGCAAGGTGGGAGAAAGAAATGGGGCAGATTCATTCCACTTAAAATCCTTAGGTGGCTCTGCATGTCAGCTCTTGCATTTAAAGGATATTATCAACCCACAGGAAAGCAGGGAGAGACTGTTTACCAGTCTCCAAAGCAAAATACCACAGTTTCACATTGTGAACCTATAAATAATACTTATCTTGATTCTTTTTAGGAAGCTTGCTCAGATAAGCCAAAAATTCCCTCGGGCTGATTTTGTTACCATTAGCAAGCTGGTACTGGACATCACCAACATACACAAGGACTGCTGTCGTGGAGACATGCTGGAGTGTATGCATGATAAGGTAACACGCAGTTAATGTTTTCACATTTGCAGAAATTGAATGTATTTTTTATCGCTCTCTTGCATTTTTTTTCCAGCTCTCTTGCATTTTTTCCCTTTTGTGCTGCAACAAGTTTAATCCTTCAGTCTGAAAATCTACTTGATTGTCCCATTTGAGTTCCAGTCATGCTAAGATACAGAAAGGTCATCTTGTGCCTGAACCTATCACTGTCTTTCTTCTGACAAATATGTACTGCACTGCTTTGAGCAAACCGTGTTGCCTTCTCTATCTGCAAAACGCAGATAAGAACAATGACCCTTAAAAAGAGAAGCACGAGTGATACAAGGTTACCCTAAACTTCATCATTTCTTTACTTTACAGGAAGAGATTCTAACCTACATCTGCACCAACCAAGACAGTATATCAAGCAAAATTAAAATCTGCTGTGAAAAGCCATTGTTTGAAAGAATTGAATGTATAATTAATTCAGAAAATGATGATAAACCTGCAGATTTGTCTCCTCACATCAGAGAGTTTATAGAAGACAAAGGAGTATGTGAACGCTTTGCTCAGGAAAAGGATAACCACTTGGCCAGGTAACACAGACCCTCTTTTACTCTTCTGCAGTTCTGCTGTATCATGATTTGGGTCAGCAGATGCTAGCTGGGCAGTTAAAGCTGGGCACATCAGCCTCAGACTTGCCTACTCTGTGAGCATGTAGGTAGGTGAGATCATGGAAGTTTATCTTAGTAAACATCGCTCAACCCTAGAGAGCAAGGAACAAAAACAAACAGGGCACAACTGACTTGAGGGACAAAACTGAGGAGAAGTGAGGAGAAGTGATGAGCCTCATCAGTTCTGCTCTTGGACTCAAAATACAATTTTGATACAGTTCAAAGTGGAAACTCAAAACCACTTGTGTAAGTCAGACTCACGTCTTCATTCAAACAGGTTGGGCCATTTCTGTTCTAGCCAAGTTCCTTAGTGCTGTGAGGTTTGATCCTACCTGTACCCTCCACGGCAAAGATTCCACAGGCTGCAGTAGAAAAGGTGCCACAGGCAAAGAATTTCCTTACTTGAACCAGAATCTGTTGTTTCCATTTATGCAAAGGTCATCTAAAAGTTAGGCATGTTGCAGCTGTGCAGAGTGATTGCTTCAGAAGAGCTAATTGTGCTCCAGTGACTGAGCAACTGGTCTGTTATTGGACACGACTACAGCAGCACCTAGCTAGGCTCACACACACGCGTGCTCCCCATGTACCCCTGAGCTCGGCCTGACTCAGCCTAAGCCTCAGCTGGGGCAGTCCCGGGGCCAGGACTGCTCAGGCAGGACGGGGGTCCAGCCACCGCCTTCCCCACAGCCCCGCTCCCAGCCTGGCCTTCTGCGTCCTGCCCAGTTTGGCAGGAGGTCAGAAAGAGCCATCCTGAAAGTAGGCTGCAGATTGAGCACCCCGATCTCTTGGCGGCACTTATTTTATTATCTTTTTTTCTAACTCCTTTAACTGACATCCTCCACCTTTTACAGGTTTCTCTATGAATATTCCAGAAGACACCCTGAGTTTTCCGCTCAGATGCTTTTAAGAATTGGTAAAGGATACGAGGACTTACTGGACAAGTGCTGCAAAACCAGTTCTCCAAACGAGTGCTGCAGGAGAGGGGTGGGTGCTGCCACGCTGATGCAACACGCAGGTGGTTTTGAGCAGATCACCACAGGTCTGCTTCAGGCCAGCCAGTGAATTCCCACACTAGAGCTGGAATCCACAGATCCTTATAGCAAACCCAACAAATATTAAAAGGCCTGACTGATTCCTCTATGGAAAACTAGCAGAGCCAATAGTCTTCAGCTACTTGAGTGAGTCTGGGATTTTTGGGGAAACAAACATGGCTTTGTAGAAAGCGAGGAGTGGTATCTCTCAGGGAGGATGAAGTGAGGGATATTAAAGCCTTGTGATACAGTAAGGGCATTCTGCTGTCCCCCCGGTACAGCAATGCCTCAAGCTAACTCCTTTTCCTCAGGAAGAAGAACTGAGGAAGCACATTCATGAGACGGAAAGTGTGATGAAGACAAGTTGTGACATCTACAAGGAGAAAGGAGATTACTATTTCCAAAACGAGTACTGCTTTTTTTTTTTTTTTTTTTTAAAACATGTTTACATTATTCCCATACCAGCTTTGGCTAGGGTGAAATGTGGCTGTCAAAAAAGCTAGGCTTACTGATGTCACCTGTCACTACTGATGAGTGCTTGGGCCAAAGATTACTGTAATTTTAGGATTATCTTTTCCTTTTTCAATACAGTATCATGTCCTCTCATGAGTTCTATTCTTATTCCAACTCACAAAGCAATGCAGTGATAGCTTGTTTAATCCCCTGTTTAAAACACCGTTTTCTTACTTTCTAGCTGTGTTTTGAGTTGTAAGCTGTAACTTAAAAGCTGTAAAATTGGCCAAAAGACAGTTCTTTGCCCTTTGCAAAAGGTTTATCTGCAGCAAATGTAAATATTACCAGCTGTAGCCAAAAAAAAAAAAAAAAAAATTACTGTAGTGGGAGCAAAGCCTGGTTGGAGGAGCCCTAAGGTCTGCTCAGGCAGGAGCTCCTGCACAACAGCCTGCAGGCACAAGGCGTTAGCAGGAACTTTGGCCCCAATGAGCAGCATTCATGAGCACATGCCTAGCATGAAGCATGCAAGTGCTTTCAGCAAAACCCACAAATCACCGCATATACAATGTGAGGCTTCTGCTTTCCTTCCTGAGACACATACAGGGCTTTCTGCATCCCCTGGCACATTTGTCTTTACAAGACCTTCAGTCCAGGCAACTTCTGCCTATTTTGTCACTTCTGGCTGTTGCATCAGTGGTGACACTGGTAAGTGTCATAATTCTAAAAGAAAACAGTGAACTTGTTTCAGATTATTTGTTTTTTTGAGAAGTCTCTTAAAATATTTTTCTTCTTTGGAAATATCTCTGCCATCCCATGGAAATCAGTAACACAGGGAAGATATATGAAACTTTTCATAATAGGGCCCAATAACAGATAATGTTATGAATATTTGTTTTTGTTTAACCTCATAAGAGATCTAGGGAAAGGAGAGATCTCACACAAACAGAATATGCTACTTTTGCCCCATGTGTTATAAACACCGGGTTTAGTCCTGTCCTTGTACAAATGACTGGTTTTCCTTGGGGCTTGGCTGCACCTTTACTAGTGTGAAGGCAGCGGATTGCTCAGTGCTGCCCAAAGGAAACAAAACCTGGCTATACAAGAAATTATCATTTCAGGCTTCTCATGAGCTTCACCAAGAAGATGCCCCAGCTAACATCCGCAGAGCTGATAAAATTCACCAAGCAGATGACTACAATTGGTGCTAAGTGCTGCCAGTTAAGCCCAGACAAGCTACTGCCTTGTGCTGAGGAAAATGTAAGTATTTTTTTCTGAGCTTGATCCTACTTTCCCCTGAAGCTCTGGCTCTATTCCTGCCGCCATCAGGCTCCAACAACCCCAAGTGCTGGGAAAAGAGCAGGATAGTCACTGAGCTGGAAGATATATGTGAGCGTGAGTCAACCTCACTGAAGGTAAAGCTGGAATTGCACCATATGAGGACAAGGAAATAGGTTAGCACTAGACAGTTAACACTTGCACAGGGCTGGGGATATGACCCTGACCCTTTGATACATCTCTTGTCTCAGAAATTAATCCCTTCTAGATGCCTGAGGCTATGCTGCTCTCCTAAAAGGACCAATTCTATAGGATGCTCTCATAAGAAGTCATCATTCAATACAGAAATAAACTTTGGTAAAAGTAGCATTTCAAGAATTTCTGAAAAATGAAACAATAATGTGATTTTTTTTTTTCTTAACTTTGTGATAAAGCTGGATCTTGTTCTTGGAGAAATATGCAGACGACACCTAAGCAACCCTATAAACCCCAGTGTTTGTCACTGCTGTAGTAGCTCCTACGCTCTCAGGCGGCCATGCATGGGGAAGCTGGAAATGGATGAGAACTACGTGCCCTTACCACTGACACCTGGGCTGTTCACTTTCCGCGAAGACTTGTGTACAACCGAAGAGGAAAAGCTACAGCACAAGAAGCAGGAGTAAGATCTGCCTTTTTTCTGTGTCACCTCTATGTTTTGTATTCTCCTCTGGTGATGCTCTCCTTTCCCTTCTTTTCCTTCCCACTGCATGTAAACAGAGCCAGCCCGACTCCAGCTCCAAGCTACTGCTGCCTTCTCTCTTAACACTGCATTTCTTGGCTAACTGATTCCATACTGACTTACTTGCTTTTGATTAAAGTCACTTTCAGAGCAGTGGGAATCATCACCCTACTGACATCAAGCCAAGAATTACAAAACTGATCTCTACATATTTGGGTGCCCAAGTCAACAGGCCATTAAGAAATTTACTTTTCATAGAACAGAGACAGTGTTTACACAGATTTAATCTTGCTTAAGAATTACCATATCCAATTTTAAAGTCTGAGAGGCAGATGTGGACACATTCTTTGTGCTGTCAGCTTGTCTGGGGGTACCTAAGAAAGGTAAGACTGGAGAAAGGAGGGAATAAAAGGCTGATTTTGCAGGATGCGCTTCAGGAGGTGCTTCTGTTGTGTCCCTGCTTCCCTCCCTGCCTCACCAGGCTTGCTTTGCTTTGTTGCAGGATGCTCATCAACCTCATCAAATACAAGCCGTCCATCACGGCTGAGCAGCTCTCCTCCGTCACGGCGGCGTTCGCTGCCATGCGGGAGCAGTGCTGCCAGGCGGAGCGCAGCGAGGCCTGCTTCCTCACCGAGGTACCTCCTTTTGCTTTCACCCCCGTGTGCCCAGGCGAAGGCAGGAGACACAAGAGTGCAGGTTTCTCCATTAGTGAACAGCTGCCCAGTGTGCCTACCTGGCATTCCTTCAGCTCTGTTTCCAAAGATAAACCTCATGGCCTCCACAGGGAGGCACATGTTCCAGTTCACTCTCAAGTGATCACCTGGGAATATACCTAGCAAGCTCATGCTTACATGCAGCAGTTTATACATAAAGAGCTTAATTACATCTGCAGCTTCTGGAAAATCACTGGGATTTGCTCTTTTGAGGGATACAGGCCCAAATCTTTCCCTAACTGTACTTGACCAAATTTCTGTCTTCAAAAACTGCTCTGTGATAAGGAAGGAAAGGATTTCCCAAATTCCAGGTCAAAGCAATTCTTGTTTCTTCTCTTCCCCCCCAGTGGCCTTTCTCCTTTATTTTTCCACTGTATTTTAGCTTATTTCACCTGATACTGCAGAGCTATATGGAGTTCTCTATTCTCCAGAAAATTTCCTTCTCCCTACCTCTCAACTGCATTTGTTGTGTTCCTTCACTGAAGTTTCACTCTCTTTCTTTCTTTCTTCTGCCTCTGAACTTTCTCAAAGAGCAGAGGCTGCAGAGAACTATCTCAACTCTTCATAACAACACAATTCCACTATTTTCTTAACACTTACCAACTCTAAGACACTCTGAGCCAAACAGTTAAAGCAAGTTGTATATTAAAAATAGTGACATATATGACCACATGCTGTATATGCAACATTTGCACAAAACTTGCTAAGGATCTAAAATATTGACTTACTGCCGCCATACTGTCAACTTGTTCACGTGCACCTAGCCCTCCTGATTCTATTGCTCACAGTTGTTTTCTTTTCTTTCAGGGTCCAGAACTTATAAAAAGAAGTGAAAAAATGCTGTCAGTGTGAAATATTTGTGTGAGATACTGGGAGGTATTTGCTGAATGATATGAAGTCACAATTTTAACAGTGAGAATACCTTTTCTGAATATTCATAAAGTATATATAGAAAACTATGAATTGCCATAGTTGAGAATACTATGTTTTTGCTCTTTACTTGGTGTAAATACAGATCTAATGAAGTCATAACAATTTATACCACCTATAGCTATGTCACCAACTTCTACTATGACTAAAGTAAAGGAGATGTCTCAGGAAAAAAGAAACATTTAGAGTTTCCCCATTTGCAAATATACACAGGATAAGCAAAAACTACACAAAAGTCTCATGGGCAAATACCTCCATGCATTATATTAGGTCAAACTTAACCTCTAACACTGGTATGATTAAATAGCTGCAGAATTTTAGTATATGTAGAAGTTTAGTAGATTTTCATGTTGCAACATTGCAGTTGCAAAAAGACTGGCACCTCGCTTGCATACTGGGGCATAAACTAGAGCATGGCCTGTATCGCACACATTTTCATCACTCCATTCTCCCCATCACTGGTAAGGACTTGCTGAAGCATTAAGACAAATCTTGGCTACCTCACTTCTAGAAAAAACTTCACCTGAAACAAGGAGCAACAGTCAAGGATTCAGAAAACAAAGCAAAAAAAATAACAGAATAGAATAGGGCTATTCTGCTTAAGATGTTGTATGAACATATGAATCTTCATATTCCCGAAAGTCCCAAGATGAAGAGAGACCTGACCCTGTGCACAGCAGGGGGAACAAAGGATTAGGCAGCCTGGGAAAAGCAAGGAGCCTCCAGCACGCAGGAGCTCTGAAAAACACACACATATTGGACAGGTATTACCTAAGTATCAGTCCTATTTTGAATACAGAAAATGATTAAAGACCATTTGCTATTTAATTAACAGCATTGCTTAGGACTTCATACCCTGATGAAAATCAGTCCTCTGGAATTTGTGAAGGTGGTTTGTCTTTTCCTTTTTTTTTTTTTTTTTTTTTTTTTTAAATTTCAGTGACAACTTAGGATGCTTCTCACTGTATAGCTTCGTGGTAGAAAATTAATGTAAATTCTGTGCTGTGTTTGTTTTCTTCCCTTAAATTGTTACGGTCTTAGGCCCTGGATCCAAACAAAAAACCCATATTCTTGATTCACTTCCATATTTCATTACTGTGTTACTTCCCATATCCAGTAATGCTTTGGAATAAATTCTTTGCTTGTCCTTGTCTATATTCATCACATAATTCACTTAAATCACTGCAGTATCCATGAAGAACCATCACCACAGT
This sequence comes from Crypturellus undulatus, assembly GCA_013389825.1. Taxonomy (NCBI): domain Eukaryota; kingdom Metazoa; phylum Chordata; class Aves; order Tinamiformes; family Tinamidae; genus Crypturellus; species Crypturellus undulatus. The sequence goes on from VWPW01008005.1 coordinate 358,803, forward strand.
AGTGTGACTATTATTTCACTAGCTCTTAAAACACAAGACACATTATAGGTAATCTGTACTTGACCCCACAGTTTCTCCCCAGTATCTTGAGCTTTGTCCCAGTTCAGCCAAAAAGTCAAATTAATGAGATGGAAATACTTCAATCCAAATGATTGCAAAAATAGCTCAGTTTATAAACCGCGCACATATATAAAGAAATGGAGAAGCTGGTCAGAAACATCTTCCCTCTTGTTCACATGGTCTGTGCACTGAGCACTTTTAATTTAGCCAAGTGAATTATAAGAGTTTCCGACCCCAATATTTATGTAGTATACATTGATATAACTAGTTACTAAGTGGAACCTGTATCAAAAAAATAGGCTAGTCTGCATCAAATACTTAAAATCCTCTCATACAAATTATATACAAGCAAAAAAGCCTGGCTTTGGGTAAGAGCAATACTCTGAAGTCAACTGAAGACTACTTCAGCTTTCCTTAAAAATCTACCTTTCCCTGCATGTCCATTGTTAAGTAGAGTTCCTTGTCTCCTGAAACTCAGCAAATAAGTATGCGAGTGGTTCTCTTGTGGATTTCCAGGACACTCGCATACTTTTGTTATTGTAAGGAATTGACATTTGCACCTCTCAGGCAACTGTTAGTTAATACCATGTATTCTGACTGCTAGATTATTTCAAGTTCTCCCTTCTGTCCTCCCCTGTTGTAATCATCTTCATGGATAGAATTAAAACAGACTATACATTAAAGTAAACCACCTGCCCTGAGCACAATCATTTCAATCAATTATTTCATTTTCAGTTTTTACTTACCATCCAAGTGACACCATCTCAAAAGGAGATAGTTTTTCATGCCTTATCTCATTTATTCCACATCATTTCTAAGCCAGACTTGTTGCACACTGATTCCCTCCCTCACAGTGTTTATCCTGTGTCTTCTACAAAAGGAAGTGACAGCAGAGGAACACCACAGGTACCACATAAGCAAAACAAACCAATACAGAGTGGCAGTTTGTCTATGGCTTTCATTTTATTTACCTCTCTGCACCTTGAGTTTTTCTACTTGGCAGGATTTGAACAGAGAGGAACAAAACACTGACTACTGTATGCTGTGCTGGGGCCCCAGAAATTGCCTCTTTGGGGAAGAATGCCAGCCCAACCCTCTGTGTCCCATTATGGCTGTAACTAAGTTTACATCCTTTGGCCTTTCATACCAAACACTTGTCACTTCACTCTTCAAATATACAATAAACAGTGCAGCAAGTTGTCACTTACATTGCAACAAAAAGAAATTTGCTGAGGTGTCACCATCCAGAAACTGATCATGCAGATGCAGCAATATTCCACAAGAACTCCTACTTTGCAGTTTAAGAGGCATTTGCAAGAGAAATTCACTGTTACCTTAAAGAGCTTAGTACCTATAAAGCAGAAGATTTTCCATTTCTGTTATTCAAGTAGTAGCTCAAGGCTTAAATGAGAGGTAACAACCAATCTATAAGCAGTGGGACTTCAAGTACCTGGCTTGTGTGGATGTTTTTCAAGATAACTGAAAAGCCTGACTGCAGTCTTAGGTACCTGAATATCCTTTGTCACTTAAATCTACTAAAAAGCTTCTTTCTAAATACATTCAGTATTTCTCTAAGAGAAGAATTATACTTTCTTTTTTTTTTTTTTTTTTTGGTANCAATATTTCTCTAAGAGAAGAACTATACTTTTTTTTTTTTTGTTATGTTTAACGTGTTGGTTATTGCAACATTTTTCTTCATGNAACGCGTTGGTTATTGCAACATTTTTCTTCATGCAACACTTCTGCTAATGGCTTGGCAATGAGTAGGTTTCAAAGCCTTGCACTTGTCACATGAATGTTTCCCTGCTGAATTTTGAGTTGGACTCAACATTTGTCATTTGAAGGGTTTCACATATCTTTTAAGGTGGTTCCAACTTGTATTCCAGAACTGTAATGGAGTAGGTTGAGTCTCAGTTGCCTAATCCAAAGAAACTTTAGGAATGTAAACCCCCTTATGCTGCAAGTGTTCTTCAGTTATGGCATATTCATCATATTTTCAAAATCAAGATGATATACCAACTGGTTTTTGGCACAGGTCACAGGTTGTATCCACCATAGGCCCATCATGTCAAACAGTCGTCTCTGTTTTCTTGACAGATCGACTACGGAGGTGTTGGCGTATCATACTCTTCTCTTTAAGGTATCTGAGACAGAGAGAGAGAGGATGCATTTAGTAACACAGAACTTTTCCTAAAGTTCAACCAATTTTTAACATGATAATTTAATGGGTGAAAAATGCTTTAATGAAAGCTTTTCTGATAGAGAACTGGTAACTGCCAACCGATTATCATGGTTATTTCATGACAGATCCTCAGCTGTCACGGACTGGCCTTGCTTTTGACCTCAGCTCTCCTGTATGTTTAGAACTAGTGCTGTGTTTCTAAAAGGCCATCATACCTGTTGTGTATGTCAAGATGCTACCAGGAGAACCCAAGCCATTAATTAGAATACAAGTTTTAAAATCGTATCAAAGATTTTGTACTTTTCTAGATAAAATGCTATGTAAATACCATCACAATATTTAGTGCATTTATACCCTCCAGGGATATAGATCACATCAAACACACGCTCAGAAATTAGTCTAAGGCTCAGAAGACAAAGTAAAACAGAATTGAGCCTCAGGCCCCTCACCATTGCATTGTTTCTGCCAAGCCATTATCAAATGTCATAGACACAGTCCAGCATTTATTCTGAAAGCTTTAGGAAGGACAGCTGATCTGGGGATACAGGCTATAAGGATGATTATAAACCCACAAAGTTCAGGGTAAGAATTCATAGTACAGCACAGTCTAACCCCTACTACATAAATGCATTCACCTCTTGAGCCAACCCGTAACTGTAATTCTCCTGGACTGACAGTGACCCCACTAATTTTATTCCTATTTACTTTGCAATTGTCTGCTGAATCTCCTGTTCTTCTTCTTCATTCAGTCTATGCAGAATTGATTCCAAAAAGGGAAGATGAAACTGAATATATTGAGCAACCTGTTGTGAAGACGAGAAATGCACATCAGTGAGCAGGCTAACTGGGCAAAACCATGAGACTGATCACCCTGGCAATATACGTACGTCACTGCTGACCTCCTCTACATCCCTGTCCATGAGAAAAAACTGGGCAATCTTCTCTGAAGGCCCCTGTAAGAGCCTGTGCAGTAAGGGGATGTCGCCAGTTCTCAGCTGTTTCTTTTCTGGGATGGAAAGCAAATGAAAAGTTGGAAAAGTTACCCAAAAAAAAAAAAAAAAAAAGGTCTAAGTGACCTATGATTACCTCTCCAACATTTCAAAGCCACTCTAGCACCTCCTCACATTAAGAACCTTATAGCACTGCTTTCAGTACAATACAGTATGAACCACCACTTGGTCCCTGCCATCACTAAGCTCCATGTGGCTGTACAGAACAGAAGGTAAACAGTATTTCAAATTCTTTTAATTGCAGGAAAAACTAAGGCCTATTTGGCTGAGCTAACCATGCCTGCAGGACTCTGAAGGAGAGAGCACCCTGGAAATTTTTATTCTAGTTTTCTTCTCCAGCAGAGTAGCGTCCATCTCTAAATGTCTTCACAAAGGCAGAAATCCCACCCTGCACCCAGGACATCAGGGTAAGGACACATGCTAGCAGCTCATCCCATCACTCCTAGGCAAGCTGTCCCCACACATGTACATCATCCTACAGGAGTGTCTGCCTTACCTCCCGATGCATGGATAATATAAAGTGCAAATTCATGTGGACTGTTCTCTATCTGTTAAATGCAAAAAACAAAGTCAGTTCAGGCTGATGGAGATGCTTCCCTAGCATTGCACTGCCAGCAGAAAATCAACATACTCAGAAGTCCAAATCAAAGTCTGAGGTTGGGACTCCCTTTACAGAAGATTGAACATTTTCTGTGTTTAAATAAGGTATCAAACTATGCTGCCATTTTCATTGTCCCTGTACTAAATGCCATAATTACAAAATTTACCATTTTATTTCCCAAAAGAGCAACAGATCATCTTAGAAAACCAGATCCTTAGAGTCTTGTTTCAAAAAAACTCTCCTAGGTGACAGTCAGATTTGCTGAGAATCACAGAATGGTTAAGGTTGGAAGGGACCTCTAGAGATCATCTGGTCCAATCCCCCTGCACAAACAGGGACACCCGGAACATGGTGCACAGGGTGGCATCTCTAAATTGCTTACTATTTTATTTTTTGCTAATTCTCTGTGTAGCTTAAGCAGAACAAATCACTTCAAATAAACCAGGTAAGCTATATTTGGACCGGAATATACAATGCTAAATGAAGAGAGTACCAAAATGAGAAGCAAAGGAATTCCAGACACTACAGCATTTCTCTTGAGTATTATTTTTAACTTTAGTTTTCTACATCTTCCTAGTGTCCAAACCTAGTCTAATTTAGCTCAGGCCCTTCGACTAAACGAAGTTACAATTTCTTTTGTTTTCAGAAGAGCGTGATGACCACTGCCTGTCACTAGAGGGAAGCATGACCATGTGTGTTAGCCAAATGCCCTCTCTGTGCTGAGAAAGGCTAAACAAGGAGCTGTATTTTTCTCTCATGGTTTTCAGAGTACAGATTCTCTATATACTTCATATACATTCCCTAGAGTCAAACAGCCCTAGAAATGGCCCAGGTGTGTCCTGTACACTAACCTTCCAGTCATTCCCATTCTTTCTCGCAGCAGACTGCACTAACTTGTCTAGACAGCAGCAGCCCTCGCCCCTGCAGACGCACAAACTTACCTTAAACTTTCGAAGCAGCTGCTCTACCACTTCCCGTGTTCTCATACGGCTGTTTATTCGAATTTTGGTTTCAGATCCAAAAGCTGGAGTGAAAACTGATGTCTAGAAATAAGACCATGAGCAAAAATGGTGTTAACATGAGAATATGAGGACTCCTGTACTCAACAGCCATTGCCCAAAGGATCTACAACACGGCAGGTATCTAGGATAAAGGAATCAGTCCGTGGTGGTGCTGCTGCTGTCAGCAAGGGAAATCGGTCTGCTCAGAAGGGAGCTGCCTCTTCACGCAGGACACGGGACAGCCACGGACACCATCCCACACGGCTGCCGTGCACACCAGGAACCCGTCCTCTTGACGGCACCCAAAGCAGCCAGACCTTGGGCACAGAGCCCAAGCCCAAGGCTCAGTGACATGGCCCGGCCAGGCCATGCAGAGGGGACAGCTTTCCCTGGCTGTGGCCTACAGGTAAAACTCTCTGGAGATTTCCATCTGCCCCAATACCCAACTCCAGGTGAAGGAACACCTGGCAAATTTTCGCACCTCATGGTTGTAGAAGTGTCCATTAATAGAAAACCTGTGAGTTTCCACTTCTGTTCTTGCGATCATGGGGAACTTGGTCCTCTTCCTCACCACTGCAGCGTCGCTCAGGGCTCTGGGCAGGGAAGCAGAGTCATGTTCCTGCTCGCTCTTGGACTTGAGAGTGCTGCTTTCGTAACATGAATAACCTGGACAAAAATGAAACTGCGTCAGCATGTTGCACAGCAGCTCTGTCCTCCTTGCCAGTGCTACCCCAGGACACAGGTTCTCTGCTGAGGGATCGGGGTGGGGGGCACCATGGCGGGGAAGGCAGGGACAAGGAGGACCTGCCGATCAGCATCAAAGCTGCAGCGGCCACAGGCAGCAGTTCCCTCTTTGGCAGGCTCTGTGGGAGTAGCTTCTTCAGCTGAAACCACCCATAAGCGTGGGCCACCTGGAAAATTACCCGTACACCACTGGCTTCGCTAACCTGCCACGTGCCAGCTTTTCTGCTGCAGTATTTCACTAGCCTGTTACAGATGTTCAGCACAAGAGGACAAAGATCTCCCTTGGCCTATGGGGAAGACTTGCTACATCAAATTATTTTTGCACAATAATAAAGCAAAGGGTGTTTTGGTGAATGCAAGAAGAACAGGACTAACTTTTCTCCAGGTTTGACTTCTCTTCTGCAGATTTCAGTGTCTCCCCACTAATATGATGTAGATTATCAAATTCTCCCCAGCGCGTCATTCCCCTGAAATACCAGAGTTGATGATTCGTGATTAGCTCAGTGAATTCCATTTATTCCATAGCCAGGATTCATGTAACACATTCCTATCTCTGTTCAAAGCTTTATACAACATGATTACAGACTTCCATGCGGTATATAAAGCCACAAATTCTAGCTCATTAACTAAAATTGTAGAACTAAAACTATAGCAAGCAAAATAAGATATGACTAGAGATCCCAAAGGCAGCCCACACTCCTATATAGAGCCTGCTGAAGGTTTAAGCAAGATCCCCCTTAAATTATCTGTAGCAATTCTTCATCTATTCTATAGCCAAGTCTTCAAATGATCACAGGTAAGATAGTAAGATATCGTTGAGAGAGAGAGGAGAGAGAAAAAACAAAACAAAACAAAAAAAAAAAGCCCACCCCTGACCCTCAACTTTGTGGTTTAAATATTCTCAGGAGACCTCTCAGTTGTACATGAACTAAACTGCTGCCCTGCCTGTGGGGCCCTATCCAAACCAATTCTGCAGGAGAACAGGGATTCAATCTATCTCTCTCTGTTCTGAAATAAATGCTTCAGTTTTAAGATCCAATTTTACCCTATTATTTCTGTAATTCACTGAATAAATTCACTAGAAAAAAAAAGTCTCTGACCAGTTATTGTTCGATCCAACAGTAGTAGTAAATAAATCAATTTACAGAAAAATATATTTTAGGTCTGCATATATGTAAAATAGCATTCAACCAGCAAAAACGCCAAATGTCTATCTCAGTTTTCTCCATGCGTTTAAAACATTCATTTAAGATCAAACACTTCAGCTGCTCTGCATACCTTAAAGCATGTCTGGGCAGTTTCCTAATTCTGTGATCATGAATTAATGTTTACTTTAAGATTCAAATCTGTTACCAGAAGTATATTTTTCAAGAAATAAAAGGCAGAGCAAAACTTTAGCTGCCGGAATGGCCTGTAGCCTGCAGGCCACACGCACCCAGCATCAGCAGCTCCATTCAGCGCAAACTGAGTGAACAAGACTGGCCTTCCATGCAAGTGCTTGGCTGACTACTGCTGCTTGGCTATTTCCATAGCAAGAGATCAGAAGATTGGCCCTAGTTTTGCTAGAGCTGCACAACTGCAGTGAGTGCAGAATTTAATCCATAAATCATCCATGGGCCACATGCAATCCAATACAATGGATAAAGAAGATAAAAATCTTTTAAATGTACAATTTATGAGGAAATCATTCAGGGTAGATATTGGCTCAGTTAATATATTACAGATGACTGCTTCAGCTGGTCAGATACAATCCCCAAATCACCAGCTAAGGCCTGAAAAATGGTATTAGAAATAGAAAAGGGAACATTCTATGCACCAAGAGTTACTTTCAAATGTCTGGCAAACCCAGTGGGATGCAGACGAACGCAATGCACTTAGATAGACAATCTCACAGGTAATAGCCTGAAGGAGCTGTGTGCTTTTATAGTGCTTCCTTCCATTGATTTACTGTGGACCAAGCTTCATTCACTCCCCAATTAAAACTTTGCTCTGTGAAGCAACCGTGTTACCCTTGGACTGCCTGAAGTCCCACGCGAGGCAGAGAACCCCTTAGCACTGTGTGAGCAGCCTCCTGCCTTAGGCCAGCGCCGACCAACACAGGGCCCTCCGGGTCAGCACCCGCAGGTCCCATTGCGCCAGGCTGCTTGCCGAGCATGTCTGGGCCTGCGGGAAGGCGCAGAAGTCGGGGGTTCACTTCTCCTAGGATTTCCTGGGAGAAGAGCTAAACATTTGCTGCTCTTGCTGCCTCTCCCCACAAGCAAAACTGCCATTCTTGTAGCCAACAAGATGAATCCTTCTCAAGTTCTCAGGGCTTGCACATAAACAGTCAATGCAGAAGAGAGGAGGCTGCCCCTCCACCTCATTGCTGTGAAGCCGAAAGGTAGACCTATGACACAGATGTATCCTTTCTGCACAGCAGAAACCTTCCGAAGGTCAGAGCAGCCCCTGCCACACTTGGCACTCAGTCCTACTGTGCAAGTGACTGCTGCAGCCTTTGGAAAACTTGGGACACAAACACTGTCCAGGACAGCTGTTCCTGGGAGCTGCCTTCACTATCAGCCTGCCCTCTCCTTACAGAAATGAAAACATTACCTTTTACTGGCAAACAAACCAATGTTCTCTGTTGATTTCAGGGTCACAAAAGAAGGTATCTGTTTCTCATCCTGAATTTTTAATCGGATAGGATGACGGACTCCCCAGAATATTGACAAGATTCCTTCAATAAATGGTTTGCTGCCTTCTGACTAAAAAAATAATAATAATAGAGAAAGAGAGGCCTGGTTAATGCTTACTGACTAATAACAAAGGTCATCAGTTCAAGTGTAATCTGTAGCTATCTCCCTTTCGGCTAGAATGAGAGTTGCCAACTATAACATTATGGCACTAAGAAATGGCCCTAAAAATAGTAAAGGGAAAAAAAAAAAAAAGAGTTGAAGAGGAGTATGGGGTTAATGAAACTGTCTTCGCTTACATGGGGCACTGCACCAGCCCAGAGGACCTTATCAGTACCCATTCTTGCTGCGATACAGCTCTGCCACTGCAAGCTGAGGGAGCACAGTGGGAGCTGCATGAGACACCAAGATGTGTCCTTCCAAACTCAGCACTTGAGAGGGGATCCAAAGACAGATTTTCTGTGATACACAAGCAAGCAGGATAGCAGGGAGATCACACTTGCACACTGCACACCTCTAAGTGGATACCTTTTTCTGTTCTCTTGTCATGAAACCTGGCTTTACTGCGTGCTTTGGTGTACTGTCAGGTCTGTTTTGGTTAAAATGACATCTGATACACTGCTGTGCCACAGTTTGTAACCCAGCTGTGTTCAACCTCAGCACTCATTGGAGCGTTTCCTACAATACCATGATATTGTATCAAATATTTTTCATGTGTGTTTGTGTTACCTGATTATATGACAGCTGCAGGTTTTCTTGATCAGAATAATACGAGTTATATGTCTTCAGCAGAGAACTGAGCTGCTCTCTGGAAGACAAGATCACAACAAAATAATCATTTTTATCCATCTCTGTCACTGTGAAATCCAGGCACTGAGGGGCTGAGTAACACCTTGTACCCGTTTGTTACGCACACTGGAACTTTATATGGGTTTGCTAGTGATCAAGACAATATCCTCCAGCAGTAAAGGTTTGTCTGGAATACTGGGTTGCTTTATAGTTGCTTCTTTAAGGAGCCAATAAAGAGCATGAGTTCATCTCATTCTAATGTGACCTTAATAACACTGCCATAGAGTCACTTGTACTTTGGACTTCTGTAAGTCATGAGTGCAGAAACAAACACTCCCATACACAAATGTTGTGACTTCAGTTTGGTTATAAAATCCACCTCCCCCAGTTGTTTTCATTGCATTTTTGGCTAAGTATTCTTTTTATTAAAATATCTAGGTTATGCTGAGGCAGAGTATTAGAGTTACCCTCTGCTTGCAACATAACAGCTTTACACTTAGTCTTTGCTCAGAGAAAAAGGGATGGAGATGAAGAGAGCACTTGCCAAAAAGACTTTTGGCAAGAGTTTTAAACATGTCTAGTGACTCAGATTTCAAAAAGAAAGCAGCTCTGCAATAAAATTAAGTGAAAAAGGAACATAATGTTCTGCTGTAACAACACTGCATAGAGACAGGAAAGCAATCTAAGGACTAGGGGTCCTGGTAAAGTTTAACTTTCAAGAGCAAGGACAACCACATCCATCACCTTTCTTGCTTGCTAAATTCACAACAAGGAGAAAGTGGCTTTGCAAAACATAGATCTACGAGTTTGCAAAACCACCAAACTGGAGCTACTGTGTGTCCGAGTTTCCAGGTCATAGCTTCTTCTTCCCTTTGGAAAATTTGTCTGAGAAAAAGAACTTGATTTTACTTGATTTTCAACACAGGATTTCTGGGCAGCCAGCGGGCGCACTCTGCACCCCGTGACTCTTGGGGTGGGTAAAGCCGCAGTGCGCAGCAGCCCCGGTCCTTTCCCAAGAGGTTGCACGTGCACTGCTCCCAGCTGCGCTCCCCTGGCACCTGCAGACCAGGACAACTTTAGGCAGTAACCAGCTCCTGACACATGGGAAAATTGATTGTCAGCATGTCAAGCCCCAGTGCGCGGCAGCCCCAGTGCTTTCCCAAGAGGCTGCATGTGCGCCGCTCCCAGCCATGCTCCCTTGGCACCTGCAGACTAGGACAGCTTGGGGCAGCAACCAGCTCACGCCATTGGTATTGCCCATATGGGCCTTGTAATTGCCCAAAAAAAGCAATAAATGACACATGGAAAAATTGATTGTCAGCATGTCAAGCCCTGCACTGCAGGCATGGAGGGTATTTTCATGCAGGACAAATATAACTAAACTGCATCTCTGATCAGACCATGACTGATGTATTGGGTAAAAAGTACAGATAGTGGAAATAGAAACACGTGGGCTGATTGGCTGTCATGTATGTTTTAAGTTGGTATCAATCTGCCAAAAATAGCATCTTCTCCTGTTTCCGTCATACTGTCTTATTACTACTTCATATACCCTCTTCTGCGATTTAAGACACATGCAGTCACCCTACACAGTTTGTGTTGTCTGCGCTCTCGGCAGGGGCCTTCCACTCATGCTTCTCATTCATTCTTACCCATTTCCACACACTCAAAGCACATGGCAAACACTAGGCAGAACCACATCATAGTAGTTTCTCTTTATGGGACAAAGACCTGAAGCACCTGCTCCTTTCCTAGGGGTGGAAGGGAGGTAAGAGGAGGCTCCCCCAGACACCCAGCACCACGTGCAGGCAGAGCACTCGAGCTGCAGCAGTTGCACGCAGCGCTTGAGCTGGTCAGCACCAACGCCACCTTTACAGAGTGGTGCCAGGTTGCTCAGTGCTTCTTGTCCACCCCCACTGTGGCAGGGAGGGAGAGGGGAGAAGAGATAAATGGCTTTTATTTAGCTGGCAGGATTAGGGCAAGATCTTTTACCCACTGACCTCCCTAAGATTAACTGCATTCCCTTCAAAGAACTCTGGATTTAATCTATTGATTTTAACAATCCATTATACGTCCTCAAACATATTTCCAGGTGACTTGGTCAACAGAGGGTTGGGCTCCAATGCAGCATTTTCAACTCGGCCTTCAAGCCACTTGCATTTTAAATTGTTACTATGGCTGGGGAATGCCTTCGTTCCCACTGTGCAGGAATGGCTTCTTACTGGTCCTTCGCATTCGGTGAGCTGCGAAGCTACGAGGGACCGTATTGAAGTTACCCTACCAAAAGGTAGAGGCACATGAGCACATAGGCACGACCCACACCCAACTGCAGATTTAGGTGTGAGGATGAGGTCCATATTCTAGTTGGACATAGGTAGTGACAGGCCTTCCCACGCTGCATGTGAGATGCATAAAACTTAAGTCATCTTATACTCAGCAACAGAGTATCTTCTGCAGTTATGTTCCTGACAGCTGTGACGTGGCAGTATCTTCCAGGTGGAAAGCTAAGGGGTCTGTTCCCTGAAGACAGATTAAGAATTACATAAAGACTGGATCTGATAACAAGGCCCATCTATTACTCTTCACCCATTTTGGCTGCAATATCAATTAAAAAATAATAAAACAAAAAATCAACCACAGGCCAAAACCACCTAAGCTGTGTGGCAAAGACTCTGAGACCATTATCATTTAACTGTCTTTCAAGAAGGCAAGCTCTGAGTTTTTATTTTTTGTTTCTTGCCTTGCTCAGGAAGGCTTCCCATTAATGCTTAATGAAGTTTGCATAAACAAACCCTTCAGGTTTCAGTCTTGCATTAGTGCAACGGACGGTGACAAGGCTCTGAAGCCCTGAGGGAGAAGCCTAACAGCCGCTCACTGACTTGCTTGTCCTTGTACACTAGAGAGACCTTAGACAAGTAAATCATTGTCTGGAGCTTTTTTTTTTTTTTTGCCCCAGGAAGGAGTAATACATGTACCAGCTTACTAGTTCGAAAATTAGTCTTAGTGTAACATCTTCACACTCCAAAGATCCATAGCTTGTCCTTATAAGGAGGCCCACTGACTTCCTCAGTTACATGGTCAGAAAATGCACATCCAGTTACACTGAGATACTGTTCCTCACCACGCACCTCTGGGACAATCGCCAAACTGAAGTATTACTGAAAGTCACAGCTAAATGACTCAAAGAACTTGCTGGCAACAAACCTTAAGTCAGCATTTACAGCAACCCCACCAGTTTCTTCAGCAGCAAAGGCAGGATGCATAAGAGCATTAAGACAAAGTACCCCAGTGGTAAACACAACCAAGCCCTGAGCACACTCACAAGAAACTCTAATCTGGGAAAACTCGCCTGTGTTTCTCAACAGAGCACTATATGTTTGTCCATGGATATAATGAGCTGTTATGCTTAAAGACACAGTATTTAGGCCAGCTAGATAACTGAGTAAATGGAGTAACTGGAATTGGGCAAAGTAACTAAGTGTCTTCATGTAGGCACTTACCTGGTTATACACTTCTCCTCATTGATGGAAACAGAAGGTAAATGCTGTGCTTTCATAGTTGCCTTCATCATTTACTCGGAAGAGATGAAACTAAACAAAACAAAATTATGTTCCTTTAAGCCACTAAAAAGAGACTAAATAGCAGACTAAAGCAATGATATTGTAGTTGCAAGTGAAGAAGGCTCCATCTTAGAAGCTAGGCACTTCTGGCTATACTTTATTTGGAGTATTTTATATTTAACATTCTTTATGCCTCAGATTTTCTCTTCCACTACAAAAGTGGTAAACCATTCCTACCAGCCATATCACAGTACCTTAAATTCTGAGTAGTTTTAAAAGACAGCCTTCCCCAACTAACACTCCACGACTGAAGCTGCCACCCATCTACAGATTCACTCTGGGCCACCCCCCAAGCAGCAACTCGGCAAACTGCTCGTAGCCGGGTCTGTGGGACGAGGTCAGGGCAATTGCTGACCACTGGCAGAGTCCTGCAGCGCCCAGGGAAAGAAGCAGAGGTATTAAAGACAGAACAAGGCTATAATTAGAACAATGTAGCAATATAATTGACAGATTTCTGTCTCATTATTTCAGCTAAATTGTGTAGGCAAAAAGCCAGACCCATGAGATGCTTTCCCCAGTAAGCCAAATTATGGAGTCCTGGTTGCTTTCATTCACCGCATGGTGTTAGGAGAAGAGGCAGACTGACCAAAGCCACCAAAGAGAATCAAGACTAACAAATGGTGCTTCACAGCCACGACTTTACCTCCACTCAAGAGGTTGCAGAACTTAATGCCCATTTTCACTTGTGTGAGAATAAAACTGGAAAAAAAAAAAATCTGAGGAGAAAAAAAAAAAAATCTATCTTTTAAGCAAGCTAAGATGTTGTTCTCCTGACCCAAGTTTTAACTTCAGATTTAGTGGGACAGAGCCCAGCCAAAGAAAAGCCCGAAAATCAGTTTAGTGACAAAAGTTTTCATGAGAACACTCTAAAAAAGAAAGGAAATTAAAGCTCAGATCATAGTTAGCCGAAGAAGTTCGCCTCTGCAGAAGTAAACTTGCTTTGCAGAGTCTCCTTTTTAGAGGCAGTAACACAAACTTTCTAGTCACAGATGTATGGTTTTAAAAAATATACATGTACGTAAATTAAGTTGTGCATTTAAATATATCATATTAAACCCATGAAGTATATAGTTACCTTACAACCTCTGAAACCAAAGTTTGCTACTTAGTGAGATTGGGGTGAGAAGCAGCAGTTTCTACCAATGTGTGATCAGGAGTAGGTGATCACAGTGTTTTGTGTGGCATCTAGAAGCCAGGAAATAGTCCAGAAAATTCCATGTGGCCAGTGACATGGGTACAGAATCTTGCAAATAGGGAAGAGATGACCTCACTCCAACACAGCAGTGTTTCTTAGCATCCCACATCAGTTCAACGACCATCAGTCATACTCTGAAATTCTCTTTTATATCATTTACTACCATCTTTAACCAAGTCAGTTGCCTATGTCAGAGCAGTCAGGAAAGATTCGGAGGCACATATACATAGGCATCAGAATAGCTGGATACAGAGCTAAGCTAATCCCTTCCAGGTGTAGGAAACAGCCTGTTTTATAGCCAGGTCACAGTTCTTAAACCTGGAGCAGCTACTCCCACAAAGCCTCTAAATGCCTCACTGCTCATAGCTGCATATTTTTAGATATAATTTGACCTTAACACGGTTCATATGAAGGAAAGAGCTGATCTCCACAGATTGAGAGAAATGATCTTCACACTCAGCTGACTTGCAAGTGGTACCTTGTTCAGGCTAATCGCATAGCCAGAGAATTAGCTCTAAATTAAGTTGAGGAAGGTTGACTGCAACCCAAGATACGCATGGAAGCACAAGACAGGAACAGACGTGGAATGAGACAGACACAAAGCAAAGAAAAGGGCCTCGAGATGAAGACAAGAACAGCAGGAAGAGACTAGGAAAATTTAAGAGGCTGGGGGTCAGAGGAGCAGCAAGGGCCAGGCAGATCTACAGAACAATAAAGAGATGAGTGTAGAGGGAGGCTGCTAGACGGATATACTAAAAGGTAAAGAGGAGCACCAAGGCAGAGTTTTAATTTATACATCATAGCCAGAGTGCTTCTTGGCAAGCCCATACTTTAAAGTTTAGTGCTGCTGACCTCCTGCTAGTGCTAAAAAAAAAAACTAAGACCCTGAAAAGCCCTATTGATCTGTGTGTATCATTACTGGTGCTGTTAGAAGCTGTTCTAGAAATACAAGAAGTTAGGATGGTGCACGTATTCTCAGTTTACCAGGTATAAACCATACACCTCAACTTTCTATTAATTTAGCAGTCAACAAAGTAGATAGCCAACATTTTTGATGGCACAAAGAGCTCCCGACTGTAGGCACCACATCACATCAGCATTCAACTTGCTTCCTAAGACCTGCTAGTATTTGTTCTGTTATGATTTGTTAATCCAATACATATTCTGTAAAAAGGAGTTAAGGATTAAGTTCATATCTTGCATAAGAAATTCAATTTCAGCAAAACAAGTGTTTAGTCACTTTTTTTTTTTTTGGAAATTAGATACTCTCTACAGCAAAGCAAAGATAATACTGAAAAGGAAACTACTTATTCCCAACACTTGAGCGTTTCCCACCTGACAGTCTACAGCTTGAGTAATTTTGAAAAACTCTTCATGTTTGAAGGCTGCACAAAGCAGTGGCAGATCCACTTGAGCACAACACGGCACAGCGCAGCTCAGGCAGGGTCAGAGCAGGACCCGATAACCAAAACCAGCGGGCAGCTGGTACCTCTCAGTGAATACGACCCCTTAGCTTGCAGGGCACGAAGGAAGAGATCTCACAGGTTGCTCACCTTGAAAAAACTGGAGTACAGAGAAGGGTTTGATACCCTACTCTACAAGGTAGAATTCAAACACTATACATAAAGCATTATTATGAGGAGAAATGAATGTGTCAGCGCAGTAAGGAGAGCTTGGGCTGGCTAACAAGAACAGACAAGGTCACCAAATGACCTTTATGGTCACACTGGCAACCGGCTGAAGGGCAGCCAAGGCTTCTGCCCGTGTTTACCCAGAGCAGCAGCACTGAGCAGTATGGAGCTAACCCAAGCCTGATTCACACAAGTCACCTGGGGACTTCTTTCAGGCAGATTTCTCCCTGACTGAACACTTCTCCTTCCCTGCGGCACATCAGTTACCCAAAAGGAATTTGTCTGGAGTTTCTGGATGATCGCAAAGCCCCTCACTTTCTACTGACACAGCAGGTTACACCCAAGGCAGAACAGCTCCCGCTCAATGTTTAACTTACCTGCACGCCTGACCCGAAACAGAGAGGCAGAGGCGGCGCTTCACACACCTTTCCCCGAGCCCTGCAAGGGGCATGACAGGCTTGCGCCAGCCGTCAGCTGCCCTCGCTCCCTTAGCAGCCCTTAGTGAGCACTCTGCTCGCTAACTGGGAGCACAGGTAAGCAAGGCCACTCCCCGCAGCTCGGCGCGCTGGAAAGCCTGTCCTACCACCTTCCTTCCTCCACGGACAGGAGCCCTCTCTTAGTCACGGTTACACCTCCAGGGAGGCTCCAGTTAACACTTTAATCACTAGCGTTATAAGGAGAGGCCGCTTGCTGACTCCCAGTAATTATTTGCTGACAGGGTGCACCTGAAAACCTCCTGTGCTGAAAGCACCGGTACAGCTGGAACTCTTTTCTTATTGGTTTTCTAATCTATAGGATAAAGTGTTCTCTGCTCCAAATGGACAGGTATCTTCAGTGTTTAACATGATAACCAATATACACAATCAGGTGAGGCATAAGTAGGACTACATGAAACCATAACATCGTGGCAAGAGTCACGACAACATAGCTTGAGCACCTCATTACGCTCATTCAACTTATTGCTTAACTGCATAAGAGCCTGATGCATATTATTCACTAGGCAAGAGCTGTGTCTGGAAGATAGACTGCATCACTAGCAGCTTGATTCCCCAGCATCTTTTCGTATAAGCAGATATTTAAGCTGAGGGGCAGGAACATTGATGCTATTGATTGCTAGGTCACTTTTACTGAGAATTCATCCATGGGACCAAGTCTGGAACAGAATCTTGTTGAGCCACAGAGAGAAGAGCATAAAAAACACTGAGCTGGAGTTGGCCTTCATACACCAGTCCCATTGTGCTGGCTTGGTAGCAAATGACTTCTGCTTTCTACCTGTTTACAGAACTAGCCTCTGCTCATTCCCACTGCTATTCACTTCCAGCTCACACCATGCTGCAGTATTCCCCTCCAAAGCCTGGCTCCCAGCCATACATGCAATGTACCTATGTATGTAAATACATAAAACATACTTCAATCTGGAACTGTAATTCATGCCATAGTTTCTAGCTTTGCACCAGAATAATATTCCACAACAAGTTGCATTAGCATGCTGAATAGGGGGAAGACTTTCAAGATACAACAATTAGTAAAGGAGTTAGTAAAGGAGTTTTTGGCTCAATTCACAGCAGCATAGAAGCTCCATGTTCTTGCGAGCTTGGAGCTTCTCACCAAGCTCCATCCACTTGTGCAGATAACACAAATCAAGCAACTTTCAGAGCTGTTTACATCCAGAGGTCTGGTCAGGTAATTACCAGAGGTCTGGTCTAGCTTCAGACAGCTAGAACAGACTAAAACGCAAGGCCTGTCTCCAACCTGATACCTCGGGTGAGGTTGCAGGCACCTGTTTCTGACAAGCATGCTCCCGGCAGGCGTTCACAGTACACACTAGGAGATTGTTGAAGAGTTTTCCAAACGAAGGCCAGGTCATTAACTCACACTAGGACTAGCATAGATTTATTCTTAGGCAAGTTTAGTCCCAGTTCCCGACACTGTAGTATCTTGGGTTTTTTTTGCGAGATATCTAAGTCTATGGAAACGTTTTGAAATCCTTCTGCTTCAATTATTTAATTTGGATTCATGCAACAATATCCCACGAAGAGAATGATTTAATAAAGCGGTAAAAAAATTAATGTCATAAAGGAACATAGTTCTCATTTCTAATTAAATCAACTGGGCTGATTTCTACATTGGTTTGGTGAATGTGGCTTGGGTTTGTTTCCAGTTTTCATTTCCATGCTTGAACAGCTCCTACCTATGGTCTAGCTCTGATCTTATTTCAGTTAAAGTCTAACAAAATTAACTTATGTTACTTTATGGAGATTACTCAGTGCAGGCAGGAATACCCAGCACATAGCGAAAAGGCATCTTTAGGACCACAAAGCAGAGAAATGCTAGCCTGTTGTGATTTAAAAGGAGAGAGCACTCCTCTTCCTTTCATAGCAACAAAAACAGCCCTGTGCAAAAGAAGCAGCATTTATTATCTTTTGTAATAAACATAGCGTACCTGCCCTGGAAATACAAAAGTTACAACTTGGCTGTATTATTTCAATCCTTAAAAGAAAGGTCAACCATGATTTGCATGGAACAGGCAAGGAATGCTGCAAACCCCCAGTCTTTAAAGGCCAAGGTACACTGCGGGCTCCTTGCAAGATTAATATTCAAATAGCTAAGTCAATAAATAATTGGCAGTTGGAGTTCAGCTGTTTCACAACTTGTCCTTAAGCCATTAGCAAACTTATCACTAAACCCACAAAAATTACTAAAAATTAGGATAATTCCTCATAGATTCCATTTCTCTTTTTATAGTACACAAACAAACAAACAAAGCAAAGCAAAACAGAACAGGCTGGCCATGGAAATGATGATCCAGGCATGCTAAACTTGGTAGAAATGAGTTTTTGGCAGCATAAATCTGTATACACAAGCTCACACCAGATTCCTCTGTTCTTTACCAAGAACAAAAATCCCAAGCAGTGTTTTCCAACCGCTGTGCCTGGACAATTCCTGACCACCATCAACTCCAAGCAGGGAAAATTCTTCCTGGACTTTCTGAGACAGGTAACAACAAGGCAAAGATCAACCCAAAGCCTCAGATGACAGGATGTGAAGATGCCAAGCAATCACTCCACCACTTCTTTCCTTTGTACTAGAACAGTGACTAGGCAGATAGCTTTGGTAACAGCAACCAAGCAAGGGATTGGTTGAAATGGGAAAATGCAAAGGATCAGCTATTCTTTAGCAACAGAAATTCATAGAATCATAGAATGCTTAAGGTTGAAAGGGACCCCTAGAGGTCATCTAGTCCAACCCCTCTGCACACGCAGGGTCACCTAGAGCATGTGGCACAGGACGGTGTCCAAGCGAGTCTTGAAGAGCTCCAGAGAAGAAGACTCCTCCACCTATCCTGGCAACCTGTTCCAGTGCTCTGTCACCCTCACTGTTAAGAATTTTTTCCTTAAGTTCCCGTGGAACTTTTGATGCTTCAGTCTGTAACCGTTTCCTCTAGTTCTATCAGTGGCCACCACTGAAAAGAGGCCAGCACCATCCTACGCCCTACCTCCCTTAAGGTACTTATATACACTGATCGCGTCTCCTCTCAACCTTCTCTCTGAATAGGCCCAGCTCTTCCAGATGGAACTCCTTCCCATCCTTGACATGCTACACTTACCCCTCACACACCATGTTAGAAACTTGTGCCCCCCAGGATTCACAGAAGAAGGGGCAAAGAAGCAGACCTGAACTTGGTGGTCATTTTCGTGCTGCGGATTGCACTTTCCACTCCTTTTATGAAGACGGCACTTCCCCCACATTGACCTTTCCCTGAGTAGAAAGTCCTTGCTAAGTATCAGGCCCCTGTGAGTCACCAATGGAAGGGTTAATCCTACCTAGCAGACTGAACCCCCATAGCCAGGCATCGTGGGTTGGCACTGATTATACCTCATGAGGTCATCCACATCATAGAATTCCAGAGGTTTATAAAGCCACAGCAGTTATTTTCATGGCCTAGAGCTATGAAAGAAAGAGCAGAACCAGAGAGCACTGGCCTGTGGAAGAGAGCTACAGCCATGGAGCTTCCGCTCCAACCGGGAGCACCAAAGCAGGAGCTGGGTGCCAGCCACACCACACAGTGCCAGCATACAGACCACTTCTAGGCTGCCATTTCTCTACTGGTAAAAGATCTTCAAATGCAGACCTCTTTCAGTTGCCACACTTGGTGCAAAATAAGCTTTTCCCAGATCAAGTCTATTCACTTCTTTCCTCAAATCTCGATTGCATGTCCTTTTGTATTTGCATGTTTTCTACCTTGAAGACTGGAATCCTTTACGGTATCTTCCTCTTGGCACTGGGTTTACGAGCCAGCCGATTTCCCCCCAAATGGCACAGCAACAAACCTCCATCCATCCATCCCTGCTTTAGGATCCTCTCACTTGAGGGTCACATGGCTGTGGCAGCTGATTCCCATTTCCAATACTCAAGGGAGCTTTTATTTAATTACTTCTCTTTTAAGGGAGTTATGTCTTATTACAAGGTTAGCTGTCCACCATTTTCTACATCCTCTATACATACCCGTCTAGTCTCCTCCATAATCAGGGATCGTGCCAGATCTATAGTTCCTGAAATTCCGAGGAAGCCTGAGGCTCAGATCTGAATTTCTACTTGAAACCATCCCTATCATTCACGTAAAGCAGCATGTACTTCACCGCAGCTCTAATTGTCATTTCAAAATAACTATTCATTCTGTTACTTCTATACTTGCTTTTTGCCCTTGCAATTTGTACTTGCCAAGTACAAATTGAAGGATTTTCTTTGACAAATATTGTGAGTATTTTAGAGGGGCTACTACTGTGTCCCAGTTTTCCTTATTATAAAGCAAATATCATCAATAACCATAATTCCAACATATTTTGAATCACTGACATAAATATTTTCCATGTACTCTGAGAAGAAACAACTGTGTGCTCAAGATCAGTTTGAGAGTCACAATATAAAAGCACAAATCTTAAAAAGAATGCTTATTATTAATTAGTATGAGTTAAATTTATAAAAACCACAAAACAAATGAGAGACTTTTCTCAAGATTTAGGAAGAGGGCAAAGTACACAGCACTGCCTAATGAATAAAATCTATCTCATGCAACCCTATGCTGAGCCAGGTGGACATGCCTGTCTGTTACTAAGCTCAGGGAGATCCAGGGAAGGATGTTCACATGTGGTCAGTGTTCACTACCCACTGGCCAGAACTTAAAAGACATTCTCTCTTTTTCCNAGGGAGATCCAGGGAAGGATGTTCACATGTGGTCAGTGTGAACATCCTTCACACTGACCATCCAGTGTGTTCCACTGAACATCCAGTGGGTACTGGCCAGAACTTAAAAGACATTCTCTCTTTTTCCACAGAATTTCGTCTTCTGAAAATTCACAGTTCCAGATCCTGAGATACTCTCTGCACATACAATGTCTGGCAAATCTTAGCAGCCTATTTCTTGTAAATAAACTGCAAGGCATAGTTTTTAATAAAATACACATTTTGAATGAACTGCACAAGTTAATATCAGGATGGTCACTATTACATACTATATAACTACAACCTAAGTGCTGAGATAAATATTCAGATAAATATTCCTGTTTCATAGACATTGACATTGAGTCATAATTATAAAGCAAACACTTCCTCATGTTTAATTTGTTCAGTGCTAGGTGGGACAGGGGTTAAAGAGCATTTATGCAAATATCCTTTGTCATCGTCTAGCTAAACACTTGAGTCATTAATAAAAAGTAATTTCTAGATTTCTAGATGACGTTTTGTTGGTACTTGCCGAAGGCAAGCATAATTCTTTGCACAGTCCTCTGCTTACAGGCACCCCATGGATGTGGCTAACAGAAGGAGCCTATGCTCTCAGGCATTCCTAGAATTTATAAACTTCAAAAAATCTGCAAGGAGAGGGGAGGCATGCGGAAACAGGGTTTAGCAAATGTGACACTGACATTGAGAATGTAATACCATTTTAATAAATAAAACTGTGTGGCACAAAAATTCGTGTCTTCTTTTGCATATTTTACATGACTAATTTTTTGCTCCAAGCTTACTGGAAGTATAAAATGAGGTAATTTGACTAGCACTGGGGAAAAAAATCCTTTAGTTAACAGAGCATCATTAGGGGACCTAAGAGATCCAATCACTAGTTACCTCCTGCATTCATTGCTCTCTTGTGGAAGAGAAGTAACATATCTGCCCTTCACAGGAACCTTTGTGTCTATGCACACCGGGAAAGAGCTCAGCTATTGTAGTGTTGTCACATACCAGGTGCCCAGATATAGAGAGCATCAAGGCACGTATTCCTCCTCATTTATTCCAACACCCCATTTCCCATTTGGTTCAAGAACTGTCACACACCAGAGTGTCTCCAATGAATACAAAGCCAAAATTTTGGCATGGCAGCAATGTAACACTGGCAACTGATTAAACACTCAGCTGAACGCAAGTTTTCAGGTTGCGGCGGGATAGCGTGAGAAACAATATTGCACAGTTTTGGCAGCGTAGTCACGAATCATGGCTTCGGAGAGCAGAGGGAAGGGAGGGAGCAGCCAGCCCGCCTCGCAGAGCCGCGCTCGCTGCAGGCATTCTTCAGATCGTCTCCCAGCGGCTCTCTGTGCTGCACAGTTCTTCATTGTGTGCTGCTTTGCACGAGCTAAGTGCCACAGCAACCTGCCCTGAAGCTAGCACAGAAAAAGCAAAACTGGAGACTTGAAAATACTTCCATAATGAATACTGACTGCTTAAACCAGTATCAGTACACTGCAAAACTTGTCCTGGTAGGGAATTGATTTTATATTTTTCACAAGGCATAAAATACCTCAACAGACATTAAAAGACCTGATCTTTGTCTGTGGCTTATATTTATTTAGCGGCTCTTGAAATTGTGTAAGGCAGCGCAAAGGGGATAGTGTGAAGCAAAACAGATGGGGCTCAACTGAGTGAGATTTTACCTTGTTTCTGACTATCGGAAGAGTTTCTTGACTCCTCAGTTCTTCCTGTGAACGTCCAGCCTCTATCACCTATCACGACACTGGGACATTCCTCAGGTTTAAGGAGCCTTCTTGCCACAGCTCACCCACAGACACTGCAACTGCTTGTTCTGAAGCCCTCCTGCCCTTTCAGAATGCTCTTTTTATACCCAGCTACCAAACCACCCCTTTGGGAGGAGTTCAACTCTCTAGCATCCTTCACAAAAGTAAATACATTCATATACTTACTGTTTCATAGTATTCTCATCCTGTTGGCTCTCCTAGATCACATTTCTGATCATATTCTGCTCTTTTTCTTCTCATTCGGACAACCAGACCTGTAACCCTTCTGAGTCCAAGAGCACAATGAGGGCTGTGTACTGTGGGTGGCGGTTACATGTTAGCTCCACGGCAGAGGCGGTGGCATTTCAATGGCGTTGGATGAAACAATGATCTCTCCATGCTCTAAAGGGCTAAATTCTCTCTCAGTGCTTAGTCTCACACACACAACTTCTGCTCGATTTAATGGGAATTAATGAAGCTAAAATTTGATCTCATTGTTGCATGTATCTGAATAGCTTTCTAATCTAGAAGTCTTTTGAAAAAAAAAATCAAGAGAGGCCCCTGGAGCACAGGTGTTTATAAAATCACTGCCTGATGTGGACTATGAACTTGGCATGCTCCTGTGCACAGCAGCCCAAACAAGCCAATAGCTGTTTAAAAGATCCTTAAATTCTGGGAAGGTTCTTCCCTGTGCAGTTGTTCAGAGGGTGTGCCTGCAAGTCTGGAATTTGATCCATCTGAAACTGTCATTCTCAGCCCTGCAGGTGATAGCTTGTTTCCAGCCAACATGCATGTCTCTGCAAGCCAAAAATCTGAACAAGTTGCCCAGTGGAGATGTGGGTTTGGCTGCTGGGATCGCGTTATTCTGCCATCTGTGGAGCTTTCAGCAGCAGGGTAAGGTGCCATCCTCGCAGAAAGCAGCCACCCTCTCGGGAAGCTGGGGGCTGCTGCCCACCAAAAGCAGCATTGAACAAAGGGAAAGTTCAGTGGACTAAAAAATGTAGAGAAATAGGAGTCCTTTAGGACCAGGAGTTGCACAGTATCCTCCTCCAGGCCTGTGCAGAAAGCACAGGTTTTAACAGGTGTAGGAATGGAAGTAATTTCAGGCTTGTAGTTTTATGCAAGAGATATTAGAGAGAGGGGAACAGCATCTGAGCAGTAAATAGCCTGGTGTTACTGGAGGCATGTGAACAGGGAGCCAAATGGCCCTCTTCCAGAGCACCTGGTAGCTGCACTTCTACAGCAATCATTTAAACAGCACTGCAAGTATTGCCACTGAGTTTATATGGTCATGTATAACATGTATAACATTAAGCTCCAGTAAAACATGGGACATATCTCTGAGAGTACTTTGAAATTTAAGCCTCAGATCATGATACTTTCTTTATACTTCTTTCTTCACCCATATCTTGGATTTACACTTAAATAAGCAAATTTGCCAAGACAAATAGCAATTTTGTCTTTATTTCTCTGGGTCAGCTGGGTCAACTGCATTTACAAAATGAAATTTCAGTTCCTCCAAAAAAAGCCATTCTCCTGGAACTGGACCCTTCTACTTGCTCTACCCCCCAGTAAGGAACAAAACCCTGTCAAGTCAGATGTGCACTTCTCAGCACAACAGATTCCAAACTCTTACAACATTTGCACAACTTCACGCTGCAGAGTGAACACCAAGAGTGGTCTCCTAATCAGGTGCTTAGGAGCACTCACCGATCCTGGCCCTGACCAGCCTTACTTGGGACCTCTTCACAGCCCTTGTGCCCACAGACCTGGGAATCTATTTAAGCTGAGCCTTGGGCATTAACCTATTTCTTCTGCTGGCTCTGGTAAAGCTTTGTTTGTGATTCATGACAGCCTTCTGTGCAGTATGTTAATACCATTTTAAGTATTGCTTTTTCCTTCTTTAAACCACATGATGTTTTTGTAGGCACTGCGTGGGGAGCTACTGCTAGAAGCAGCAGGGCAACCTGCTCTCCAGAGGCAGCAGGTAGCTGAGCTGCACTGGCCCCTCGTGGCTTCTGCAGGAAAACGTGCATCAGAGATGTATTTAGAATACCTGCTCTCTTTAATTTTCTTTTCCAGAGTGACTTGTTGCAATGTTAAGCATCCTGTATCTGAGGTAAGTCTATTTAAAAGTTTAATTTTAATGGTGGGGTTTTGCTTTTGTTTTTCTCTAGGAAATAAAAACACATACCAGTGAAGGTAATGAAGAACATTGAGCTAGGATGTTCAAAGGCAGGTGCTTCAGTTTTTTTGTGTCCAGAGGTTTGTTTGTGATCTTACTTATCAAGTTATGCATGTTATTCTGTAATATGCTTAATTTCTACAAGCTGTTAGGGCTTCTCTGTTTCCATGTGAAAACATTTGATTCACTTGCTGTGGGAGTCTTTTCAGGGGGAAAGTGGTTTCTGATGGAATGAAATAGCCGTGCAAACAATTTATAACTGAAATTTCCCAAACTGAAAATCTAATTATTCAGCTTGTGAAAATGCATGCTTGTTTAATTGAACAGGCAAAAAAGAAACAGCTGTTTTTATTTTCTTAAGAATTTTTCCAAAGTTTTAATTGGCTTGCAAATTCTTAGTATTCACCTGATGAGATTTTCTGCGATTTTTTTTTACTCCCCTCAGACCTTCTTCAGAAAAACATCTTGCTTCAACCTTCCCTGGTATGTTAAAGAATTAACAGAAAATGATGTTGCATTATGCAGTCCAGGCAAAGATCATTTCATAGAATCACAGAATGCCTAAGGTTGGAAGGGACCCCTAGAGGTCATCTAGTCCAACCCCCCTGCACACGCACGGTCACCTAGAGCACGTGGCACAGGTCTGCGTCCAAGCGTGATTTGAAGATCTCCAGAGAAGGAGACTCCACAACCTCTCTGGGCAGCCTGTTCCAGTGCTCTGTCACCCTCACTGTTAAGAAATTTTTCCTTAAGTTCCTGTGGAACTTTCGATGCTTTAGTTTCTAGCCATTTCCTCTTCCACATCCCTCTTGTACTGTGGGGCCCAGAACTGGACACAGTACTCCAGACGTGGCCTCACCAGGGCTGAGTAGAGGGGCAGGATCACCTCCCTCGACCTGCTGGAGACGCTCCTCTTAATGCACCCCAGGACCCCACTGGCCTTCTTGGCCACGAGGGCACACTGCTGCCTCATGGTCAGCTTGTCATCCACCATGATGCCCAGGTCCTTCTCTGCAGAGCTGCTCTCCAGCAGGTCGGTCCCCAGCCTGTACTGGTGTCTGGGGTTATTCCTCCCTAAGTGCAGGATCTTGCGCTTGTCTTTCTTTGTTGAATTTCATAAGATTTCTCAGTGCCCGGTTATCCAGTTTGTCCAGGTCTCTCTGGATGGCAGCGCAGCCCTCTGAGTTATCAGCTACTCCTCCCGATTTGGTATCATCGGCAAACTTGCTGAGGGAGCACTCTGTGAAGGGACCTCTAGAGGTCCCTTCCAACCTTAGGCATTCTGTGATTCTATCAATGACCTTCATCCAGGTCATTGATGAACAAATTGAACAGGACTGGAGCGAGGACTGACCTCTGGGGGACACCACTCAACACAGGCCTCCAGCTAGACTCTGTGCCACTGATCAGCACCCTCTGAGCTCTGCCATCCAGCCAATTCCTAATCCATCTTACTGTCTGCTCATCTATCCCACACCTCCGGAGCTTGTCTAGGAGGATCTTGTGAGGGATGGTGTCAAAAGCCCTGATGAAGTCAAGAGAGATGACATCCACTGCTCTCCCTTCATCTATCCAGCTAGTCATTCTGTCATAGAAGGCTATCAGGTTGGTCACGCATGATTTCCCCTTGGTGAATCCATGCTGACTAGTCCTGAGCACCTTCTTGTGCTCCACGTGCCTGGAGACAATGGCCAGTATGAGCCGTTCCATCACTTTTCCGGGGATGGAGAGGAAGCTCACTGGCCTGTAGTTGCCAGTCATATGAGAATAGTTTGAGCTGGCAGCTACTTCTCTTACTGTAAACTTCTTCCCACTAATACACCTTTATTGACTCCTCAGATAATAAACAGCTTTGACTTCTAGTTAGCCTCTGATAAGGTCTGTAAAGGATTGGAAAATATGTCTGTCATACAAATAAATGCTAATATTAATAATGTATAGCTTAAGTCAACAATACTGCAATAGGAAAAAAAAAATATAGCAATTCTGCTGTGAGGCGTGTCTGCCCTGAAATCTTAGGATGCAACAGATGCAGTCAAGTGTAACTGCCACAAGGTGGTGCAGCACCAAGGATGCTGCTATTGGCCTGCTGCAGTTCATCTTCCGCGTGTAACTCAGTGAAGCTGGAATAAAATTCCCCCGAAAGTGAGTACAGAGCTGCTGGATTCTCCCTGCACTGCTTAGCAAAGCACTAGTGAGAATGTCCTCTGATAGACACTGCTATGTTAAAAATAAATGTTGGAGAGGTTTTTTAAAAGCTCCCATGATTCAACAACAGTGTAAAGGAAGCTCCTAGAATTTGAGAACATATCTTTAGAGGTTTGGCAAATGGTCAAATGGAGAAAAGAATACGAACTCTGTCACACTAAATATAAAGGCACAACATGGCAAGCCCTAAATATCTCATCTAAACGTTCCTAGGTACTGGGCTGGAATGTGGCAGAGAGGATGACTGATTTCCTGCATAAATGAGTGAATGTGCAAACCTTGGTGACCCAGGCCCAATAGACCCTTGAGTTCCCTGAAACAAATGAGCAACATCCAACACTGAAGGTGTTGAAGAAACTTGAGAGAGGAGAGATGAGATGAGTCTCATGTAGAAGAGGAAAGAATAACGATTCAAAACAGAAAGTATAAATGGTTGTATGTCATATTGGAGAGGACTAATCTAAATTTGCTATGTGTTTTGTGGCCTGTGCTTGTAGATACATAGCCAATGGAGAAGGTGAGAACTTTGCTCTTCCCCGAGTAATAAAGGAAAGAGTCTTGTTTCCTAAAACTCATCAGATACCACACAAGTGCTGTCAGGTATGTATCAATCAAGACTCCCATCAGTGACTTCTTGAGGACACAGGCATTCATATGTGATCACTACTGTGGGACACCTTCAGTCAGTGGTCAGCTATAGGTTCTAGTATAAGATGAAAAGCAGTGCTACAAATAATAGTCTAGATGGAATGAATGCCAAACTCGTGCAAGCTCAGAGTTAAGCAAACAGATTTTACAGTCTTCAACTAGATCTTACCTTTGAGAAAAGCAAGATGTGAACTGAAGGCTGACTAAAGGGTGCTAGGCCAGAATCCACCTCACGGTGGAGCTGTGCCCCTCTATGGACCAAGAGAGATGACATTCACCAGAACTACTCACATTTTTCCCCCCTTGCGGTCACCAATGATACTAGGTTTAAGCATTTCTTTACTCGTAATTTTTGGCAGGAAACTGAGGGGCGCCAAAGCTCAGAGGGGGTTCCTGTGTGCTGGATGTTTCATTTTATATGTACTGCTGTGTTACTGGTCTTCCACATGCTTCCTGGTGCTAAAGACAGAAGGGAGAAACTTTACTTCATAATTAAACTATTTTATGACGTACTTAATTGTTTGATTATATTGCATTTTACTGTGGCATTCTGGAGCAAGATGGAGGTTGGTAAGGAGAAGAAAAATGTCGGGAGGGTGGGCATGGATATGGTTGCTGCTGTGGCTGCTGATAGGAAAAATAATCTTTTTTAAAACTTTGGAGTGAATGGGGTCCTGCACCTTGGGGAGAAAAAACACTCTCTTGCCCTCAAACATCTTAATGACACATATAGGGCTGAGCTTTTATTTGTGCCTAAAATGACAGGGATGCTGGTGCACTACAGCTCTTAGAAGCTGTCAGCATTGGTAACTTGCTCCTATGAGTAGCAAGCGTAGGTTTTTGACCTCCTGGCTGTTGTCCTTAGGAAGCAGACAAATGGACAAATAAAATCAGTGACAGACAAGGGAATGATGCTAGGGCAAGTGCTAGAAAAGGATTACATTGAGAGGACTGGTACTGAGTTGAGACCTCCTTTCATGATGGGTAGTATCATGACCAGCTGATACTGCTGCATGACACTTAATTAGTACATATGTGTTGCTTATCAGTTATTGCCCATATGGATCTGAAAACACCTAAGATGAGAATGAAAGCACCCCAAACTGCTACAGTAAAATACTCCATGTACAAATTCCAGGGCAGACCTTACATATGTTGATAAGACAATGGTCAAGCAACAAGTAAATAGCTTGGTATTTCCTGAGTGATTTGTCTGTGTTCAGTAACTTGTTCCTACATGTTACTTTTAATGTAATATAAATGATGCTATTTGTCATTAAGTAAAATATGAGTAGCTCAAAGTTGCCAGTTCTGAAAATCACAATCTCATGACTCATTTGCTCATTGAATAAAATGCTTTTTGAACAATATAATCCTTATTAACACAGCAGCTTTCTTGGGAAATGTGAATGAATTATTCTAAAAACTCAGCACTGGCTAATGTATTTATTACCATTAAAAACACAAGGAATGGGTGGTTAAATCAGTGGGTAAAAATACATGCTTTGAGGTTGAAATAGTGGAGACTGCACTCTGAAAATCACACTAGTCATGCTTTAGGAGAACCAAGAGCATTCACAATCAACAGCTGGTAATAAAAACTTGGGCTTCTGTGCCTTGCCTGAACTGACGCAGACCATTTGTAGCTTGTGTCTATTCCTAACTCAAGTGAGGTCAGCAGAACCTTTGGAGATGCTAATTAACACAAGTGCAGTAAAATAGCAGGGTTTTTTTTCAGCCAAAACTCTGGCTATTACTCATACAAGTGTTTAGAGCATTTGTTTTTACTCATATAAATGAAGCTCATAAGATGGACAAACCTCAACTCTGAATCACTCAAATTACTATGAAATTTTGCCTCTGGTTATAGGGGACACAAGATCAATCTCAGGGCTAGAACATGTGAATTTCAATCCCTTTAGTGTCTGGTATCATTTCAAACAGATCATTTCAAATAGGATAGTAAAGAACTGTTTACATTTAGAGGTATATATTGGATAGCGGTTACATAGAGCAGTAATTCCCTATGGCCTGGTTGCCGTTTGAAGATGAAGGCCAGGAAGAAAAGAGTCTGTACTCTTATTTTCTATTGATGTGCCAGAATTGGGGAGAAAATTTCTGTATTTTTCCTTTGGTGTTTATAAACAATATAGATCTAGTTTTATTTCTTTGCACATGTTTTTTGGTAAGATTTGGTAAGTAGGTGGACCTTCAAGGAGGTCAAAAAGTCCCATGAAGCTCAAAATGAAGGCAGAAAGGCTGTTGGGTCTTAGAAAGTATTCTTCCTTGAGTATTTTCAGCTGATTTCTTTAATGATCTTCTCAAACTCACTTAAAAACAAGCAGGCCAAAGACAATATTACCCACATTCCACAGCAATCTCATTGCAACAGAGATGATCGGTTGTCAGGGCCTGAGTGCACTAAGGGGCCTTAATGGCCCTGACCCAAATTTTCTAATTTCTTTGCCTGACCTTGCACTGCCACGATCTTCTTGGTGATCCTGGTTCAGGATGTCTGCGTCTGCCCTTCTCCCTCACTTAGGAACTATGGCACTGGGCCATAGTGAGTGGCTAGTGAGGTCTCTTTTTCATTGCTAAGTCACTAGATACAATAAATCAAGCTGATATAGTTGAGAGTGATGTTAAAATGTCTGAATGTTGGGACGCGGTAATAATGGGGTGGTGTTTCTCTTCTGCATTGTGCTAGAGAATCACTCATTTTAGATTCTATTTATTTCCAGTGTACAGAAGAGAATTCTCAGCTTGTGTCCATCCAAAACACGTCTTAACAGTTTCTGCTTAGATAATGCTTCATCTCAGACCATTTGAAGTAAAAGACTCCAATGAACTCTACTGTTTCCTGGATCAGATGAACTCATCAGATTGCATCTTCTGAAACGGCATAATCAACTTCTGAATTCAGACAGAGTGGTGAACCATGAGTATGTAAAAGCAACTGAGGTTGTAGGAAAAAGAAAAATTTCTTAACAGTGAGGGTGACAGAGCACTGGAACAGGCTGCCCAAAGAGGTTGTGGAGTCTCCTTCTCTGGAGATCTTCAAAATCCACTTGCATCCAGTCCTTTGCCACATGCTCTAGGAGACCCTGCGTGTGCAGGGAGGTTGGACTAGATGACCTCTAGAGGTCCATTCCAACCTTAGGCATTCTGCGATTCTATGATTCTATGGCCCTCATGGTGAGAGTTTAGGCACAGCTACAATCTAGTCAAATTATTTTTTTGGCATTTAGCTGCCTGAAATTTCCAATGTGCTAGACACTTCATAGCATTAACTTAAGAGATCTTCTGAGGCACGTGAGACGAGGAAAAAACTCCCAGATTTCGCAAGACAGAGGTGTGATAAGGAAACCACTCAAGTGACTTCAGTGGGATGAATAAGACCCTTGGAATCCCCAACAGTGTACTAGATGAATTCAGCAAAAGCCAAGTATTTCAAGTCCTAGATCACAAATGTGACCTGCATCAGGTTCTGGCAGGAAATACAGCTTTCAGGTATTGTCTACAATTAGCATTACTAAAACAACAGAATAGGTGGAAATAAAAAACAGTATGTCAGCTGTAGTGCAAATTCCTCTCTTGAGGGTATGCAGCAAAACCATAATCCATCTTAAATATTGCTTCCTGTGTTACTTTGACTGTTTGTGACAAGCAATGAGAGTTAAATACATTGTTTGATTCCTTCTCAGGTGACTATAAGGAAGACAGATATATTTCATGAAAACAGCAAGCCTTTGGATTTCTAAATTGTAGATTTTGTTTTCTTTTAGTCATTGTATTTCCATATTAGAGATTTTAGAGATGTTAATAAGATGTGCAGATGATAAGGCCATAGCCATAAGTTGCATATCTTCAAGAGCAATATGCAGAATGAAGGTGATATTTCTTCCAAAGGTGTTCTGGATTGCCCAGTTTGATTTACATTGGCTGAGGCTTGTACTTCTAAAGTCTAAAAAACTGTACCAATACTTGATTTAATCACATAGCTGATGGCAATCCTTTATTCCCATTTTAATAAACCATATATACAATAATAAATAAATTAAAAAACCCAGTTATCTAGTTCTAGTAGTTTTGGAACCCAGCTCTCCCCTTATGCTATACTTCAGAAACTTTCTTTTCCTAAAACTCCAAGAAAGATCTTCATCTAACTGAGATATTCCTTACTGCCATGGTAACTCAAATATACCTCCTACCAGACAGGCATCTTCTATCTAGACAGCTACACCATTTTACAATAAGGAAGTTGGACATAAAGGAATTACAGCCTAAATCCTTAAAGATATCAAGTTTGCTTGGGAATCACCTCTGATGATCGTAATTACCACTGCACACCCTGGTGTGACTAGTCCAGAGTCACAAAAGTCTGCAGCAAAGCAAAGAATTGCATGCGATCATCTTGTCTCTGAGCTTATTTAACTTCCACTTTCTGTACATACAACAAATCTAATTTAATTGATGGATTTGCCTTGTGGATTTTTATATATATATATATATATATTNCTTGATGGATTTGCCTTGTGGATTTTTTTATATATATATATTTTTTCCTCCAAGGAAAGTCCTTTCTGAGGGACTCAGACTTAAGCTGAAAGTTCCTCATAGGGTCTTGTCTTCATGTAGACACTTCTAAAATGAGATATCTAAATTAACTGTTCTCGTTATTGCTCACATGAATATGCAACAATTTCAGTAGGTGATATTAATGCACAAAAGATCTGAAAATTAGGCCATTTCAGTGTCCTCATGTGGATTCAGGTGTACAGCCTCAACTACCAAAGACCGTGTTTGAGCTCACATCCTGTAAGTGTATATCAGATACACGCTGCCTAGAAAATATTCTTGCCTATATATTCTTTCAGTAAAGCCCTTGTGGATCTTCGGAGAGAGCCTTAGGCAGAGTTTCTGCATTCAATGCAGCCACGCAGGAATTTGAGGCTTTGATCTCAGCTCTGTCGTTCAGGCCTGCTTTCTGTTACTTGGAACAGCAGCAAGTAACAGCTGGTTGTGCAAGAAGGCTGACGGGTGAGGCAAGGCTGTGTTTGACTTCGAAGAACGGCAGCTAGGCCTGTGTGCGGAGACGGTCTGGCCTGAGTCACTGCTGGCACTATGTAAAAGCTCTGCTTCGGATGAGGAGCCCATTATCCTAGATATCCATCAGGATATCTAGAGGACTCTGTGCCAGACACACAGAATCATAGAATCATAGAATCGTTAAGGCTGGAAGGGACCTCCAGAGATCATCTAGTCCAACCCCCCTGCACATGCAGGGTCACCTAGAGCACATGGCACAGGACTGCATCCAAGCGGGTCTTGAAGATCTCCAGAGAAGGAGATTCCACACCCTGTCTTGGCAACCTGTTCCAGTGCTCTGTCGACCTCGCTGTTAAAAAATTTTCCTTAAGTTCCTGTGGAACTTTTGATGCTTTAGTTTCTGGCCATTTCCCATAGTTCTGTCGGTGGCCACCATGCTAAGTCCTGCATCAAATGCTCTAAGCTGTGGTCAGGCAAGCCAGTTAAGTGCTGGGTTTCTAACCCTTTACATATATGCTCTTCATTACTCCTAGCTTTTGTGATACCTGCTACTTGCTGGCTTTATGCCAGAGGAGATCTAACACATTTGCTCACCAGCTCTCTTATGGAGACAGATGACTATTCTGAACTCAGTAATGGGCTACAACAGGACCTTAAACTGAAAGGTGGTGAAATGCTCTCTGCTCAAAGCAGAAGCCTTCTCACTGGAAATGACAGGGTGCTGCTTGTGGCTTCTGGGCAGGAAGCCTCTCTCTTGTCCTTAAGGAAGGACCACTGCCGCTCTGTTTCAAAATGACAGTGTCCTTGCTTGCGTGCCAACAGTGCAGGAGTAACTTCCAACACTTCCGACCCCGTGTAACAAAATGAGATTGCAACATGATGAATATGATTTTACAGTCTTGCTGGAACTCATTACAAAATTCCGGCCTATAAAAATGACATGAAAATAGTTGTTGCATGTCCCCACAATGAATGATTCACTTTGAAATGAGTGATGGCTGGCACATCTGTTGGAGAAAGGGACTTCGAAAAGCAAGAAAAATGCAGTATTACCGTTCTGCCCTTTGCAGGTATACATCGCCAGGAAAAATGAGAAGAGTCCAAAAGAAATACACGTTTGTCGAGCAGTCGCATGTAACATAAAGCTCTAGTTGTAAAAATATAGTTGATAGTGGTTGTTAACTTGTTATAACTGCAATTTGACTGCTTCCTGAGCAGTACTGAATACCAGACAGGCTCACTGGTTTCTGTTGAGGTGAAGGGACTCAGCATGTTATCAAATATGTCCAATGCTTCCTTAATTCACACCCTTGGCTGCTAACGAGAAGAGTTAACATGACTGAACTTGCCATGAAACGGAGTGAGCTATTTATTAGTAAGGTTTAAGAAATGCAGCTTGCTTTCTGTTATAAAAATGTCATTATGGCTCAACTTTTAAAACAAAGCCTAGTAATTTATTTGATGGTGCCTCAGTTCTTTGCTGCCTTAGAACAAACACAGCTAATCCAGCAGCTTGCCCGTCATCCAATAAAACATGTCTAATACTCGGTACAATGGATTCCAGTAAGTACTCTTCTAGGCTATGTAATTCCAAGTAAGTATGTTGTTTGAGGCATACAGCTTGGGGAAGTCAGCTTAAAAAGTTCCTACACCCTCCTCAACCTCGACCACTTTTCCCAAGCCTTACACTGCAGCTTTTCAACCATCTCCTCATTTATTTCTCTATCACTTTCATGCAATTACAGTATTAAACATGCCACCCTCAAAAAGAAGAAAAGGATTATCCTAAAAATAAAGTGGTCAGCATTGCACTGGAGAAAAAAAAACTGCCTGCAATAATGAGCACCTCAGAAACCTCATCCCATTCCTAATCCCAGATCTCAAAATATGCTGTCAAATCCTTTCATGGAAACTCTCATTTGACTACATGTTACTTGGAGACCCTATTCCTTTCTGGATTAATCTATACAAAATGTAGTACAATAGTACAGTGACTGTTAATTATTGGAGAATATCTTTAATATTCTAAAAGGGGAGGACTTGGAGGAACTTGTCGTGGTACAGGACCACTTGCCTTAATGTTTGGCTTAAACATCAAAACATAGTTTTTATTGTTTTCAGAAGGGAAGGCCATCTGGATCTCATCCTTACTGTTGACAATGCACATGAGTAATAAATATAGCACTAAGGTTGGCAATGAGGCTTCACTAGCCCACTCTACAACCTGGTTTGTTTTCCTGCTTCCTGTCCAATTCTAAACCTCGAAGTTCAAGACCTATTGCTTACTGACCGCAGCAACAAAGGACATGAGGCCAAGTGCAATTTGTAGCTCACCCCCTTTCTCACATTTTTATAGAGCATTTCAAAAACTGATGTGAAAGGTGAGGACTGGCATGCAAGTCAACACGTGCACATCCTGCTCATTTTGCAACGTTAGCCGGAAGGAAATTGTTTTCAAAATCAGGTTGAGTAACAATTCACTGATCAAAAATACAATGAAACTGTTACATTTCCACCACTAAAGAGCAAACTGATGATTAATATTGAACCAAAAATTGTATAGGCCTTAGTATCCAGTAGCCATATAGAATGAGATGAAGTACTTCAACTGCTGTCATTGCTCCTAATACACAGAACTGGACAATTTTATTATCTGCATTACTTTCCAAACTGACCTTCACTTCACAAAGGAAACCTGTATTTTAAAATTCGGAAAGATGCAGTGCAGCTGAAGCTTTCACCAAAGGCTGCTCTAAGCTAACACAACTATAGTAAGTCCCTGCTTGTTTAGGCTGGACAGTAAAAGCGATTTGATCATAACACTAAGCACTTACTCTTAGATGCAGTTACTTGAAAAAATGTTTTTTTTCTTTGCCATGTGAGCTCAACGATCCTTCTATACTCATGAAGGATGTCATCACTTACTGCTTTGCTAGCATTAATGAGGCACGAGTTGTGAGAGATGAAACTGAGTCATGGAGCCACATTCTGGAAAAACTTGACTATTTTTAATCGTGTTCCTTGCTGGCCAGGCAAATGCCACTCTGAGGTTATCCTGTTAAAGATTATGCTATCATCACATATCATACTGAGGCAACCTTAACTGCACGAACCATGAGATGGTGGAATTCAGGATCATGAAAGGAGAGAGTGTGACAAAAAGCAGGATCACAGCCCTGGACTTCAGCAAAGCAGAATGTCGGAGGATTTTTCCTGCTTGAAAGAATCTCATGGGAGATCATTCTGGGGAGAAGAGGAACATTTAAACAAACTGGACATACAGAACTCCATCTGACCTCATGAGAGGCACTCACAAGCACTGGAGAAGGTAGCTGATGTCATTGCGAGGCTACTCTGGATTAATTTTGAAAGGTTGTGGTGGTCAGGAGTGATTACTGAGGACTGGAAGGAAGCAAATGTCAACCTTGTCTTCTGAAATGGAACCAAATATACTGCACATTTAAAGGACAATCAACAGGTCCTATTTTTACATGCATCTTTACTTGTATATATTTATATATACTACAAATACGTTAAGATATTACAAATATTTTTCCTACAATAAATGGGTGAAGAAATCTTTTGTTCTTTTTCAGTAATAGCCATGGTTGGAAGCTGGATCCTCCCAGCAAAAGCTATCACTAGCATTTGCAAATATTGTCTTCTGATACTGATGCTGGGCTGCTTTGCTGCAGTTAGAGAAGGAAAGGCATTACTACATAATTCAAGGGAGTTCTTGACATTTCAGTGGTGAAGAACTATTGCTCTGGTCCTGTGGGCAGTTTCTAAGAACAGGTCTGATGATGCACCTTAGAGCTCATGAGCATCCAAGCCTGAAAAGGGCAAATGCCGAGGGGCAGTACTGACGAGAGGGAAGGGTAGGAACAGTGGAACCATTTCTGAACTTCCAGAAAAACCTCAGTCACTGACAAAAGCATAAAGCCATCTGCAAACCTAATCATGATAGCTTATGCTAGATCAGAGCTGGGTTGATGAGGGCTTGATAAACCACCAGACTCACAGCCATGTTGCACACAAATCAGCCAGGCAGAACTAAGATCTACCTCAGTGTTCAGATCAGATTGTGAACTACTTTCAACTATCCAGTGACTTTCTTTTGAAGAAAGAAGGGAGAGCTTCATCACTTTCCCCAAAGCACCACAGTGAATGGCAAATGTGTTAGAAAAACAAGATATGAGGAGATATGATTTATTAAGGATGGCTAGAAATATACTGCTAAACAACAATCTCCATTTCAAGCTCACGAAAATTGAGACACTGTGTTCACAAAGGGTGTTTATAGAAAAAAAAAACCTGCTATAATACAGCAGGTAGCCTACAGAGTTTTAAAATGTGAATTCTGTCTTGGTATCATTGGGCCTTTAAAAAGCTAGAAAGCTACGTGTGAGCACCTGAGGCCTACATGATACTAATTCTCTATTACACAAGTGTTCTGATTTGCTATTGAACCCCTATGAAGAGTGGGCAAAGGCAAAACATGTAATATGTAAAGTATTTGTGTTTCACCTACTGCTGAAATACTTTGTCTCCATCTTGTTTCACATCTTTGGTCTGCCATTAAGATTACTGCACTTCACCCTGCAGAAATTTTGAAGTAATAGGCAGTAAAGGCAGTGCTGAATTTTGATCAGTGACACAAAATCTGCTGGAGTTAAAGGAAATTCTCTAACCCAGAAGGTGCCAAGAAGTCAGAATAACGTGAATTTTTCCCTGGGGTTTTCAACTTGATAGTGGAATAAAATTAAAGTATTAAGTTTAGGAAAGAAAAGTGGAAATCAGTGGCAAGAAAGATGAGTTTGGTTCCCCTGAAAAACTAACCTCATAGCATAGCGAGCATATTGAGTCATCAGAAAAGGTGCATCATAGAATCATAGAATGCCTAAGGTTGGAAGGGACCTCTAGAGGTCATCTAGTCCACCCCCCCTGCACACGCAGGGCCACCTAGAGCACGTGGCACAGGACTGCATCCAAGCGGGTCTTGAAGATCTCCAGAGAAGGAGACTGCACAACCTCTCTGGGCAGCCTGTTCCAGTGCTCTGTCACCCTCACCGTCACCCATCCTGGACGTGCTGCCTGTCTTGTTAAGAAAGAAGAGAGCAATCTCTTCTTTCTTAACAAGTGGGACTGGGGGAAACAGGCAGGGCTTACATTCTGCTCCCATCTCCTCTGAATTTCCAGACTTCCATCCAGTATCTGTAACAATTGCAGGAGCAACTGGAACATCCAGGAGCAAGAGTAACGCAAATCCTAATTTGCATCAATTAACAGAGGAAGCCAAACTCTTCCACAGCAAATATTCAATACCACAGGGCAGAACAAGCACAATTGCTCATCTGAAAAATCTGAGAGAGAATGCTGTGTAGTCAGTCAGGCAAATACATATGCAAAAACTGTAAATAAACAAGAAATCTACTTTTGAGGGAACAGTTACCTGTGTGGAGCAGCTAATGTTTTTACAGCCTCCTACCAAGACAGTTCCAACAGGAGCAGACTCCTATGACATGGCTATTGTGCAGTGTTCGTTGCTCATAAGGCCGTGGTGCTGAAACACCACACACAGGCTGTTCTCACTGGATTTAGCAGGGTTCAGGGGTAGGTCAATTTTCAAGCTGTTCCATGCTCAGATTTCAAAATATTGGCTTCACTCCTCTTTCCTATTCCAACTCCGTAAAGGAAGTAGGGACTTGAAGAAGGAACTTCTCCCTTCAAAACTTCTAAATAAGCATTTGTCTATTTGTGTGAAGTCAGTTCTATACCTCTCAGCTTCTTCCTCCCACTGTTTGTTCTTCCATAATCTTAGTAGAGGTTGCAGCATGCTTAACACCTACCATGAGAGACCAAAAGGTTTCAGGAATTGGCTAGCAGGGTCCCAGAAAAAATGGAGAAGAAAAGAAAGATCAATTTAGTAATTATGAAAACTAACATCAAAGCCATGAAGCTCCAGACTGGAGCAGAAATATTTGCTACTAGGTGACTGTGAGCTCTCATGAACAGGCTCTTCTGGAGAGATTGTTCCTCCTGCTGGAGATGTTTCACTTTGTGCATTTCAGGTGAAATTGAGATAATTACTTAGCTGGAGTTATAACGGGCAATGGAGATTGGCTCTGCAGCTGAGCAGCTGTCTCATAGCTGCTGTCTTACAGGAGACAGTGATGCCCACGTCTCCTCTGTATCTGGCAAAATGGGTCTAAATGCCTGAGCGTCCTACGCAACTTGGGAAAGTCCTCTTGAATAGCATGTGACTCTATATGTCCTGCTGGGTTTCCATCCTGTATTTTCCAGAACAGTGCTCTGTAGCAATCATTCTGGATACAGGCTCACACAAGTCACACACATTGCCGGTGTGCTCTGAGCACACAAAGCCTGTGCCCCGCCTGCCAGCGAGGTTTCTGCAGGTAGGTCTAAAGCTCCAAGAACTTGCAATATATTAGCACTTACACGTTCCCAAACCTGCCTACACGATTTAGGTGCATTTTGTGCTTCCCATGTTCTGAATTGATTCATGATGCTAATGGAGTTGAAAGTAAGCCCCTGCCTTCTCTACCTCCTTGTTATGTTGCCAGCAGATGTTTTGAAAAGCCAGAAAACTTCTGTGCTTGGTCAGCATTTGTTTGGTACTTGCTTGGAATAATAAAACACTTAGAGGGTTTTCCCTCAGCTCCAAGGTTAGAGATCTTTGTTTAAGGAGCTAAAAACTATGTCTAGCTTTCATATGATGTCAGCATACCTACATACAGCCTGCTTAATGCAGATTCAATGCAGTTTCGCGAGGAGCCAGAATGTAACACATTGCAAAAAAAGGGCCTTCACGGATGATAGGCAGTGAAGGTTTCCACTCCCACCCTTGCCAAGTTTCTGGCTTCACCCTTTGTTTCTGTAGGTGCAGACAGAAGGGATATAACACAAGTCCTCTACTTCCTGTACAAACTGATTTTTCCTCCATACACCTGAAACTTTGGAAATAAAAAATGCCTGGATGATTCACAAACAGCAATTAGAGGTCAACACACCCTCTCTGTCTCCTACTAGCTCTTATGATTTGTACCTTCTTACTACATCCCAGTTTAGAAGCTTGCACTAGATTTGAAAATGCAGTAGTTTGAGAAAAACTACCATTATTTCAGCCTCCTCTCTCAAGTAGGTGAGGGATACCAAGAAAACAGATTTCTGTGTTGGGCACAGCTAAGGGAGCATAGACTTTCAAAGAATAGGAAAGAACCAAGTAAGTGTGTGGATAGGGCCAAGATCTGCTCCTAAATATTTTCTGGTCTCTTTCATTAATTCAATGACTGTTTCTGTTCAGTCCTGAGTTCACAGTACAAGATAGATATGAACCTACCAGAGCAAGTCCAGTGAAGGGCTACTAAGATGATTAAGGGAGTAGAGCATCTGATTTATAAGGAAAGGCTGAGAGAGCTGGGTTGTTTAGCTCGGAGAAGAGAAGGCTAAATAAAATATTTGTTTGAGAATCTCTTTGATCCATATATCGTAACTGGTTTTCTCTTATTTAAGATGATCGAGATTAAGAAGATACAAACATCTTGCAGGACAACATATGTTGATGCTGCTTGAAATACTGGAAAGTCCATCAGTAATCCTACTGTAACCATTCTTCTTATAATGCAACTAATGCAATTATACCACAGTGGTCACTTTTTCACTGAAAATATATAGCTGCATGTTGATTAGCATGAATATCCTGTTCACACTTCAGGCAGCATCGTGACCACGTTTTTTTTCTCAATCCTACTTCCCTTTATGGAGATGACCTCATTTCCTAGGCAGTTACCTCACAGACAGGGAAATGCCAGGAATATACAAAGTCAGATATTTTCCATCAAAACTGATCTGCAAATGAGATGTGATTGTATCATGAATG
This sequence comes from Crypturellus undulatus, assembly GCA_013389825.1. Taxonomy (NCBI): domain Eukaryota; kingdom Metazoa; phylum Chordata; class Aves; order Tinamiformes; family Tinamidae; genus Crypturellus; species Crypturellus undulatus. The sequence goes on from VWPW01008005.1 coordinate 399,305, forward strand.
GGCCATAGGGCACAGTAAGGAGTGTAATTTTGGACTCCTTTGAACTGCTGAAAAGTGTGAACGAAGTTCTGAGTCAGCAATAAATATTCTGAGTGAGGCTCAGTCACTGCTGGACTGAGTGATGCTCGAGCTCATCACTAATACATTTGGGTGCCCAGCTAAAATAGCGGGGAAAAACAATCATCATAAACAGGAAAGTTGAGGGAGTACTAAATGCATTAGATTGAGATCCAGAACAATCAGCAATGTGAACAAGGGGAAGTTAAGCTGACTAACAAAAAATGCAGAGACGGAGAGTTTATAAAGAAGTGACAGGTTTGGTTTCAGAGTATTCTATTACATTCAAAGTGTATATCCCGCCTATTGCAGGAACATTTGATTGTGCTGGGAGAAGATCCACATTCCAGGTCCTCTCCTGGGAGAACTCAGAGACACTTCTTCTGCCTGCAAAGAGGACATTTCATCACCAGTGTGGGTGGAAGAAACTATTCACCACCCTAGGTGTTGAAAGTCTGTTTCTCTGCAGCAAGAAGCATGGGGCCATACAGAAATTACCGGAGCGGGGATCGTTGCCTCCTGAGGTGTGCGGAAGTAGTGCTGTGGGACAGCAGCGCTCTACCTCTTTTCCTTCTTCTCAGAACACTCTGTACAACTTCATGACCAAATTGTTAAGTCACTTCCACGCTGACCTTCATAACACCAGCCCAAATAGAGGACAGCTCTAGGAAATAACACTTTATCTCAGGCGTTTTTAAAGGCAAATGAAGGCAATTCCCACTCCTGTAAACAGTTTTGGATGTCAAGCTTCAGGAGGAAGCACAGGAAAATAGAATTTCCTGAGAAGGGTTCATCAGGATGAGTTAGACTCACAGAATCTCATATTAATTGAGAAACAGTTAAGGAAAGGAGTTTTATGCTTGCAGTAGCAAATACTGTTGGACTCCAAGTAGTATATCATGTGCCAGTTCACCAAGCAACTCGGAGGCTTCTAAACTGCATATTAACTCCAAAAGACGGATCCAGGATATTAGATTACTGCCTGGTATAGATTCCTGTGAGCCATACATCACTGGTAAGTCCATCAGTTCTCAAAAATCTTGTCACCAACAAGAGATAAAGCCCTATTGAGCTTTATCTTGTGTCACAGGAGTTCAAGCTTTTCAAAAGCCATACTTAGGACACTTAGGACAAAGAAAGTGGAAGTTGCCAATGACACAGTTTATGATACTCATATTTAAGGCTTATGAATAGTTCCTTTCATTGTCTGCAATAAAAAATCACCAACTTTTAATTCTTGGTATTGCCTGTCTCACTTTTCCAGAACTGGGACCTTGTAAATGAATCCAAAGAGCAATTCCTTCCTTCCCTGCAACTTACAAGTGTTTGACCACAATGCTCTTCTCATCTATGGTTCCTCTTTTCGGACTTCTCTCTGCAACCATGAAAGAAATTTTGCATTTCCTGCTTGTGGGTTTTCAGCTCAAGCTTGTGGGAGCTTGAGATGAGTGCTCCACAGAAGTATTCACTACCTCTTGCTTTCATTTGATTTTTAAATTACACATCAGAGCACTGGCTCCAGTACTCTTGCTGCTCAATAGTTCCCACTGTTCCCAATACTTCTGTATTGAGGTTTATTTTACCGTAATCATCATGTTTACAAGAGAGAAGTGAAATATCTACATCCTCTCTCTCTGTATTTGAGAAGTAACAATGTACAATAGCTACCAGCTTATCTGTCTGGCTCAAGAAAGTAGAAACACCATTTCCTTAAAACAAAACAGGCAGCAGGTTTTACACGGGGAACACAGTATCACCTGACTTGCATATGTAGTACAGAAGTAATCTTTATACCTCTGAAATTAAAGGCAAAGGACAGTTCCTTTGGTTTATTTGAAAAAGTGAGTTCTACACGCCAGGGCAATGGAAATTCATACTGCCATTTTCTTTCACTACATATGTGTTCCCAGTGATATGCTCCCTTACACTGCTGTGGAATGGTTGCTGTTCACAGTAGCAGTTTGCTGGAAAAAACAGTCCAGAGAGAAGAATGAACAATCCAAACCATGGTCTTACCAGGCGGCACCACATGTTGTAAAAACAGATACCCCAGGGGAGATGTGATAGAGGTCTATAAAATTATGTAGGGAATGGAGACGAGGGATAAGGACTGATTGCTCCCTCTCTTGCCTGACAAAAGAACCAGGGGGTATCAAACAAAACTATGCTTAGCATGGGAAAATACTAGAGATAACTATCAATCATATGCACTTGACCTTTTCTTACACTTTCCTGGATATCTAGCAGTTCCAGTATTCATCATTTCCACAAAACAGTGTTAGTTAATAGTTCTACTAGTTCTTGAAAAAAAAAGAGAAAAACAAAACAAAACAAAGAAAAACAGCTTTAGCATCACAGATCATCTGCTTCCCATCAGAACTGTCAAATCATAAAGCATAACATGATAATAATCAAAGAAAACTATGAAGGTACAGAACAAAATAATCACAATACCCAAGAAAATGAGTATTACAGAGATCTATACATTCAGTGAAGCTAACTACAGGGCAATACTCTTCATATCTTATGTTGTTATATTTAATAAATAAAGAGTTCTCTGTTAGTGAAAAGCAATTCGATGATCATCTATGGAGAGGGGTTTACCCACTTGAGTGTGACTCACTGTATGATAGCATCTTACAAGTTCAGGAGTTTCCATTTCAATGCACTTGCAGGAAGCTCCATGGCTATATATACACGGTAGGGCCCAGGGCACAAGCATCACCCACCCTCGGGACTACAGGAGCTCACCTGCCCGTGCGACCAGCGCCAGGAAACGCAAGGGAGAAGATCACCTGCACCACCATGACGCGCAAGGTTGTTGCTGCTGTCCTGACTCTTCTGCTCATCTCCATGGCTGGAACGAAAGGTAACAAAAATCCTTCCTAAAATTTTCCTGACTAATTGCTGACTTGAATGCTGACAGCATGATGCACTGCACATTCTTAAAGCACAGCAAATAATTTTGTCTCAGGTAGTCAAAGAACTGGGATCTTATCCTATTTTAAAGTGAAAGGATTAAGGCCACAAATAATCTGATCTAGCAGATATTGGACATAATAAGAACACAGTTCTAAAACTGCTGGCATTCAGAAGTTGCATTTTTCAGTCTTTCTAAACTACTAGCTGCTCTAATAACCATTTTTGGATAGATACTGTTATTAGGTAGCTTGAAAGAATGAGTGAAGGTAGATTTTTCTTCAAGTNACAGCATGAGGCATTGCACATTCTTAAAAGCACAGCACATAATTTTGTGTCTCAGGTATTCAAAGAACTGGGATCTTATCCTATTTTAAAGTGAAAGGATTAAGGCCACAAATAATCTGATCTAGCAGATATTGGACATAATAAGAACACAGTTCTAAAACTGCTGGCATTCAGAAGTTGCATTTTTGAATCTTTCTAATCCACCAGCTGCTCTAATAACCATTTTTGGATAGATACTGTTATTAGGTAGCTTGAAAGAATGAGTGAAGGTAGATTTTTCTTCAAGTTCACATACTCCTAAAAATGAGATTTACGACTATTAATATTATAAGAAAAATATCAGACTGTATTTCCTGTGCCAATACTGAAACAGCCAGCATATCCACCCTTCATTTTAGTTATTTCCTATTCTTGCTTTACAGGTATGGCCCCGGCTCGCTCAGGCATTGAACTTCGATGCCTGTGCATAAACACCCATTCCAGTTTCATCCACCCCAAGTTAATTCAAAATGTGAGACTCATCCAAAGCGGACCACACTGCCAGAATGTCGAAGTCATGTAAGTGCTTTTGCAATATTCTCTCTGTTTCTTATCAAGAAGGAAACAGTTTTTACATTAGTGATGATGTGGTTGTTTTCTGAAAAATGTTACAAGCTTGTAGGGCTGGCTGCTCAGAATCCAAAACTGAAACAGACATTGCTCCTAGGAATAATTCTTTAACTCTTAAGAGACATTTTTGCCCATGTCCACACTTGTGTTTTCAATATCCAATATAATATGTCAACTTAAACCTTAAATTTTCTAAAATTCTGAATTTCATCAGCTTAAGAGAGAAGAATCAAACACACTGAGCCATGCTGGTGAAGTGAATAAAACATGAACTTCAATGAACCGGGCCAAAAAATGAATGCACTTCTACTCTAGTCATGGAAGCAAATCATAAAACCAGTCACGATTCTTGAAGTCTTACGATACCAAAATGCCTCTGGAAGAACCAGCACGGTTTCTTAGTAAAAATGGAAAGACTTACCCCTCAGTTAAAATCCATTATGAATATAAACAAAATTATATGAAGATTTGAGCAATTCTGAAACCATAGTGAATCGTGCTAGTGGTTTAATGCATTCAAACAAACAAAGGAATATGCAAAACAACTTAAGGAACTATATTTTAGGCTCCAGCTTCAGCTGACACAAGTCATAGTCACAAGTGTCAGTGTGCACCTGCTATCCTGCTATCCTGCTATCCTGCCCCTCTGATGCAGAACTAAAAGATAAAAAAAGCACAGTGATGTTAAGAGCACAGGAGAATTGCTCTGGAATTCCCCACATTGATCTTTTGCCTTCCTTTTCCCCTCTGATGCAGAGCGACTTTGAAAAACGGCAATGAAGTGTGTTTAGAACCCACTGCTCCATGGGTGAAGCTTATCATCAAGGCAATTTTGGACAAGTGAGTCTTTTGTGATCAATGAGAAATCCTTACAGAAAAAGAATAATACTATAAAAGAGAGAGCAAACATACACAGCATAAATTGTTCAAAAATTCTGTCTCCTTGGAATGGTTTCATCCTTTCTATTCACTCTCCCTCTTAAGTGGGACACATATTGTGACTACTTTGAGCTTTAATTATAGTTTTAGGTTCAGTCTCCTATTGGGCCACACAGCACCTGTAAATATTAGCTACATTCCTGTCAAGGCAGAAGCGTACCGCAAACCTACAGCCCAGGTGCTCAGCTCTTTGGAAATTCAAACACTGACTGACTGGTTTTACTCTTTCTTTCAGTGGTTAAAAACAGGGACAACTATTTATTCATTTATATTTATATATTTTATATATATGATATATGTGTATACTTACTTGTTTATATAAAATAAATAGCATTCAGATGAGTGAGAAATCATGCTCAGCAGTAATAAAGTGAAGCGAGAAACCACAGAAGCTCACTGAGTTGCTGGCTACTTGTAGAAAGTTGAGCATCTATCAGCTCCCCTTAGGATCCGTAACAGCTTTTAAGGGGCTTGGATGCAGAATCACAAGCCTTTAGCTGCTCATTTTCCCTGCTTGCAGTGAGTGATAGCAGCTCCATGGGCAAGTTTTAACCATCTCTTTCTTTGCAGGGCAAATAACAACACTGAGACAGTGTTGTAATGCTAAGAAGGCAACTCCTCCATAAAGGCAAAATGAGAAACCTCGCAATAAAACTTCTGGCAACCAACCTTCTCCTACCTCCTACACTCACACTTTTAACACCATCTGGATAGTGCACATTTATTTTAAAGCAGAACTTCAAGTCTTTGTAAGAACTCTCACTGAGTGTGAGAGGCACTTAAACCTGAAAAAGCAGACAGAAAAATGACTTAGGAAAGGAGAAAGAGAGGGGTTTTTGAAGCAACTTCTCCTAAACACAGCTGCATGAGTGCAGTGCACTCTCAGCACAGGTTTTGCTAAATGACACTTTTTTTTTTGCTAATAGATTAGCAACAGGCAAGTGACTTGGTGAGAGAGCGGGACTTCTCTCTGGTATGCACAGCCAGGCAGCATCAACTGCTCCTGGGCCACCACCATACAGAAGGGGGCTGCCAATCACAGGACGGTGGCTCTCAGAGCACCAAAATGCACAAGGCATTAGTTTTTGTGTCATCATTTTAAAGATATTATGAACTAATTTTGGGAAGGTTTGAATAGCTATTTTATTGTCATACTTTAGTTTTAAAAAGCACAACTTTATTTATTTATTTATTTTGATTCTATTAGATGTTTAATAATGTTTCCCTGATATCATTTAATTTATACTCTTGTATAAGAATGTGGTTGGCTTTATTTATTTATTTATTGAAAACATTGATATTCATGTGCCTAAGAAATGCTTGTTGCATTGTTTTAGTTATTTATTGTATGTTAATAATTTCCTTATTTAAATAAAGAATTATATTTTTTCTCATTTCGTATTGCCTGAATGGATCTCAGCAGGACAAGTGCAACTCCTTGACTCCCATGAATACAGATGATTTTTAGTAGGAAAAAAATATAAAGGGAAGTGATTGACTTGCTTCCTCTTTTCCTGACATATTCAGAGTTTTCAGCAGTCTGAGTGATCGTTCTTGAGCTGTCACTGCTAATAACCTTAAGTGCCAATAACAGTCACAAAGTAATGAATAAATAATGGTTAGTCACAGAAATTTTCAGGCTACAACAGTGGTGGTGCCGAGGCAGAAAACTACCTGAGAACTTGGCACAAAATGAGCTTTTTCATTAACGTGAAGTATTCGGACATATGCGACATAAGTATGGAATGTCTTCAGACCTGGCAATCTTTAAGCATCCTCCCTTATTCCGGTGGGGAGCGAGGGCTCCATGGGAGGAAATCCTAAGAAATAGAGTTGAGATTCTACAGCCACATGTCTGTGACACAGTGATGCCTAGAAATAGTTGGAATCAAACAGTAAACATTGGAGAAAAGGAGAGAGTTGAGAGAATCTTCTGATATTTGTTTATCTTCCAAGAAGAAGCTCCTCCACACTCTGCACAGGCAGTTGTATTTGCCTGTGGTGACAAAAGATGAAGAGGGAGTCTCTGCTCTAGCTTGAGCAATCTTTCCTGCAACAGGAGAGCTCTGCCAACCGCATTCTAGTGCTGTGTGGATGTATAAAGTAAGTGCATAATCTTTCCTACCAGGAGCAACCCAGACACTACTGGGGCTGATTCAGGGCCAAGGATTCTTGTGTTAAATGCTCCTGTCCAAAATGTCTGCGATGGCTGAGCAACCAGGACCCCAGCCACGACATCTGCCTACATGGCTACTGAATCATCTCTTCTTTACTCCTTAGGTTTTCACTCAGCAGAGTGAAATGATTTCGAGATTGCTTATTTCTATTCTGTACATGCTCACAGAATACCTTTCTTAGGAACATACTAACAATCCTCACGCTTCCAAAAGCACATTTCAGTGCTCTCAAACACCCAGCACAAACTAAGCACTGCAACTTTTCTGACTTGATGGAAACCCTTGTCAAATGTTACCTTTTCAAGCAAACAGCTCTATACACTCACACCAGCTTGGGCAGTACAGTTTAGTAGCCTAGAAGGTCTTTTTTTTTTTTTTTCATGATGTGCTATATACGAGCTCACAATTAGTTGAGGGTACGGCACTGACTTATTGAGCTAACATGCCTGAATTAGTATTTATGTTACAGTAATACTTCAACTTTTTACTTTAACTTACATAGTTATCAGGTGCTTCAGCGTCAGCAAAAAAGAGTTTCCCCTGGTCAAAACCCATTCCAAACCTAGGGAATTAACATACCCTAAGCAGGCTTGTCCCGCTCCCTAGTTAGCAGAAGCTGGAAGCTATGTATCCTGAAAAGAATGGTACTTCCCCCGCATACCACATCAAGGCTCCAGCTGAGTAGGCTCCACCTTTTGAAAACAAAAGCCCTTTCTTAATGGTTTGAGAAATGTAGAGAATAAGCAACACCTTTTGGCAAAGGAGAACATGATGCAGAAAAGACGGTAGTTTCTCAGTGTCTCCATGGACAAACAATGTACACTCTGTGAGTGGATTCCTTACGGGAAACACCGAGGAGATATTTCACCTTTATCTGACATTTGTCTATCTTCTGTTTTAAACATCTATGACTATTCTAGCTGAATGTAGTTAGAAAGGAAAACAGACCACATTTCAAGTGCTTATTTGAATTGGGTGATGTTGCAGGTCCTGTGGTCACACACATTCTCTTCTCTCCACAGCCAGAACAACTGAAATTTTCCAAAAGGCTTAAGCAATTTAGGAGACAGTCTCCAACTCTTTAAGATTAATCTTTTTCTGATCAATGAGTTCAGAAGTTTTTCAGAGCAGTACAGAATAAAGTATCTAAATGACCTTTGGCCAAACTGAAAATTATAGTCCAAATCCTGTCACACAACAAGAATTAATGAGCTAGGCCTTCACAAGACACTGGATAAGCTGCACAATCAGAGGCATATCAAAATACAGTCCACAATCCTGGCATAACATGTATCATCAATTCCCATTGGGTATGAGTTTTTGCTCAAAGCATGCAAAGAATTTGACAGAGGTTTCTATGGAATTCAAAGAGAAAATAAGTCTGTACTTTGGCTGTGGGGATCAAGTTAATCTTGTATTGGATTTGGAGTGCAAAGTTAGCATTACTGGTTAAAATTGTCATATGCCACCAAGAACTTCAAACACTATGTCATGAATAATAATTCAAAAAATATAGGAAGAAATATTTCAGAAAATACAAAGTGCTATCGAACGGACTTCACAGCCATTTAGATTTGTTACACAGTAGTCTCACATCTTGCGCAACTTCTTTCTAGAGAAGAACTCGATGCACTGTAGGGCTCTTGCTTGGTGTTTTGGCTGGGAGGAGCATCGACGTCTGATGATATAAAGTGAGATGTGAAACGGGACTGGGGCAGAAGAGCCAGGAAGAACACTTGGGCATGACAATGGAGCGCAAAATTGTTGCAGTTGCCCTTCTTTCTCTGATCACAATGGCTGTGTCAGAAGGTATGTAAATGATATCTGAAAGCTCTCATGACTCACAAATATATATATATATATCAATAAATTCAGGTGGACTCATGCTATCTTAATGTCTATTGTTTTGCAAACGATCGGTGTTTTCAATAAACATTGTCATTCATATGTAAAAGACAGTGTTTTTATTAGCATGCAATGGGATGCTGGAGCAATTTCCTGGGAGAAAGTCCAGCTCTGTCAGGAAAGTGATATTTAATGTATGACTAGATCTAGACTTTAAGAAATGTTGGACTGAAGACAGGATCTTTTTTTCCTAAATGTGTCTATGTATCTCTTCCTTTTTGAATGACAATTTTTTTCCTATTTGTGCTTTTACTCCTGGTAGACAGGCAAGGAAAGTGCTTTCTTAAAGCAAGAATGAGGCAGCTAGGAGGAGAGAATAAATTATAACAGACGATCGTGGCAGAAACTACCAAAAATATTTGGACATAGATGATAATGTTAGTCTAGATTTTGAAGTGATTTAATTTAGGTGCAGAATCTGGCCAGACACACGTGCACAATGAAAACATGTTCCCATTTTCACTTAAGCAAGAGATGTAAATTTAATTTTAAGTGCATCAGCCATTTTTTTTCTGAACATCTTCAGAAAATTATACTGTCTGGGATTAGTGAAAACAGGATTGACAGAGAGTATTTTTTTGTGTGTGTGTTGGGGGTTCAAAATAGTGGTATAGTCCATTTAAACACCCATAACCGTATTTCTTTCCACAGACAGTGCCTCAGCAAAGACAGGGCGGAAAGACTTCAAATGCCAGTGCATAGCAACTCATTCTAAATTCATCCATCCCAGGTACATCGAGAGTGTTCATGTAATTGGAATTAGACCTCACTGTGAGAATGTGGAAATCATGTAAGTACTTCTGCAAAATACCACTTTCCTTCTATCAGAAGAAAATGACTTTGCATTTCATACCTTTGGCACTTGCATAGTTTGGATGGAACAATATATTCCCTGTGGCACCTCAATAGTTGCTAAATCCAAAATTTGCCTTTTACCCAAAGGAATTAACTAGTGTCCTGACAATGTTACAAGTTGCCTCCAGCCACAGTTTTAAAGGTCTCTCTGTGCTAATATCTTCATTATGATCAATGCCAGGGGACAGAGTTAGCTGACTCCATTAACATGAACTCCAATAACTTCCATTACCTTTGCCTACATGTAGTGAAGATTTGAAATGCTGCAGGTTCTTCCTTGTGTCAAAATTCCAGACTGAGCATTTTCTTGAAAGCAAATGTGTTGGTTGACAACTTAAGCAGAAATTGTAAAATCCACATGGTACCAAGTAAAAACACTGTAAGCTTGCATACATACAAAACCACAGCAGAAAATACTCAGATTACTTGAATGAGTGCACATATACAAATGGAGGAAGGGGCATTTCAGGGCTTTTTGTGTTTGTTTTTACTAGGTTTTCATAAGCAAACAATACTTGTGTGACCAAACCTTCCATGCAATATTGTGCATGTTGTCCACTTGTATCTTGTCAGTAACCTGGAATTTCGGACAGGTTTGATAAAGAAAGAAGTCTCCAAGATAATAAAGTTCCTAAAAGATTTGCTAGATGATGGCCAGAAAGAGGAGAGAAACTGTATAAAACTTCCTCTAGATTGATCAGAAAAAGTTGCATAATAAGCTCTTACATTATTTTACAGAGTTTACAATGAAGAAAAGAACAATAAATACCCAAGTATAGAAAAAAATGCACGGCACAGAATCACAGAATCACAAAGTGGTTGAGGTTGGAAGGGACCTCTAGAGATCATCTAGTCCAATCCCCTCATTTGTAGTTTGTAATCAAACTAAAGGACATATCCCCCCATGAAACCATTTCCTTAGCCAGTACTCACAGAACTACTAGTTAGAATATAGAAAATAACATAAATAAACAAAAGTTAGGACCAGCTAACTAACCAGCTGTTTTAGCTGGAGCTAAATAAGCTCCACCATTTATTTTATTGTCAAATATCTAAGGTATATTAAAAAATGTTAAGAGAGTGGGAGGGATCCATTCACCTTGACCTGTTTTGTTTCTTTCTTTGCAGAGCTACTCTGAAGGGGGGCAGAGAAGTGTGCCTGGAACCCACAGCTCCATGGGTGAAGCTGGTCACAAAGGCTATTTGGAACACGTAAGCTATGCAGTCTTTATTCAGGAGAAGCTATTTAAAAAGGCCAACAGAGTAATCTGTTGGCATGAAAAACGCTCTCCCTCTGCAGGCGTTAGTAATTCTTCCCACCATCTCTCTCTTAATCAATATTGTTAAATGAATGAGAATCAGTCGTGGGATTAAAATCATTTCCTGGCCGTAATAGGGTCCCTGTGAGTTAAACCACCCAAAAGACCATGTGTCACGCACACACACACCAGTTAGGAAGACAGCAAAATCTGGGGGTGTTTGACACTTCTAAAAACGAAGCTCTCCAAGACTTGTTTTCCCTTCCCATATAATTTAGAGCTACCATTGGCATTTCTACGCTAATTATCCTTCACTGGTATAAATGGTGAGAGTCGGATCTCAGCTGTCCCATAGCTGGATGTACACGTATGTCCAATCTGTTGGAGCAAAGCTGTAAACACAGGATTTGGAGGGGCTTTTGACATATGTCAGCTGGATGATAAAATAAAAACAGGTCTTTAATACACTTGCACAAGTGGACACAAATTCCTAAGTGCTGATCTCCTTGTAGTTCCCAGTAATGGCCATGGTTCCATCAGGAAGTTTCTTAACTGTTCACTTTGTACTTCTCCCCTTTACAGGAATAACAAGGCTGAGTCACCAGTCTAACAAAGGCCAAGGAAAAATATACCTTGGAGTTTTTCATGGATCAAAAGAAAGAAAAACTTCCTCATGAAAATGCCAGAGAACAGATCCCCTCTTGCTACATTACTACCTTTGCTTTTTCTGAGATTGTTGCTAATTTTGTTTCCTTTCCTGTTTCCTTTAAGATAAATCAAGCAGTTCAAACTTAACTGATGTGTTAATTAGAAGGGTCATAATGAAAAGCATATATGTTATCCTTAAATGACGATGTTAAAATAGAAAGAACAAAAACAACCAATATAAATAAATAAACATTAAAGAAGTATCTATGTAGCTTTATTAAAGGGAAGATGCACTTTTTACACTTGTTTGAAGGTGACAAGAAGCTTGTGGATGTGGAAGATCCAATGGGTGTAGTTGTACTGGTTTTCTGAAAACCTTTCACAACCCTCACCAAACACTACTGAGACAACTACACAGCAGGACTAAGCAAGAAGTCTTGGAATGGGTAAACAGCGGATTAACACATAAGAAACAGAGGGCAAGAAAAGGAAAGATTATTTTTCATAGCAAAGTGAAACCATGAAACACTACTTCAACTGAAGTCTAATGATACTATGCAAAGGGCGGTAAAGAACAGGGACAACTATGAAGAAATGCAGAAGGGCTTTACAAGACTCATTGAATGGGCAATAAAAGAACAGATGAAACTTACTGTAGAGGATTGTAGAAGGGATTCACATAGAGAAAAGTCCTAGGTTTGTACAAAAATGACTATTAGCACACAGAAGAGAGACCTCAGGGTTAAGCAAGGTAATGCCAGAGGAATTTCAGGCCAGTACTCAGCGGTCCAAAACCCTCAAAGCTCAAATCAAAACAAAATACTCTAATGGTGGGAGTTATTAGGACATGAATAAAGAACAAATCACAGAAGTTCATTATGACACTGTTACCTGCATGATGCACCACATCAAAAACAGCATGTGACCTGGGAAAGCTTTAGAGGAGAGCAACCAGGATGTCCCATGCACGGAGCAGCTCCATGCAGAAAGCAGCTAGGCACCTCCACAACTCTGTCCTTTGGGCAGCATGGGGTGAATTCACACCCATTTCTCCAGGAAAGAAACATGTTTCAGAAAACTGCAATGATCCTTCAACAGTCACTCCAGACAGATGGAGTAATATAGTCTGCAAGACTGAAGTTGGTTTTATCTATTTTCTGTGTGCATAAATAAATTTTTGACAATATATCATTGAAAATCTTTTAAGAGGAGATTTAAATGTCTGCGAGACTTACCATTCACTGACATGGAAAATACCAATTAAAAAGCGCTTGACTGAAGGAAACAAAGAGTGTTCAGAAGTGACTTTAGCTAAATAGCACTTGAATGTGATGCACTTGCCATACAGCTGCAAGCAAATAAGCATTGACTCTTTACTACTGTCAGAAAGCTGGCAACGACGCTACCTCCCTTGAGCTGTTTTGTTATGTCTCATCAGCACTTCCTAAGTCACTGGCAGCCTCGGGGCAGGCAAATGACTGTAAAATAATGACTTCCAGAAGTAAGCTGCTAAAATTAGCAATACTAAATTCCATGTGTTATTTCTGAAGTGATACTTATTGTGCTGGAGTTTCTCTATATAGACAGGAAGACACAATGTGCTCACAATGTTAGTTCTACCTGATGCTATAATAAATCGATTTTTTACTGTTTTTCAAAATGATTTAGCTAGCATGGCAGCTTACTTATTGATCATGGAAAATGTTAATGCCTATCTGCCCCCAAAATTGTTTTACAAGACTATAGATTAGTTTAATCTTTAAATTTCCATAGACAAAATTCTTTCTAAATTAAAGATGGTGTTAAAGATGTTTCCTCTTAACTACTTGCCACACCTAGTTTATCCCATACAATTTAATTCTAGTTTCTTATCACAGAAAGTGCTATAGTGAAGATTCTACCTGCAATCACCAGATCTGAGCTGTGTGATAACAGCAATGGAGGACCAGGCAAAATATCATGACTGGGGTATACTTATAGGCTAGACAGAATATGAGACTGCAGAAAGATATTTAAGAAACTCTCATGACTGTAGTTTTTGGTAGGGACTGACTCCCTTTGTAAACCCTATGGGAGTAATTCAGAATTCAGATCTGACTTTGTATGCAGACACACTGGTTGCTGACTCACCCCTATAAGATCTGCTGAACAGTAATATTTCATCCATTCAAGGGCTTTAGCCTCAATGCATTAGTAAATTTGTATACAACATCTTCTGTGCAAACTAGATTTCCTTTATAATACTACTCTACATGTTTCCCAGGACTTTTTGCATTTCTATCCATGGCAGGCAGCATTTCTACATCCCTGTGCAAACCCTGTTTAAAGAGCAGCCGTGCCACACAGAGCTGTTTGCAGGAAGACACCATCTGCTCCCATTCCTCTCTGCTCCCTGTCATATGTTTAACGTGGCTCACTGCAGGGTGCAGATGCTATCCATGAAAACACGGAGAGTGTCTCCAGAGACAGTTGCCTGCAAGTCCTGCGGGGCTCAGGCAATCCTTGCACTGCCCTTGCTGCAAGGCCGGTGGCTCTCACGCTCAACCAGGGCTGTGCAGCGGGGATGTTTCGAAGCCCAGCACACCGCCCCTCGGCGGCTTCTTGTGGCGGGTTCGCCCTGAAGGGACCTACCGCGCACCCACTGCTGGGAAGAAGTCAGACTAACTGCTGAAGAATGACACTGACTTTAGGCGAGTTTAAGCAAACAGTAAGACAGCTCTCAGTGATATTTTAAGAGCGAGCAATAAACACACGATGTGTTTGACCTACAAAACACCTCAATTTAATCAGAAGTTGCCAAGCTAAGCTTTTTAAATTTTATCATGTGCTTCCTCCAATCATTTCTCTTATCTTATTCCCACTGTCTGCTGGATGGGAAGAATACACTTCTTGACAAACATGAAAAAATACAGCTAAAGGAATGAATGCAGCTTCATATAGCAGTCCACACTGCTACAAAATCCCCAGTGTGAGTCCAAATGTCTGACAAGATCTGGTCTACCCAACATATTTGTAAAAATCAGTATCTGTTAATACTTGCCACTACTGTCTACTAATTATAACATATTGTATACTTACTAATATTGACAGATCCGTACTATTTTAAGTCACTTTGCGTATCAAGTTGGATCAAACGAAAAACTGAATTCAGCCCACAACATTTTATTTGGTTAGCTGAAAACCACAACAAAGAATGATTGCTTTCAGGTAGAGTTGAAATAATTATCATAAAAAATTACATAGTCATATAAATATACATTTATAATACTCTATTTATAAATATATACATTAAAAGGCAAATAAACTTAGAAGCATATCTATTCTGTGATTCCAGAGGGATTTAGGAAAGTCCAGCACTCACAGTAATCCGACTAAGGGTACATAAGCACCTATATTTAGGCACTTAATTTTTGAAAAAAACCCAGGCTGGCTCCAGTTCTTTTATTTTGTTACCACTTCCTCACAGAGGAAGTCAAAAGACAGATGGTTAGGGGGCACGCTGCTCTCTACCTATTGCCTCATCACAGATTCCCACCAGGGACCCAGATCGGAACAGAAGCAGCTTCTTTCCCAGCCCGCCAGGATCTGCCCCTTCCACACTCCGCCGGTCGGGTGGTAGCACTTTTCTCATGGTAGTCCTGGTCACCAGAGAACACGTAACCTTCCTCACTGTGTCAGTTGTTTCTGGTCATTCCTGCTACCTGGGAGGATTCTAAATGATCACAGCCAAGATCGCAAATGATTCCCCTTGACTTGTCTGTTAATTAGACGAAGCAATGAGTCACGAAAAGGAAGAAATTCAACTTCCATCGTGCAGCACGGAGAACACATCCTCTCCCAGCCTTAAAACACAGACCAGGGAAGTATTTACTTCCCTTTTTCCAGCAGTCTTTCAGTAGCTGGATTATTGCATAACTTTTGTTTTGCTGGTTATACAGAGTTTCTTTAACAGGGACAAGCATGGAAGGGCTCTGCCCGCAGCAGTATCAGCTCAGTCACTGACGTTATCCTACAGAAGGAGCAGCAATTCCATTTGCCTCAGTCATCTGTATGGCTGACGGGAAAACACATGCTGCCAAGATCAGCTAATGCATCTGCAGTTCCCACAGGCAGGGGCTGGGATGAGAAACTGGGAAAGAGCACGTGTTGAAGGATGCAGGGTGAACTTGGGTGAAGCTCCTTCACTCCCAGGAAGTGAGTTTCGGAGTGCCTGCCCTTCGGGCTTACGTTCAACCCTTTTACACTGCTACCATTTCTGTTACATTTCATTCACATTGGTTCTGTGAAACTGTGTCATACCGAACAAAAAAGTGTAGATTAAGGATGATCTATGTCTAAGAAGACATAGAGGATATTTATTTCAATACAAATATAGAGGTGTCTTGAACTGATACTTACTCTTAGCTTGAGGGCAGGGTTAGTCATGTAGGTGGAGTGTGCACTTGGCTTCACTTTTGACCCCGGGGATTTTTGCAGTTCTGTTACCGCCACACTCAGGAAGTAGCTTAGCCTAGTGCTAAGCAGAATAAGGAGTCATTGATTTTACTTGGGGATTTGCAGGGGATTTTTCCTTTTTTGCCTTGGACATTAATGGCATCTCAGCATGCAGCAAAATTAGAAAATAAAATTGCAAATATCAGAAAAAAAGTGGGATCTCTAATCAAATTTTAATTATTATATCTGTGTTTGTGCTCTGCCTAAATACAGACAGAGAAAGAGAAATCCCAAATGAACCAGCAAATGCATTCAAAGTAAGCTGATTGAAAGTTCAACATCTGCAGTTCGACAGCAGTGAAATCACACTGCAAATTTAAAGAAGACATAAACAATAAATCGTAACTTTCAATATCTGGTAAAATCCTCTCCTTTTCATGCCTTCAAGAATTAAAAGTACCTTTCACTAATATTCTGCATGACATAGACCTAAGGAGAAAAAGCATTTCAAATTAGAACCAGTATCTTGTGTTCACTCTTAACATGGAATAACTGGCAGAAGAAACAAATGTGATAATATCTTTTCTTGGACCAGCAGATACAGTGATGAGACCTGAATTTTCACCAACAAGTTCTTTTTATCAGGTAAACTCATCATAAATGGTGCAGACTAAATTATACCATTTTTAAGCTAAAGATGCCTTTTGCAACCTCCTCAGAGTTTAGGAGAAGTAGGTCTATAAACCCCCAGATAAGGGGGCTTATCCCAAATAAAGGGGTTTTTCCCAGATAAGGGAGTTTATCTCAGATAAGGGGATAGGAAACATGGAGCTTTGAAGTTGGAGATGCCAAGCAGCAAAGGTTGGCACAGTCAAAAGGCTGTGGCAGCGCCGAAAAGCAGGACTTCTGCTAAACACAAGCACTCCACCGGGGTTAAAATCCAAACCTTTCTTTAAGCAAAACATCAGCATTTGAGCCCATTTTTTCCTTGATTTTTTTTCCCTTGAAAGATAATATTTCTACTAGCAGATAAACACAGAGCATTCATACAACAAGGCTTCTTAATAGAAAATACCATAATATTTAATGTTATCTCCCTTTGTTAAAATCTAGGATTGTTGTAAAAGAAAAACAACATTATTTAACATATATAAAGCAACCAAAAGCAGCTGCTTTGAATATGTCATAGCATTTTGCTTGCGTACAAAGCTTCTTCTATTTCTTACTTCTCAAAATGTATGACACGAAAAATGCAGAAGTGATTTTAAAATCTGCTCATCATTAACTATCTCTATCCCCCAGGAAGCCTTGAATACTGTAGCCTCAATTTCTTCGCTGAATGGAACACCACAGAGATTCATTTACTTCATAAGACACTACTTGAACAGAAAAAAAAAAAAAAGAATAAAATCAGTAGCATCAAAATAATGCTAAGGTAAAATCCTGACCCCAGAGAAAAAGCCAAAGTTTTTGTTGACTCCTTTTGCTTCAATTCTTATATATGGAATCAATCACCATAAACAGAAAAAAAGAAATTAAATATCTTCAACACAGACCTGGCATACCTGTGAAAAACAGGTATTACCCTGAAGGCAGATACTCAAAAAGTTATAAGATAAAAGTCCCCCGAACCATGATAAGGTTTTACTACAAACAACTGCATTACAAAACCCACAAAGCTTACAAAAGTTTACAAAAGAAACCCAGCTACACAGATGTTACTGACATATGTTAATAAAATTATAAATTAATTCATTTGCAGGATAAATAACTCCGCAGTCATCTAGGAAAGGGTGTCACAACAGTCATGTGACTCACTCTTGCTGCATGCGGGAAATTCCTCTAACGCAATCTCCCTGCTAGCAGAGGCCACAGCTTCGCCCCAAAACAGTATATAAAGGACATGGGTTACCCAGCTCAGCCATCAGCAGTCCTCTGAGACAAGAGATCTCACTGCTCCAGAGCATCTGAGCTAAATAACCGAGGAGCAAACCCTTGTGTAACCATGAACGGCAAACTTGTGGCTGTCCTGGCTCTTCTCCTGATCTCCGCAGCTGTGTCTCAAGGTAAGCAAATCCTTTCCACATGACTGTAGCTTTGTCTAGGCCTTTTCCAGCGTATATGTCTTTGCAGACAGATACTTTTATGCTTGCTTTAGCAAGTTACTTTCTTTTGAAATATTTTCAGCAGCTTATCTTTGGTCAGAAATTTAGCATGTAGTCTTTGTACCGTGGAAAATATTTTAAGGATGCTTAAGTTCCCATCTGCATTGTTATCGTCCTTCCCTTTGCACATATCTGGCTAAGGGCACTATTTGTTTCTTATCGTGTTCAACTATTTCTTTACTTTCCTACATAAAGGAGAGCATTTTCTAGTTTAGGATCTCACCTTTCTTAATTCACGATTCTATTGCCTCAAGCACAGCTGGGAAGGGAGAACAAACAGTACAAATATACAAGCACAGACACAGTTCAAATTACTGGAAAAGTAAAGGCCTCTTATCCTCTTTATAGTTGCCAGTGTGCTAATCCAGGTATTGAATACTGCAACGTCAGTGGAAATAACCATAAACCTATACAGTTTCATTTTAAAGACATGTGAATTTATTTTCAAATGTATATTGGCTCATCTTAAAAAATAAGAAACTAATTTTAATACTGTGAGGATTTAGGCAGCAAAGTTTTAACCTAGAGCGATGTGAAAAGCGAGCAGCCGTGCTTTATGCCAGATATACTGCTGATAAGAATGTCTCACAAATAACAATTTTCCTTTTTTTCTCTAAAGGCAGGGCCCTGGCAAGAATGGGAAATGAGCTCCGGTGCCAGTGCATAGCCACTCATTCGAAGTTCATCAACCCTAAATCCATCCAAGATGTGAAGTTGACGCAAAGTGGACCTCACTGCAGGAACGTGGAAGTCATGTAAGCACCTTTGCAAGACTCTGATGCTGTGGAGACTGTTTGGTGCCACGAGAAGCAAGGGAGCTAGCAGGCTAACAGGAGCTAGCCCGTGTCGCTAACTTTTATAGTCTTCATCTTTCTATTTACCTATCATGGGGCACAGTAAATAGTTATTCTAAGGTGGCAGAATATGAATACAAGGAGTGGTCAGTTTTTAATACGCAAGGTGACAATTCGGTTTATAGCAGCAGGCAAAACTACTGAAACAGTTTTGTAACAATCTCAGAAAGGAAAGTTCAGAAGCGAATAGATTTAGAGAAATACTGAGACAAATCTGATCTTTAAGTGCACAGAATAGAAAGTAAAATATTTATGTTATCAAAAGTCCTGTTTATATGAGAAGTTTCAACCTTTCTTTAAAAAATCTGTACCAAGGTAAACAAAACAAGATACCTATATATATGGAGAAACAATTTAGGGAATGTGATTCAAGTTCAGGCACAAAAACCCGCAAAACTTTTGTATGATTTACTTTCTCATCTATGGAACACATATAACAAAATATTAGGCCGGGTTCTAATCTAGAGCTGGGTGAGGTGAATTTATACTAAGTTAGTACTTCTAAAAATGCATTATTACATTATGAGAATAAAACCAATCTGCCTAGTAGGTACTTGACTTCTGTTTTTAATTTGTTTTGCAGTGCTACTCTGAAGGACGGCAGAGAAGTATGTTTGGAGCCCACCGCCCCCTGGGTTCAGCTGATCATAAAGGCTCTCTTGGCCAAGTAAGTCCCATCTATCCACTCCCATTTAGGAAAGTTGAGTGGGAAACCTCCCCCCGAAAGCCAACTTTCTTGGTCTTCCTAGGAATAGTTTCCATTTTCTCTTTAAAGAACAAAGAGACCTCTTGTTTAATTATAGGATTAGGTTCTTTCTGGCTCTGCTGTGGGGTCCTTGTTCTCAAGCTGTCCCTGGACCTGAAATGCCACTAGCAAAGATTCCAGTACCGGTTATCTCCATCTGGAGACAAAGGCATATGGCTCCAGTCGCAAAATGATCCTTTAAAAAAAATTCAGCCTCCCCTTATTTTTGTAGTACTATATGTTAATAATTAATATTTCCAAGTTAGTGGAGTTCTTGATGTGAATAAATGGAGAAGGGCAGGTTACAGAAGTTTCCTAGCTTGAAACTCAGATATGCAAACCCTGATTTCAGGAGTTACTTCAGAAACTTTGACATTATCTCTTCTATGCCTCTGCGTAGTGAATAGCTTGGAAATAAACCACTCATCCTTAGCCGTAATTCATGTAATGCTAAGCAATGATGATCGTTCTGGAAACCTTCTAAATGATCTTCTTCCCTCAACTCTCAACAGGGCTCAATCCAATTCTGATACACCACTCTAAGAAAAGCCAAGACAGAAGAATCGCGGAACTGCTCCCATTCCTCTGTGGAGAGAAACATCTTGGGGAAACATCTCACCTATCAGCTCTCAGGCAGCGTTCCACCTACCACCTCTTGCTCGCTGTTTCTAAGTGAACTGTAGATCACTATCTCCACTTATTTATTTATTTAACTGCATCTATTTAAGGAAGTCTCTCAGAATTTCTCTGAAAGTGAAGCTACTGGATAAGAAAAGTGGTTTGCTAAAGGAAATGAAGATCCTTTGGAAGCCACTTCAGCCAAACACAGCTGGTTAAGTGCAATGCACTTGCAGGACTGCTTATTTACACTAAGCCTAATTACTTTGCTACTATATCAGCGAATTGAAAAGTCCTCCTGCTCCCCCGGAGTGCACTCGTATGTTGTGTCAACAACAGTTTCCTTAGTCACAATCAGCCCATGTGTAGGCTGTTAGCTGTGACTTAAGAAATATAGCCTGCAGAATCTGTAAGGCAGTGTTTTTGCTATTTATTTATTTATTGTGTTTTACCATTACATTTATTTAATATTTTCTATATGATAAACAAAAAAGCTGTTAATTTATTTCATTTCTACTGCACTTTGTATAACATTTCATAGTCATATTGCTTTGTATAAAGAGAGTTAGCTTTATATCTAGTTGTCATACAGCTCATGAAAAATGTTGAAGCTCACATTCCCACCCAGAATTTGCTTGTGAGAATGTTGTCATTCCTACCAATATACTAATAAATTTTTCTACATAAAATCTCTGTTATCTGTTTGTTATTTCATGCTTTGCTTGCTCTATTTGGAAACAGTTTGCTTCATTTTTGCAACCTAAGCCAAATTTCTGCAGCTGAAATGCTGCAGAACAGAGCATGGACTGGAGCTCCTAACTCACCCTGTTTTGGGAAGCTTGTATGACTGAATACAGCTGTGGCCTCTGAACTCTGGGCACAGCCAAAGGCAAAAGCCCACTCCCCCATATCCAGGCTAATCCCAGTCCTTACTCCTTTATAAAGACTATAGGGCAGGGCTGCTTAATTAAGAACATAGAAGAGGATTTCATGCTCTGGATGCCTAAACACTGCAAGTTTCCAGACCAGCCCCAGGGCTCTAATTCTCTACTGAATCAAAAGGCCACCCTCTGACTGCCAAGGTGGGAATTTCTGCCCTGTAGCTAAATAACGAGCATTTGCCCTTGTGCAGCGGCTGCTTCCTACTCAACTCCCTGAAGTGGTGAGGACAGCAGGGTTTCCTTTTTTGAAAGGCTGAGATATTCCAGCCTCTTGCTCACAGGGGCTAGTGTTCAGCCCCTTCGAATTAGAAACACTCATCCTGCAGAGCAACACTGAGGCATACCTGATTCTAGCAGACGAGATTCCTGAAAGGACTATCCAGTGATGTTCTTCTTTCATGCCCAGGACCCGTGGGGAGTACAAAGGAGTACAAAGGCCAGGGTTGCAGGGTTGACTACTGTCCCTCCTGGCCGCCAATCAGGGGGTTAGATGGACTGTGGCACTGGCCCAGGGGGCATTTTGTATGGTCTATGTTCTGGTGGATCTGGTACTTGTGAATAAAGATACAAGGTTTAGTTGATTTGCCAGCAACCGGCGTATGCTTTTCTCTCTTCTTCATTGTCACTTGCAGGAGTGAAAGGCAGGACGCAGGAGTTTACGGAAAAGCCCTCCTCGTTCATGTCACTGCAGCACGACTGGGTTGGCATCACGGTTACCACCAGCGCAGAGCAAATGCTGCTCTTTTCTGACCTATCGCCCGCTTCTGCTTGCCCATTTCCTAATGAAGGGCAGAATGCCATGATAACAACAACTTACAGCTTCTCTTGGGAGGGGAAAAGGTTTCACAATTTGCAGGATTTCCTCCTGGTTAGGAGGAATGAGAAATGCAAGAGAAGTACTGAATACTTTGGATGCCTCGCACTTTTTGTTTCGGAACAGCGACTCCTATCCATATGCGAGGGAGATCCGATGGGCTACTCCACATGTCCTTCTTCCTGTTGCAAATATTAACATTTCCACACACACAAAAAAGATATATTTATATGGTAATATAGAATATGCAGAGACTGCCTGCACTACAGCCCCAGTAAGAAGTATTTACTCATACAGAAAAAGTCGGTCAGGTCCCTGCTCTGTACCACACATAAAAGCAGTTTAAATCAAGACAAATCCCTACCAGTCAGGCAATGTTTATTTGAGTTGGACCAACTGTGGAGCAGAAGGCAAAGGTTTGGGAGATACAGAGATAAGCCTGCTGCACCATTGCCCCAGAAGCTGTGTATTTGACACATGTACACTTTTATTTCACCTCTCTTATGATCTAGATATTTTTAAAACAGCAAAACAATTTCTTCTGGGTAACTCTATGATCATAAAATACGAGAGCCCATAACAGTTTTGCCTCAATATGAGGCATTCAGTTGCTTGAACACTTGAATAGCAGAATACATCACATAAGCATCCCAATACCAGGTCATATAGAAGCCATACAGAAAGGAAGAAGAAGAAAAAAAAAAAAAAAAGCTGCTCCTTTTGAGAACATATAGGTGTTTATCAATTTAAGTAGGTATTTATATGTGCATGTGTGTGTGCAATATATTGACCAGAATCTGAGAGAGGTCAGGACACTTGCACCATAATTAAAGACCCCTCAGATTTCACCACAGGTGTCTCTATACTTGTTCATCCTCCCATTTTCCCAACTGCATCCCAGCTCATTCTGCATCCATGCTGCAGCAAATGCCATGCCATGGTGCAGCGGCCACCTGCAGTTACCCCCATCCATTCCTCTCCTGTTGTCCTGGTCACTACACATGACGCAGGTGTATGCATCATCTGCCTCTCCTCAGCTGCTTTCCTGGTGCCTTATTTCATCTTCCTTTCTAACCACTTTCACTTCCTCCTTTCACCAAGCATCTCAGTTCAAGAGCAAGAATGAAAACACCAGACCAGCATCAGAAGAGCCACTTCTGACACTTCATCGTGTCACTTCCCTGACTCCAGAGCTCCCTGTCTGCGGGCTGCTTGCTGCAGTTGTATCTTTGCATCGCGAGCCTCGCTGCAGTTGTGTCCTTTCATCGTGAGCTCTCTGAGCCAGGAACTGCAGCTTGTTCCCCTGGGTTTCGATTATATTGTTAGAATAACAAAAGTACCTTGCTCTCAGGTTTCAGCAAATGCTGAAAAAGTATAGAAAGATACCGAAAGAAATACTGGAAAGTCCCTAGAAATATTCCTAACTCCTCCTTAAATGAATTCAGAGAATACAAAGAGTGGTTTGCTGGCCCCCGTTTTTCTTTCTGTGGTGAATGTCAACTAATACAAACATCCTGGTCACGTATCAGGTGACCGAAGCTGTATCTTTGATTTACTTTTTTCTTTTTAATGCCTTATTTCCCATTTTGGAAATGACTGCATTTCTTATGTTATCTCACAACACGGGAAAACCCCAGGAGAATGACACACAGCGCTGTCTTGACACGGCGGACTCGCTCCAAGCTTTGCATTTCTGCTTGTTTATAAAGGCATATGATGACTGGCTCGACAGGAAATGGATCCTTTTGAAATCATACAGACTCTGAAAATTCCACAGACATTTCTGAATCAGCAAATAGACATTCTGGCTTGCGTGCAAAAGCAAGAATTTTGTCCCAGTAAAGTCTATGATGTTTATCACTGAAAATCATTGTGAATGCTTATTTTTAAAATTACCTACAAAGATGCAGAAGCTGAAACCCTGTGCTATTACAATCACATGCCTATGTTACTTTTAATGCACACCTGCGCCCATGTGTCTTTTCCAAGCCCCTCCAAGCCCCTTATGCTTTAGATCTGCTCAGCATCCTGTGACAAGGAATGCAACAGTTTAATTGCACTCTGCAGGAAAAGCAAGCCCAATGGAACTGCTTTGAGCATGACACACAAGATTTTTTTTGTTATCCACTTCCTACTGAGTATGAGGGCTTATGAAAAATCATTCTATGTTCCTATTTCACATAATATTCATGATTTTATACATCTCTTCATATTTTCTTTCAGTCATTATCTTTCACAGGTTGATGAGTCCTTGTCTGTTTAATTACTCATGGCAAAAACGTGTTGCATAGCTCTGAGCATCCTTGTCACTGCTCTCTATATTTTCTAGTACTATTATTTCCCTTTAGAAATGGGTTGTGTGGGTAATAGTCAATAAGTGGATACAAACTCAGCATACTCATATTTCCTCTTTTTTAATAACTTTTTTTTCAATGATTCCTAAAATTTTACTTGCTTTTCTGACTGCTACTGTATGCTCTTCTCTAAAAGGAGCAAACCAGCGACACCTAGTTCTACCTCTTTAGTGGCAATGGCTAATTTGCAGCTCCTCCTATGCATATACAGTCATGCTATAGGTACAATTAGGCTTCCTGATACTGAGTTGTACCTGCCCTTCCATGAAACAGGCAGTATTGCAACTCTTTCTGTCACTCATTACAGGCAGATATCAATTTGCTCATGCTCAGTAATATTGTCATCTCACTAGCACCATATTATATAAGTACTTTTTGAATGTGTTGACCAGGAGACCTCCTTGTTGGCAATTTTCATCAAAAATTACTATCTATTCCTACTTTCTAAAAAAATGTGGAAATAAAAGCTTATTAGACAAATAGCTAAGAGCCTATTTGGACTGAGTTAATCACCTTTCCTCTGCTGAGCTCTCAATTTCCAGAAAAGGCAGGGGAGCAAGGAGAGTTCACCAATACTTCTCCTGACTCAGCTAATATAATATTCCAGAATTTCAAAATCAATCTTTAAATACAGAAGCAACATTCATTCTACTGCTGAGGTTGATCTTTTCTGGCTTTTTCTTTGCAACCATTTGCAGGAGTTAGATAACTACATGGCTCCTAAGAAGATCCAATGAGTAAATTTAATGTCTGAGCCTGTCTTCTTTATCAGAAAATAAATATTCCAAACTCGCAGAGAACAGACTCACTACAAGGAGAGTTCGCATTCGAACAGCCTCAATGGCACTAACCAGCTTTCTTAGAAGGCTGCCCTGGTCTCACAGGTGATCAAAGTCCAAACTTCCTCCCACTAGGAATACAGATCTGACCTTTTGTGTTGTATTGCAAAGCAGTAGGAAATCCTGGAGAAGAAAGCAGGTTCTGCTTGGCGAGAGCTAGGATTATATAACTGGGAAAAAAAAACACAGGTATTTGGATGCTAGAAGTGGGATTCATTTGAGGATGCTCCCAACAATGCAGCTGAGGGGGGTTTAGGGTTTTGAGCTCCTTCTTGAGCCTCAGCCCTTAAGCATGGGCCTTCTTCTGTATTGCATCTCTCTTCATAGGCTTCTTATCACAGGAGACTTGATAAATGGCAGGAACTGGGTGGTGCCAGGGAGGATTTCCCATCAGGAAATACTGCATGACTTACGAGAAAGATAAGCACATGTATATGATTGGAAAGCCAGCCTTATTTCTGACAAGAGAATATATGTTTTTAACTCTTTGAAGTGTTTTGTTTCCTTCTCTTTGGCATGCATGTGTATGTAAGATATGTGTGTACGGCACATATGGCACACACGCATGTCCTCTAGACTGGTGTCTCTGTTCTCTCCTTGACAGACTTTCCTAGCTGCAAATGAGAAGTGCTACATTTTAAGAAAAAAAAAAAAAAAGGATTAAAGAGCATAAGGCAAAATATCACCTGCCAGCATCTCAATCTGGTTGATGATGGAATTATATTGTATTCCTTCCCATAAAAAGGGAAATTTTCCAGGACGTCTAAGCAATTTAAGTTTCTAAACTCCACCGTTGTTCAGCTTGAGCTTTTCAACATGTTTACATTTCCAAGTACCAAGTACTTTACACTTACATGAAATAAAACAAAATTCAGGTTCCTTGGGGGAACCTAAAAGTATGAATCTAAATCTGTTGGAAGCTTTGGAAAGAATAGCCTACAGGCATTTGCAAACAGAGAGTTAAGGTGGTGATACCAGCTTATTCAAATCTGCTGGGCTGACCAGAAATGACTTCAGACCACAGGAGGGGAAGCAGTCATAAGAAATGAGAGGACTAATTGCTTGATTTGTTTGAGTGGGCTCCTGTTTTCCTTAAAGCGTGCTTAAGTCAAATAAAGTGGGCCATGTTATTTGCTTTCTTTAGACAGGCAGAAGAAAAGACTCAGGAATAGCTTTACATTCAAATTTACAACACTGGATTTGAAATATAATTCTAGTATTTTTGCTAAAACCACATACCCCAGAAAAAGTGAAAAGTCTTATGACTTATCATACTAAAAATACTCAATGGGAAGTTGATACGAAAATGGAAATACATTGCACAGGAGAATAAATTACAGAAATTAAATGAGCACCCGTGTATTTTTTTCATTACAAGTTTTCTAATGTGAACAGTAACATTAAGTTCACCACAATCCAGGATGAGGTATCACTAACATGAAAAATTTATTTTTTACAATATTTAGGAATTTTCTGTTACATAACTCGTCAAAGAATTTGAAGAATGCAGTATATAAGCAAGGGGAACTGTCATTCTCTGATGTCCATAATCCCCTAGTAAAGCAATAGCTCTATAGACTGAATTTTTTGATCTGCTGTACAACATTGCTGCTGCTCTTATCCTGATCTCAGCAGCTGTGTCCAAAGATAAGCAAATTTTTCAAACCCTAAAGACTGTAACCAGAGTGGCTTGCCAAATCCTCCAGCGAATTACTTGTTAAAACATGAGTGCATGTTTACATGCAGAGGCAGTGACAAAAGCTCTGAAAAAATGATTTCAGCTCCATCAGGTTATGCTCATTCAGAAACTTCATTTTTATTCTGAACAAACACCTGTTCTAAATTTAAAGAAACATTATGTTTATGCTAGAAAGGTATTTCTGTTCCCTGTTTTATATTTGTCTGTTCTTATTCTCTTTAAGTTTAAAAGGCATAAATCTAGATTTAAAGTGACAAAATGAACCATACAATGTGGAGGATGGATTTAAAAACAGATGTATAATGTAAATTGCTTAACATTTTGCTTTTAGTTCTAGTTGCCTGAAAAGAAACCTTCAGACATTTTTTAACATTTAGGCAGTTAAGAACAAGGAACAGAGGCAATTGTTTAGTCAAGTTTTGTGACTATGAGACTAACTATATCAAGAACACGGCTTACTATGTCCAGCTGAAGAAGTACTCTGCTTCACAACCACAGTTTCATTTCTCTTTCACATGTTGGGCCCAGGCAAGAGTGGGCTGTGGGCTCTGGTGCCACTGCAGCAGCATTTCCAGGGTCATCCCTCTCAGGGCCATTCAGGTCGTGTGATCGAGCCACAGCAAAACTCACTGCCAAGTGATAAAGTCGTGTAAGTGCCTTTGCACATTTTGTTCCTTCCTAATGAGCAGGAAACATCTTTGCTCTGCCTTGGTGAATGAACTTCTCAGAGCTGCAGACTCAGAGACTTCGCCAAGAGGAAGGATAATTATAATTTTAAATAAAATGATATATTTCAATATGAGCCTAGATTTTTATAGTTTTCAACTCTTGCTGTTTTCACATTATAGGGATTACAGGAACAACCACTAAAAAATTTTATAATTTTCATTAGTTATACTGCTGAGCTTTTTAAAAATTGAATAGAGCCATCTAGAGCCCTTATATAGGCAAATTGTCCTTAAAATTTCCTAATAGATACTGGTTTAGGAAAGAAGCATTAGTTTCCCTTAGTAAGAATGAGAAAGCTCTGATTAAATCCTGACTTGTCTTAGTACTAAAACTCTCCTCAGTCTAATAAGAATGCCCTTAAAGCTCGAGCAAACAAGATCAGTCCAACTCTCACAAACTCGCTTAAGTAGGTGGGATGTTTCCCAAGTGCAGAATGCATTCCTTTGCCCACAGATCAGTGAGACCAAACCAAACCAAAACCAAAGCCATTGGACTTAGAAAGTCATGAAGCAACCAAGATAGATACACACAGGAGAGCATACAGGTTTGCTTTCATTTCACTTGGCAGATGTAGATCATACACTGATGAGGTCTTGACTGGTCAAGGCTTAGATCCCAAATAGCTCAGTTTCCCACTCAGGTTCTGTGACTTCAATATTAAATATATCTCCTTGCTAAAATATTTATTGGATTTCAAAAATTTACAGGGGCTGAAGGTGAAATTCAACAAGAATGTAGGAGAAAATCCAGTGAAGACAGCTAAGTGCACAGAAACATCATCCTTATCAGTAAATCCCTGCTCTGAAAATACCTTAATATTCTGAATTCTCTGAAAATACTAGGAAATATTCTGATTTTCATCCCTATTCTGAAAGACTGTGGGGTTATGCTGGATGAGCAGCAATACTTACCCTATTCTTTCCTTTTTTCCAGACATCTGCTTCTGGTCCAGGGCAGGGGTAAATTACTATGTTAGATGTATCTGTTCTGATCCAGCAGGACAATTCTTATGTTTTCGGGCATACATCAGAATCCAATACAATTTATAAAAGTAACTTAACAGTGATGTCAGAGATGTAAACAGTGGGTTACTTATCTGAATTTAATTTATATGGATGGTTGTGTCTGGTAGTAGATATTTAATTATGTTTTCTCAGAGAATAAAATATTTAAAAGGTTATTGTTAAATCATTCTTCTCTTTTCCTTAATAGCTATTATTAAGTGTCAAGAAAACAAATATGAAGCATCATATATACAGTATCCTTTACTCACAATTTCAGCACATACTCAATATTTACCAAAATAACAAATTTTTGTGATATCAACCCAGTTTCACACTAAACGTTATGCGCCCTGTGTAACAGTACCTCTAATTCCACCACTGACCTCAGCTCAGGCTTTTACTGACCGCTCTGATATCTATAGAGGGCCGAATGGCAACAACAAAATACCCTTGCTGCCCTCTCCCTAGTAAATTGTTATTTTGGCTCTTAACAGCTGCGAGCACTATCTGTTGCTAATGAATAACAGTCTCCACCTATTCAGAAAAATGCAAGAGCCATTTGGAAGACGGTGTTGTTTTTCTGTGGAAACTGTAATTGCTTTTAAGCACTCATCTTGAAAATACTGTACCTTACCCCACAGACTGCTTCCTTTTACAGTATCAACAATCAGAAATGATTAATAAAAAGAGCACTTGGTGACCCTGCATTCCAAGAAATGCCCTAAGAAGCCATGCATTTTCTTATTCTGCTGTCATGTTCTCTAATTTTAAGAAAGGCGGTAAATTTGGTGACCATATTCTGAGTATTTCTGAACATCAGGTAATATATAATTCTTTTAATATATAATATTTTAATATATAAATCTTTTTCATTTTACACTATTTTTAAAGATCTCTGTCAGTTCAAGAATTTTACAATTCAAGTATATCAGCCTGACTCAGAAATTACTGAAATTCCATTGATTCCAATACACTTGGGTCATAATATAGTATGTATAAAGACTTACATACATATTTAGGGGATTTTTTTTTCACAGCATTTACAAAGCTGTGATGTGCTTAGATGTGCTTAGTTCTCACTGATTTCAATGACAGTTAAGTAGACTTGTTTTCCAGAGGAAACTCCAAAAGAAAAAGACTCTTGAGGGGTGCAAGGGGAAAGACCTAAGGCGGATTCATTTTGGCTTCAGAACGGAAAAATGACAAGAGCAGATGGAACAGTCTCGGAAGCTAAATGAGTAACACATAGTGGCAATTCTAGAAGGGCTTTTACCAAGCTCAGATCCAGATTAGGCTCCAAATGCTCCAAGTGATGAGCAGCAGTTTGTGGAAAGGGACATGAAGGAAATAGCAAGAACATTCAAACCTTGGGGAAAATCCACAGACTTTTCCAGATACTCAGCGAGGGAATTCCAGTATTAAAATAATAGAGCTATTTACCATGACACATCAAATAAATGAAAATATTGAAAAAATAACAAACAAGAGATTATCATCCAGTATTCCATTCTAAGTAAAAATTGTAAACATAAAGAATCTGATTTCTATTTCCAGAAATTTTAAAGCAGTCACAAAGCAAGAAACGGAAGATGGGCTATGCTCAGTTTATCATCAGCAGGAATCTTCACCCAATCAGGAAGACAGTAACTGGCTTTGAAAGAAACAGAAATCATACTGCAATGTAAATTTGCTTCCTGTGGAACTGCAAATAAAATGAAGGATATAGAATTGTTTGATATTTGAACCCCACCCTGTTCCAGGTAAAATGAAAGAAGTTCAGATTTTTATTTGCTCAAGGGAATTGAGACATTATTCAGAAAACAAGCTATGCAGAATTAGCAGAGCATCCGTACCCATTTACCCTGCAATCCACACTATTTCACTTGCTGCTTGTCTGTGCTTTTGTGCATTTCGTACTATGAACACAACTGGAGGGCTGACGTTTTCAGAAACCCTCATGGGAAGTGTGGTGGTTTTAGTTCCTGAAAGCATCCTCCTTCCCTCCTTCCCATTTGAAGGCTCGAAATATTTTTAGGACAGTGTGCAAGTCCTTTTGATCCATGTGCCATGTTGCCTGCCCAAGGATGTTGCCAGTGCATGGTTGGGTCCTCAGAGGTTCACAGCTTCACAGAGCTGAAGAAAAATGAACACAACTGGCTGCTTTTTTTTTCATTCAAGGTTGGCACAAAATTAAGATATAGCTGATTTTAAGATGTAAGATGTAGCTTTCCCTTTTTTTTTTTCCCCCCAGTGTTCCCCAATGAGAAAGAAGGGCACAACTGCGAGAGCAGCATAAAAGAACATGGTATAATCAGAGCAGCATCCAGGCAAATCTACCCATAAACCAGACAGAGGCGCAAACAATTGCCAACCTTGTGGCATTATGCTTCAGAAACACACAGTAATAAAACCTGGCAGATCTGGCCTTCATTCTCTTCATTGTCAGTTCTTTTTTTTTTTTTTTTTTTTTTCTGTCTCTCTTTTATATTTCAGTGCTTAAAGCTGAAGTTTTTCTCCCCAAGCTTTTATCTGAGTTAAACATAAATACAGAATAATAAGCAGCTCCTAGGTGGCCGTGAGACATTGGAGCATCTGCGTCATTTTCCCATTCCCTGCCGTTACTTCACTTTTTCTGAGAAACGCTGAGTTGTTGTGACTGGTCTAAAAGCAGAAGAGTGGCTGTCTGAGCACTGTCACTTCCTAGAAGTACTGAATTTTGACTCTTTCTACCTCTGGCTCAACATCACTGCTGCATTTATCATAGAGAGCCTGTGTCAGCTGTGACCTCAGTGCATCTGCACTGCTAGTCTGCAGTCAAAAAGTGCATCCCGACAGAGCCACAGCCGTTTGCATAATATGTGTGCTACAACTCAAACATTTTTGCTTTCTTATTGCTTTGGTCAATATGTCACAGAAGAAGTTGAGAAATGCAGACAGCTAAATGCTGCTGATTTGCAAGTGATCTGTCCAGACTCTTCCACCTCAAAGCATAATGAAAGCACATCCTGAGCATATCCAGGTATGCACCTAGCCTGACAGGTTACCAGTATTTCAGTGGGAAATGTTTTGTGTGGTTTTGCATGTCACCTGTGTGCTTCCCTACAGTCTGTATTAATCCATTTTTTTCATTACCTATATAAAGAAGTGACCATTATCACATTTGCTTTCTGGAAAAGTTTGATGTGTAGGCTTACATCCAAATACATTTCCTCTGCAACACAGCTGTTCATGAAGTAGTTTCACCTGAAGTGAATTTAAGGAGGAGACTAAAGGACGAGTCTCAGAATCCCATCTGTCACCGCAGCGGAATCCCTGAAGCTCCTATTTTAGGAGGGTGAAACAGAGCTTCAGTAAACATACACTTGCAGGGATTCCCTGGCAGGAAAACAACTGTTGGAAAACATGCCACTTCCTTTCTCTCTTCCCCATATTCAAAGAGTTTATTTAAAAATGCTTTCTTATCATTTGACTAAACATGATCATTGAAAGAAAGAGAAATTAAATTATTGAAACTCATCTAGGTTGCCTCCATAACTGCCAGATACATGGAGGTCACTTCCTGCTTGCTTGGCCTGTGGGTTTGATGTCCGTCAGCACTCTGAGGAATAGTGGAAGGTTAAGGTCCAAGTTGTAGCCCTCAAGAACATTAAGAGCAAAGAGACATGCAGTTAGCCCTGCAACTGTGGTCCAGCTTTGTGGTAGTTTTTAAGAGAAAGCAAGTAGATTCCTGTAGTGCTTATATGAGCAAAGATTCAAGAAAAAAAAAGAAAGAAAAGAAAAAAGAAACCCAGTATTTGTTCTGCAGATAAAATAAAAAATATAAGTTCAGCAAAGGAATGAGAGAACTGTCATCACTGACCCATCTACCAAGGCAGAACACACTCAGCAGGGAAGCAGCCTACTCAGTCTTGCCTCAAAGCCTAATGCAACTGGAGTTTAGTGGTCCCATTTCCAGGTTTGGTGTGCAAAATGCTTATACCTCCCGATTATACAGACTGGAAGTGTAATTATGAAGATAATAGGATACTTACAACCTCAGCATGCTTTGTAATCCAGACACAAGACCTGAGAATATAGAAATGGTGACAAAGTATCTTCAAGAAAGAGAAGCTAGAGATAGGCGTAGAAGAACTATTCTGTGGTTTAGAATAAGATCCAAGCATTATACCACAAAAAAGTAGATGCTTTAGGCCACTACAAACTCTTGTGACTCAGGAAGAGCCTTGGCAGGATTTTGTTGGGAGTTGCACAGTGGGCCTAGCCAGTTCGCTCCGCTGGGACAGAGTCCGGATTCATTCGCCAGCTTCACCCACAACAGCCACGAGAGGTAACTCAAAACTCATCTTTGCATCAAGACGTTTTGGCTGGTTGGATGTTAGTGTGGGAGCAAAGGGAGTGCGTTGATGGAACCAAAGCGGCTAAAGCATATGGGCAGGCAACCATTCGGCAACCAGGAGAGCGCGGTGCAAATGGAAGCAGTACAGTAGAGAGAAGCACTCTCTGCTGTGGGGCTTTTGGTAGAGGCCAGGTAAAGGGGATTTAAAGCTGGGAAACTACCTCTGCATGCTTCATTGCTCAAGAAAGGTTTTCTTTTCCTTTTATGAAAAATGTGCAGTTACATGAAAAAAAAAAGTTCCGAAAAAGCACTTTGAAGTCCTCAATTTTGCTGCATCATCATCAATAAAAAGAAAAGATGACACTGGCATGAGAACTAGGATCCAGTTTTCAGAGATATGCACTGTCAGCTATATTCCTAGGGAGTAAGATGAGATAAACAACTAGTTGCAAATGGATGGCTTTATTTTACTTTCACAAGGAACTAAAGCAAAATCAAGAGAAAGAGGGACTTGATGAAATCTAAGATGGAGATGGAGAAGATTCAAAACTATCATGTTCTCAAACACAGGCTGCATGTTTTCCAAAGAAAACTGAAAATATCAGGCCTTCTGACTAGAAAAAAAGGTAAAAAAAACATCTTCTCCTGTCTCAGGAAACATGGAGATCTGAAACCGAAGGGACAACATGGCAAGGCTTGAAGATCGTCCCTCAGACTAGTTTAGATCTCAGCAGCTAAGCAGTAGCTACAGGAATTTGGTCATTGATTGTGTATTAAAGTCTGCAACGTGCAGAGTTAGCTATCCAAGCCCCGGGACAGGCACACGAGTGCCTAGAGCAGGTTAGCTACAAATGTTCACTCGGCGACACCCCAGCATAAGGACCTGATCTTCTGACAGCTGAGGCCTGGCTTCCCACCATGCTCTAGCTGTAGATAGTGACAAAGGGAAACAGGTCTAAGGTTAAGATGAAAAGGGTTTTCACAACAGACCAAGGCTGCTGACAACTCAGGAAGCCTTCTGGTTTGTGCAAGATATCTGCTCCATTTGAGAAGCTCCCTAGGTGACAGTAGAATCCCTTAATGTGCTGTTTTTTACATCCCATTCATACTCCAGTGCATCCTGGAACTGAACTGATGCACACACAAACAGCTGGGAGAAACTTGCAGATCCTGTGGCTCTGGATCCACAGAAACAAAAGCCATTGCAAAGAAGGATAATTTAACTTCAAAGAGCAATCAATGAGAAGGGGATTTCCAGTACCGGAAGGAAAACTGAAGCTATGCAGTACTGGCCAGGTCTCCCTACATGAGATGCAGAGATGCAGTTCAGTAGGTTTCTCATCTTGTTGACACAAGATTTATTTTAGGTTTGCATCCTGTTACACAAGATTTATTTTAGGTTTGCAACCAGCAACTGGCTGGTTGAAAAAAGAGAAGTATTTGAATGGTCAACAGTGTGTTTACTCAGCAATTTTAGAGACTAAAAGAGCCTGTGACAGTTCCTGCCTTGACTTGCCCATGTTTCCAAATTTCTTTCACATCAAACACAGATGCAAATGCCTATGGTTGGGGACACTGTTGATAAAAGAGCATAAAACCGAAGTCTAAGTTATCCTTCACAGATTAATCGCACTCATCAGAAGCTTCAAGTTATTACAATTTTCATTACTATTTGTATATTTAAAAAAAAAAGAAAAAGGAATTTCTGAGGTCCAGATGAATCATGCGTCCGTGCATCAAGATCCTGAAGGACAACCTCTGTAGAAATTGCAACCTGTAATGTCATGATCTTAGTATTACACATAAACCCAAGCACAAGCACAATAGCACTGGTACCTTCCCAAATGCAAAGGTGTGCTAATGGCTTCACCAAATGTTCTGGCACCATCTGGAGACCTAGGTGGCTAAACAACTGTCAAGGGCATTTCAGCCAGTTCATGGGTCCATAAAACTCAACTCTCAGTGCACCTACATTTTGATCACCCAAAGGAAGAGCTCAGTAGATACTGGGGAGAGTGAAGCAGCTGTAGGATGGTAACACAGGTGCAGGGACCAGCACATGCCATTGCTTTTAACATTGATATGCCTTACTTATGCATGGATATGATGCATATCAGGATAAAATAGGTGCAAATGAAACCTGAATGCAGCTTATGTGCTTTCACTTTCTTCCCTCCAAATCAGGAAAAAAAAAAAGGGAATATATTTGCAAGCAGAATAGTGTTGAGAAACTCTCATTCCACTTCACTGTGCCACATGGGATCTGGGAGAAGTTTGTGGCTGGCGTAGTGTGCTGGAAAGGAATGTACATGCTTAAAATTAAGCATAATCCACACAGGCTCTATTAAGGAGACCTTATATTGCGTCTTCACACAGATCTGAATGGAATTTGAACTTTACTTCCTACAGATCTTCTAGACCAACAACCTGCTCAGTCTTTCCTTACGTACCTTCTTATTTAAAGAAGCTCAGCTGCTCTTACTCAAAAGTCAACTGTCAAAAGTGACTGTTATCCTTGCAGGTGTCAGAGCTTCATGTGAAAGGCACTTAATCACCCAGCATAAATGACAGGTAGTGCGCAACTTGCCAAAAATGCTGACGCCTTGAAGGCTTCAGGTTTGCGTATCAATAACTGATAAACAGACAGACTCTAATCCAGGCTGGTGTGTGGGTGACTAACCCAGATGCTGCCAGGAGCACAGTAGTAATCATGCCAATGAAAGCACATTGCCTAACAACTCACTGATTTGCTATGGTCAAACTATCAACCCTGTCTTTCCAGCAACTGCTTTTCCAGAAGGCTATGACAATCCTTCACTGCAGCTAGTGTGGGACTAGATTAAGAAATGCAGAAAGGAGCTAAAAATGTGTTTGCATCTACTGGCAGGTCAAATCTTACAGAAAAAATGTCCTCCTTGAAAAATGCTTATAATGCTATTCCTACGTGAAGGTATGGATGTGAAGAAGCGTAAATGTATTCTAAAACTCAAGTAGCCAATAAAAGATTTAGAGTTGCAGAATCCCCTGGAAAATAAGAATTCAATCAAACTGGAAAATGTCACTAGAATGCACTGATTTTGTCAAATTAAAAGATATATTCAAATGCCAATGCTAAACTGCCCACCTAAAGTAAGTGACTGTGATCTTATGGCAACACAGCATTCGTATAAAAGTGAAGTGATTCTTTTTAGTCAGTGTCAATCTAGTTTTCTGTGATTTTTTACCATTTAAAATAAAACCTAAGGTAAAACTACTGGATTTCAAGCAAAGCTGAAGTTACTTTTTTCAGTAGCATATTTTCTAAGAACCCCATGCAGCTGATTTCTGCCACACTGTGTACATCTGATATGGGCACTCATTTACTATTTTGCTTAAGAGAGAATATGGTGTGCTCGTACTTGTTAGTAAAAATTTTAGTATTCAATATTCCTGTACCTTTTCTTTTTTGCATTGGTAATATTTGAAGTCAAGCAAATGTCAGGAAATTTTACTTTTGAAACTGAAAGAAATAATGAAATACAAGATAGTATTGTAATGGGGAAGATAACCATTCACAGTAACCTCAGTGATGATTGTATTGATCAAAAACGCTTATCAGTGTTCCTCCTTCCCTTAACCATTGTTAAGGAATTCTTTTCCCTCTTGCTGTTTTGTAAGCTATTTTACATGATTTATTGAGAATCATGCAAATGTAACATAACTTCTTCCTTCCTGTGAACTAAATAGCTGGCACTATTCATTGCCAGGAACAATGCGAATGATTTTGCAATAGACTCAAACTATGCCCAAAAACTATCCAGCATGCAACACTCAAATTATTTCAAGATACTATTCCCTCAGAAGGCCACTCCATGAGCTTATAGGGTGAAGGAGTCAAGCATGGCTTCTTGATTTTCCCTCCATTGCAACACAAGCAATGAAAGTAGCATGGAGGGTCAGTGTGTGTGTGTTGCAAGAGAAGACTTCAAAGTTTTTGTGAGGATTCCAGTGAGTGTTCCCATTTGCACGTGCTTACATGTCGTGTGTCATGTCTTGTGTCACCGCTTTCTCAACTGATGTCATCCCTTTAACCAAAAGACCACAACTATTCAAAGCAATCCCTCAAATATTGCTCAGCTCCACTGAACCCGAAAACTTAATTGGATTCAACGTGGCTTAACCCAGGTTTGTGGTTTTGTCTTTCATTTGGGTGAGAGTTTCATTTGCTAGAAGACTCATGTTTGCTTTACATTGACTTATTTGCAGATTTGAAAGTAATTATTTAACAAAGATATATTTTTAAGTATCTGATTTCCCATTCCAAGGAAATTTTTGCTATCTGATTTAAGTATAAGGATAGGAGGACTTTTACAGTTTTTTACAGCTTCTTTAGGGGCTCCCTCTGGGAAGCAAAACTTTTATCTTAGGCAACACTATCCTGAAATGAAACAGGCATTTCACAATGCACTAAGCGCAAATGTTGTTTTAATTGTTCAACAAACTGAAAAAGAATTTTTTTGATCATTCATTTGCTTTTGCTCCCTGCAGACCTTCCCATGTTCATATCCCCCATTGCCAAACATTCCCACCTAGCATGGACATTCCTATCGGCACAACAGCCATGTAGGGACCTCAGTCGTTACCCCTGGCTTTGCATCCTTTCCCCCATGTTTAGATAAAATAATTGGAGTGACTTTCAGCTTTTACAAGACACGCTATGTCATGCCCCTCAGGCCCCTGGCAAAGAACAAGTACTGCTATTAGATGTTGGAACAGGATACAACAGGGCTGTGCACCAGGGCTGAATTTTATGTGAGCAACAACAAACAGCTGCACATTCCCTGGAATCAGAGCCGAATTGTGAGCCATGCAATCAAGATCCTTCCAAGCAATCACAAAACTGCTTGCTTTTGAGAGCACACAGCAAAAGATTCTCACCACCTTTTTCATAAAGGGATATTCTTGATGTTTTTACAGATCCAAAGGCAAATTCCTGCAGGCCAGTATGTGAGTTCAGGAGATGCAGAACACTTTAAGCTCCTGGTGAAGTCAGCAAGAGCTCTCAACACTTTTCAGGTGTTGTGATGACCTCAGCATCTTATGAGCCGAACAGCAATGTAACCAAAGTAACCAAAATTCAAATCTCCCCAGAAGCTTGAAAAGCCACAGCACTGGCTCTCTAGAGGCAAAGATAATTATGTGTTTGTACCCTATCACATAGCTTGATCCACAGGAGGATTACGAGGGGATAACATCATAGTACTGTAGTGAATAGAAACACAATTCAAAAAACAATAGTAATAAGAGAATCATCAACCTATGTCTGCCGACAGCAGGGACTTATAGGTGGTAGTGGTTTGACATATCTCAAAGCAGAGGAGGCAACATCTGTCATGCTAGGAAACATCCCTGCTTCTTCTGGGATTGTCCATATCAAGAGGGTTCAAGGTGATGTTAAAAATATGAACTTAGAAATGTATCTTGACATATCACCAAACTCTTCTTTGTGCAAATCAGGAAGGCCTCACTTGCTGAAATGAAAGCCGCATTTGTCTTGTCCAACTGGCTTTTAGCCCTTCTGGGCCTGTCACCAGGGAACGCATGCTTTCACTGTAGATGCCAAAGCAAATGCTTGCCGTGGAAGGTGACCAGCTGTCGTGTGCAACAAAGAAATGGCATCACTTCTTGTGTTTAAAGAATTAACAACTGGGTAACTGGAAGATGATTAAGTTATGTGGCTAGTAATATTCTGTGTGTATTTCCTTAAAGCCTGGCTATGCTGGGAAAGTTTTCCAGGTAACTCTTAGGTCCATGCTAAGGATGCTGAGGGATTTCGGACAGTGGCTCTTACAGAAATACCTGACCTAAAGACAGTAACTTGCGCAGTAGGACCATAGCTGGCTGATCTCTCCTCAGCACTAGACAAATATACAGGTTTCAGGGAGTTCTGCCACAGCTGTGTTACAAACAGCAAGCACTAAAGACAACCAGTCTAAACTTAGCTGAAGCACAGTTATGAGAGCCACGCGCAGCCAATGTATAACATAACCACAGTGAAAGAGATATGGCAAGACACAGGGAAAAATTCAGCCTTCTGTGCTGTGACTGACAGTGTTCTGTCTCTCCCTCTCTTTATTTTACTTTCACAAAGAAAACTGAGAAAGGCAGTGAGGGAAGCAGACAAAAAAAAAAAGAGAATCAGAGAGCTCATATAAAGCATGTTTGCTGAAGTCACTTTGACTGAAGAATGCGCCCCTGCTCACACACACACACATGAAAGGTAGCCAGATGTGATCGGGAAGTCTCCAGATAAAAAGCCTCGCTCATTCAGATGATGGTCTTAGCTTCTGAGATAGTCCCAGAGGTCTCCATTTCATGCATGCTAAGGCTGCTTGCATGAATACCAGACACAGAGTCAAGGTCTGTGCTAAATCTCCGCATGTTTGTGGCCTCTCTGGCTTCTGCTAATTTCAGCCCAGGCCTCTCTTGCATAGCTGACTGCTGTTCTGTGTCCCAGAGCAGCCTCACACTTTAGACCTCACGGATTTCTGGAATTTCCCCAGCAGTACCCACTGTGGAATTGCTCTGCCCATTCAGGCATTGTGAACAGTCATTGGAGCATAAAGCCAAGCACCACCACGTAAACTGTCCTTACTCACATGTACTGTCCAAGAATAATATGCGGTATCACTGTGTACAAACGGCAATTGCTTAACCAACAGATGTGCTCTCTGTATTGATTCAGAGCAGTAATCTTCTGACATCACCTTCAACAACCTGCACTGGCTTTTCTGGGGACCATTCTAACTGTCTATTGCCTCAGTTTGGTGCACATGGACAGATCCTACTTCCTGGTTAAACCACAGCCTAAACTTTAATTTTGCTGCTGAACTTGCAAGGGTTGTTGCCTGCTCTTAATGGCTGTGTTTCCTACCATTTCTCTTAGCAATCTCTTCAGTTTTCAAGGAGAAAATACTACTTCCCTCTCCCTGGCTCCAAACACTAGCAATGGTTCTGCTCCTTTTTTGCTTTCAGGAAAACACATACAGCTCTACCTCCCAGGGTCTACTGCTCATATAAATACTACTTAGAAGGGTCATTCAAGCTGCAAAAATAAAGTCTGAAGGGGCACTTCTACTACAAGGCTTTATCTCAAAGCCTGAAACCAGTTAATGATACATTTACTTTATGCACACTTTCACACTTACATTGATGTACATCAATGGAATGTATTATGATTGCAATTAAATAACTAGTTAAATTAAACTAATAATTAATTTATAACAAACAAAAAATACAGATGATGCGATATGGCTCACAAAAAGGAAATAAGCCCTGGTTTAAAAATAAATGCTTCCACTATTATGCCCACCATAATACCCTCTGGAGTCTCCCTAAACCTTTATGTCCTCCAAAAGACCTACAGGTCTTCTTTATGTTGACAGCTTCTGCTCATGCAACATTTCCATTTCTCCCTATTTCTCATATAAACCACCTCATTTTTCCCCAATATTTGGAGGTGTTTTTTTCCCACCTTCAATTCATAATCTGGACGTGAGGCAGCACAGGAGTTGGCCAGCTCCAAGCTATGCAGTTGGTGTCGGGCAGGAACATACGAATCAGCAGGTGGCAAGGCAGACAGAAAACACAGATTGTGCTGCAGGCTTTCCTTTGGTAATGCTGGTTTGGTTCTCTATCCCTCTGTTCACCACGAACTCTCCACACACTTGAAGGAAATTTGTATCCTTCAGATCCACAGCTTTTTGTCAAATCTCTCTGAAGATGGCCTAAAGATATGAACTGTGCTGGAGGAGAGGAGTTTGGGTAGGAGGGCAATGACAGCAGGCAGAAAGACAGTTTGATCGTGTAATTTCCTTTTAAAACCAAGCTAAACACCAACAGCTTGAAAGGATGACACTAGGACACGGCAACTGGAATGGGGTGCAAGTTAGTCATTCATTATTTCCTGATTGCATGGAGCAATCACCAGTTGCTTATGACATATACTCTTCCTGCACCGATGATCTCCCGAGAGACTCCTGAGCCAGCAGCCGTAAGATCATTGAAAGGGATGGGGCTCAGGAATGAGACCCTCTGAGTACCATTTGGGTCCCAAGCTTGGTTTTGTTTTTACACAGTAAATCTTCTAATGAGATTTTTGTACTGTGATCCTCTGTAATTCTAAAATCACCTTAATTTGCTTTCTATGAGAGCATCCCTATCAATACAGTTTTACTTACAGTTAATTTTTGTTCTGCCCTGTGATTGCCCTTACAATACAATGATTACTTGGCTTTTCTATTTAAAAAGAGTATGCATAACCTACATACTTTAAGTGCAAGAAGTTACCTCTGTGTCAACAGTCTTCTTGTAAGGAAACGATATCCATTTTCCCCTGAAAATCAAGTCAAGCCAGTTCAATACAGTGACTGTAGCAGGTTTGGGCTGAAGTCATTTTAACTCATAAACTCATCTCTTTTTCACAAACCACAAAAGCTTCACTGAAAGCTATTTTTATCTGATTTTGCATTAGCTCTTACAGTTTGAAATATATATTCCACATCAAAGAAATATTTGCTAAGTAAATAAGGGGGAGAAAGTCAGAGAGAAGGGAAATCTAGAAAAGCACTTGCAAGTCTTCAGTTCCTCAAGAGCCATCATCAGTATTTCACAAATCAAAGGGACAAAAGTACTGACACAGAAGCTCTAAGGCTGTGCAAGATACTTCAGCAAACACAACAGCAGTCTGTCTACTTTGGTGAACTCCTTTCATTTAAATGGGCATCCTGGGAAAAGTGAAAGGATCAACTGGTAAAAGAAAAAAAAATACAAAATTGTATTTCATATCAAAGATAAATAGAATGAAGTGTTCTGACCTTATCTGAATTAAACCTAAGAGTAAATGGGTCTCCCTGAAAAATTCTAATTATATGGAAAAGGTCCTAGAAAAGTGATTTTTTGGTGTTTTTTTGACAAAGCTTAACTAGCAAAATGGTTTGAGTGTCAAGAAGGCAGAGTGATCCATGTGTGCTGTGTGGCTTCTAGGAGCGGAGTTGAGGTAGGGAAATTTTCATGACTCTGAGGTGCAGGTAGAACATACTCCTGCCTACTAAAGGCAAGTGCAGAAAGGGGTGCTAAGGTAAAGCATTCCCACTGCGCTAGAGCGAGCGGTGGCAAGGGGTTAGCCAGCAAGGCAGGCTCCAGAGCCCAAATCCTCCTTTGGCTTAGCTCCCTGCACCCAGGCTGATGGAAACCAAATCGGTGCCCCTGTGAACATGGATACAAAAGCGATCCAGGCTCGTTCCCTCCCAGGCTGTGAGGTGAATATCCCTAAGGTCTCATGCCGATGCTGAGGACCCTCAGGGGCATGCAGTGCCCTGCATCGCAACAGAAAGGCAGCTTTTCTGGGAGACTCTTGGGGTAATGAGGAAAAGGCGAGGGTGCTGCTCCCTGCCCCTCTCCTAATGGACAGAGCCCCAGGAGACAGAAAGAGGCCAGCAAGGCCTCAGACCCAGCAGGCTGCCCGGAGCCCCACCTGGCCCGCTGCAACCCCAGGGACTGCCAGGCCAGGCGGGGCTGCCTTGCCCCACTCTGCGCACGGGAAATTCCCCAACAGCTCCCGACCAGGGGATAAAAGCCCAGCGGGCGATGAGGCTGCACATGCAGCTCCCGGAGCACCTCCAGCACCAGCCAGCTCCAGTCATGAGCGCGCACTTCTCTCTCCTCCTCCTCCTGGCCGCCTGCACTGCACTCTGCCGAGGTAAGAGCGGGACACACGAACCATCCCCCACGGGGCCGCGGGGCAGCAGGAGGTGCTGAGGGACGGCAGGCGGTGGAAGCAGCAGGGACATGTCAGGGCTCAGGCTGTGCCTCCCGCAGGCGCGCCGCTCGCCGGGGAGCTGCGCTGCCGCTGCGTGCACACCGTGAGCGAGGTGATCCCGCCGCGGCGCCTGGCCCGCGTGGAGCTCGTCCCTGAGGGGCCACACTGCGCAGTGCCAGAAGTGATGTGAGTGCCCTGACCCCATCCCCGTTCCCATCCCCATCCCTGCTCCTGCCTCTCTGCGGCCCCCTCACTGCCTCCCTACCCTCACCCCAGAGCGACGACGAAGCAGGGACAGATGGTTTGCCTGAACCCCTCGGCGCCTTGGGTCCAGCTCATCATCACCAAGATCCTCAACAGGTACCTGCCGGGTGCTGGCGCCGGGAGCCTCTGTGCCTGGCGGCAGCTCTCAAGGGAGCTGGGGAGGGGGCTGCCCCTTCCCTGCCACTGCAAAGCAGCTTGAGGAGAGTAGGTGGTAAGATCTGTGCTCTCCGGTTTCTGCTTTCAGCTGAACAGGAAACAACTGAACTCGAGAAAAGAAACTGGCTGGAAGAAAGATGACTGTCCAACCCAGAGACTTAAGGGACAAGAGAATTTATTCTCTAATCTACACTGCGTTTGAGTTCCCCCTATTTATTTAATGTAATAATATCTGGTTGTGTTTATTCAAATATTTTAAGTACAATGTAAGATCTATCTCTATTTGGGCGATTTTCTCAAAAGCGCAATTTAACGGG
The DNA here is from genome assembly GCA_013389825.1 of Crypturellus undulatus. Taxonomy (NCBI): domain Eukaryota; kingdom Metazoa; phylum Chordata; class Aves; order Tinamiformes; family Tinamidae; genus Crypturellus; species Crypturellus undulatus. The sequence continues at coordinate 443,029 of VWPW01008005.1, forward strand.
TGACATGAATATAGCAAGTATGAACTTGCAGAAAAGTGCAGGAGGAAAGACATCGGGGTTGTTCTGAATTCTCACTGAGAAATCTCTCCCTGGGTTGCACTGCCAGTGACCCACTGATGGGGCTCCAACATCAGCAGGAAAATCCATTCCTGCGCTGTCCCCTTACAGAGGGACATAATTCACTTGTAAACACTGAAGCCCATAGTGCAGCTCGCCCTCCACGTTGCGTTCCTACCACGCACGCTGGCACACGCAGCACTGGTTGCCTCTAGGGTTTGAATTTTCATGGAGCTGATGTGTTTTGCTCCTTGCAGCCTTAGACATCTTATGTCTTTTTTATTTTTTGTATGGCATAATGTCATGATTTTTATGTAAGTGAAAACACTGTGATGCTGATGTTTATTTATAATAGTCCATATTCATGCTTGGAATTGTATACACGTAACTTCCCCTGCTCTTCATATTTCTGTCTAGCAGCAATTTTAAAAGAAGGGGAAATATAAACCACTATAAGTGCTAGTAATTAAATGTCATCATGGTTAGACCATTCAATTTTTATTAAACTTTTCACAATAATCTTTCCAAGATGTCAAAGAAACCCTCTTATTTAAACAATATGTACAACTATATATTAGATATATTACTGTAACATTATTAATCCAGAATAATAAAGCAAGTAAATAAATTAAATTACTGTATATTTTATAACTAAGGGAGTTTTGTTTTTTGTTTTACTTATATGTGGTTTTGCTTTTTTTTTTGGTTTTTTAAATAAATACCGAGTAAAATATGCCTAGTGTCTGTTTCCATTTAATAATGCATCTTGCAACATCGCTTCTTGTCAGCAAGGCTAATGGCTTGTAGGATGCGCCCACCACTTCGCTTTCACCACCCCAGCACTGCGAGCCTGACTGTTTCTTCTCCTTAATAGGAGCTCGGGATGCAAACACAAGGCCAGATCCTGCCTTGTTTGGTCCCGATCAGGGTGAAATGAATGATTTGAGAAATCAATGCAGAAGCACCAGAGCTATGTACTGCAGTGATCTCAAAGTGGGAAATACGCTTTGAGACCCTACTAATGGGAGCAAAGGAGAAACCTCTTCCAGCTTCAGTTCCTGTGCCAATTTCTGAGTCCTTTTGAAATAAGGACTTCAAAAGGCAAAACAGCTTAAACCTTTTCTTTGGCAAGGTTCTGAAGAAAGATTTTAACTTGCCGACCTTTTGCTGTACTTAAAGCGAGCTAGTGCTGCTGCTTGGAGAGGCAGCACAGACTCCACAGACTCCGCTGCAAAGTCTCTTTGCAGACCGCCTGTAGGCCAAGGGCAAGCGAGCGTCCATGGGATGTTTTGGGATGAGCAAAGCCAGGACACTGTGGTCTGCACTGCAAGCAGGTCAGATAACTCAGCTTCATCACTGATAATCAACTTGGACTTATTTAAGTGTGAAGCTGTCGGTCAGTCTCAGATGTCTTTGTTTACCAACATGCTTCTATATTTTGCCTACTGTGGATGGCACCGTGCTCTTTTCACTATATTTTTAATATATCTTTCATGAAGACGTAGCAAGAGGCAAGTGGTGGTTGGCTGTGGGTAAGGCAGAGATGATGACAGTATTATAGTCCTGACTAGCCTGGCACTAATTTGTGCCTCTCTCCTAACTAGGTACTGATCACGCCAACCTTTGCGATTGTTTCACTAAATAAATCCCCAGCCTCTATGACAAATGTGACCAGGGCTGGAAGGAAAGCAAAACTGCTGGAGCACGGAATTTAAAGTGCTTATGGGACACGCTTTGCAAATTGTCCAACTGTTCCTGTTAAAATCCACCTCGCAGACATGCAGTCTGACCTGGCTGTATGTAACCCAGGAGCCACTGCTGTGGGCAACAGTGGCACTGCCTTTCCCAGCTCACTACACTGTATGTAGCTGCTTGGCACGATTCAACTGTGCAAACTGTTTTGGGACAAGAATGATCCCTTTGGCCTAGGTTTTTATAGTGCTTAAGACAGAGGCTCCTTTTCCTGTTCAGGACGGCCAGGCACTGCCTTAGTCCAAATCAGGCTGCGTGGCCATCCTGCCAAGCCAATTTGTGCTGTAGCAGGAAACAAAGGCAGGCTGCTCCGTTCTGCAGAATTATGTGGGCCAAGGAAGGCTGGAGATCTGAAAGCTTCCAAGAGAGACGCTCCCTTTGGGGTGTCAGTAGCCCCTTTTCACACTACTCTTGCTATGAGTCTGTCGTTGCTGTGGACAACAGAGATTTTTTGTCTGCGCATCTATTTTGCCAATCTGACTAATATATTTGGATGACTGCCTGGGAGTGGGACATTACTGAAATCCAGTTCCACATCTGTTTGGCAGTCTCCAGACTGGTTTTCTTAGGAAATAAGGTTTATTATACAATGAAACTGCCTGGATGGTTTTGCATTCCTCTCTTACCCTGACAACTGTTGAACATGTTGGCTTTTCGCAAAGTCCTAGGATCAAATATTTGAATTTTCCTGACGTTTGAGCTCACACTAAAGAAAAGACTGCAAGATAAACCAAATTCTCATAACACACTAGAGAATCTATAGCACAGGGAGAGACAGACATTATGGACACTTCAACTGCACGAATTTGCAACATGTTCTTTGTTTGGCATGTGTACCTAATTAGACATCAGAGAACTCAATCACAAACCCTAAAACCATAGAAAATCAGGTTTCATTAGTTTCAATACTTGTTTGCTCAAAGCATCTTGTCCACAGCTATCGTATTCACTCAGTGGGAACAGGCAAAGGTTACAACTCCCCAGTGTCTAGGAAGAGCTTAGCATTGCTGGGTCTGCTTTCAATATCCTAAAAGAAGAACTTTCCTGTCATCCATGTGGAGTGACAGGATGAGCTGCAATGAGTGCACATTTTCCTTATGTCACAACTTGTGTTTTTGTTCTCTTTGTGTCATCATATAGGACTTTTGACACACTAACCTCCTCACAGATAAATGCTTTTAAAGTTACTCCTCCTTGGGCTTCCCTGATTCATATTTAGTGGTATGAGTAAAGTATTTCATCTGCCTTCCTTTCTTTTCCCTCCTTCCAGGAGTTATCCATGCAAGACAGTAACATACCTACACCTTTTCATCATGCTAACAGCCAGTGGACCAGTCAGCCTCTCCTATCTCTCATCAGCAACTAGTGACCAAGTATTACCCACTGGATGTGTCAAGCAGAAAAGGGAGTGGGACCTCCTCATAGCCAGAAAAATCTGGCGAGGATGTTGGACTAATCCCAGTTGAAAAAGTCAGCTTATTGCACAGAGTGATGCAGACGTAATCCTTCAAAGAGTTCATTCCTTCAGGATGATCCTGAATTATGTATTTATTATGTGTTTTAAAGATTGTTTTGTTAGTTCTAGTAAAAAGGAATGGCTCCAAGATGTTATGAGCACCACTTTAAACTGCACAAGGTGTTTTTGTTTCACATGGACAGAGTCAGAATGAATGATGCTCATGTAATAATTTTTCATCATCTCATTTTTTTCTAAAACATATTGCTGTAATAGTTCTTTGAGTATACCCTGCAGGGCCAAACATGGTGGCTTGGCCTTATACAGCTTAAAGAGAAGTACCTGAGCAATATTCCTAGGCAGATGAGTCATTTTTTGAGTTTCGAGATATCTCATGTTTCTTCTCATTCAATTCATATGGCAGCTATTGGCACATGATGTTCCCAAAGGTGGACTGAAGTTTAGGCCAGCACTTGAGGACTTTGATATGTCAGAGAATTAAGACATTCTAGACCATCATAAATGTTCTTGTGAAAGTCAGATGAAATGCTTAATTACACCACAGGAAAATGACTGAGCAAATAAGCTTCTTCAGCCTCAGAAGTACTGCAGATGTTACACATTTGTCAACAAGCCACGTTTGGTCACTGAGGAACATTTCCTTTTTGGCATGGTGAAGAAATCGTAGAGCTTCTTTCTGCAGTGACTTGCTGCTTCCGCGACAAATCACTGAAATTATTTCATTGTTCATTAAACTGCTCAACGCTCAGGCATTCCTTAAAAAAGTGTACCTTAACAGCTTTATCTGCTGAATTCATACTTAATCACACTATGTTCATTCACACATTATGTGAATGAAATTTTTTCTAGCAGAAGAAAAATTTAAAAATTGCTTTGAAAACCTGCACTGGCACAAAGAAGTAACACAAGGCCCAGGAGAGTCTGGGCACATTGTTTACTCAATTCTCTGAGACATCAACAGATTAAGAACTACATCTCACTAACAGCAATTCTCCAGAATTTGAATATAGTTATTTTATTAAAGAGAAGGAATGTTTCCCAGTTCACAATTGTAGCTTTCTTTGAAGATTGCTTGATTTGTTTTAAGGTCCTCTTGGTTTATTTTTATGAAATCTCCCACTGGAGACAAGAAAGACTAGAAATTAGCTTTCTAGACATTGGAGAAGGCAAAGGAAAGTAACGTTACTAAGAACATACTGCTGGAGATGACAATCTGAAATCAACAGGAAAACGGGCACATTGAAGAGATTCTAACTGTATAAAGTGTTTCACACTGCTCCTTTAAAATTTGCCTGTTTAGTGACCAAATTAATCTAATAATTAATACTGCAATACCTACTCCCTGGATATAAAAATTCCTGTTAAAATATTTCCTTGGACTGAAGTAGTTATCCTAATGAAATATGCCCTATCCATGCAGATTTCTGATTGACACAAGGCACTGGCATCTCTAATACAGAAAAGGGCCCTTACTGTACTATCTACAGTGACTTCCTAGCAGCTCTGCTACTGCTGCCCACTATGAATCACCCAATGATAAGAAGATGAAGGTAAGAGGGTAAGAAGAAGGTCAGCTGCTATTGTCCTTAAAACTCTTGTCTATTTAAAATGGCACCCAAAGTCAGTGATGCAAAGGAGGTTTGATCTGTGACGTTGGAAGTCTCGCCATTGACGTCAATGCAATGCAGACTTCATGCAACAGGTTTGCTGCCTCTGAAGCCCAGGAGGGCTTTGCCTTCAACTTCAGCGGAAGAAGGACTGGGTTCAGAACCAGGCTGCTGTCGAGTTGGCGCTTTCCAAACCAGAAAGCTTGTTTGTGAAGAACATTGCTGAAGAAGAAAAACAAACTGATACCACAGGAAAGATTTCCCCAAATAAACAAAAGCCAGCACATAATGCCATATTTTATAAACAGTCCCAAGACAGGAAATGTTAGTTTATTTTTTTCCCCTGCCAAATACCTGAAATACAGGAAGAAAAAAAAAAAAAGTATGTCAGAAAACAATTCACACAGAAACTACACTTCTTAAATTTTAAAGCTAGGCTGTGTCTTTAGGATCTCTTTTCATCTGGGACACCAAATATATCACTTCAGTTTCTGTTCTTAATATTGGGGAAACAGGACTTCAGCATGAAAACTTCCTTGTCTTCTGGGTAAGGGTTACTTCATAAGACAAATCTACAAGATCATGCAGGGTTGTAGCTGAGTTTTAGTGTTCTGGCTACCATGCAGGCCAGTGCTTAGAAGTGGGCTAGATCCCACAGTTCTTTCAGAAAGCACGGCTTCTGCAGACCAGCAGAAATTACCAGTTTGTTCCCTACCCTTTTGTGGACCAAGGAGAGTGAGAGGAGGCACTTTGGAGAGGACCACAGTTGCAAGATTTGCACATCATGAGTACTTAAGCACTTCTATAACTTCCTATAGTGTGGGCAAAGCAAGGAATATTCCAGTGCATTATGGTTTGTGTATCTGATGGACCTAAAGCTACTAAGATTGCTAGGTTGTAATGCACATAACCAAGGAAAAGAGCTGCACAGTAAGGCTGAGCTAGAAAACTATGTCCCCATAACACTTGGATCTGGTCATTTGCAATACACAAGATGTTCAGCTCTTTCCCAAGGGGAAAGTGAAGTGGGGCACAGGAGAACAGTTTGTATTCTAGCTCCAAAAGGAAAAAAGGCAGCTAACTAACTCAAGGCAGGCAAACTGGTCAGCATGAAGGCAAATACCTGGCAGCTTGATTGAAGTATAAAGTTACAGTGTTCTCTGTTCTTATCTTCCCTCTCCTGGGAGTGTTTTGCAATTAGAGAATTGGTTTGTGAGTTTGCAGACACATCAGTAATAAAGGCCTGAGAAGTCACGTCCTCCCACCCTACTTAAAAGAAAGGAAGTGTCTATTGCTGTCCAGATTAAAGAAAAATATTAAAACTACTAAATCTTTAAAAATATTTTAGAGGAAAATCATTGTGAGAAAGGACAACAGCAATTCAAGGAAGAGCTAGAGGACTAGAATGAAGCAATGCACTGACTCCAAAGACTAGGAAGAGAGAGTGAGATTGCTGTGCCACCTTAGGACTGCCACCTGCTCCTCATATCCATCCCAGGAATCTCTAGCAGAATTTGAGCCTTGTCATCTTTCATTTGCACATGACTGGAAGCACCTGCCACCATTCTCCCTTCCACGTAGTATTCTTCACTTTTCAGCTAAGAACTAAATCAATCATTAAATTATTGTACATTTGGAAGAGACCCCTTCACAAAAATTACATATGCGAATATATTCCAGATTCCCAAGACAAGCCATTTTACACCTCAGTCTCCACTAGCATNGAAATTACATATGCAAATATATCCCCCAGACAAGTCATTTTACACCTCAGTCTCCACTAGCATCTTGCAAACTTAAGAATTTCAAGAAATCCTGAGATGAACTTAATCCTTGAAATCTAGTGTGTAAAACCCATTCCATCCTACATGAGTTTCTGTCTCCAGGTCACTGACNGTTGCAAACTTAAGAATTTCAAGAGATCCTGGGTTGAGATGAACTTAATCCTCAAAATCTAGTGTGTAAAATCCATTCCATCCTGCATGAGTTTCTGTCTCCAGGTCACTGACACTGATGGGCTCCCTGGTAAATGGAACAGATTGTCCAGACTCCTCCATCCAGAAGCACTGGAGCATGGACAGTGGCTGGGGCAGGAACTGATGCCATAGTCTGTTTGCACTGCCCCACATGTCTGTGCCCTTCTACATTCCCACTGAACACCTCAGGGAGACATTTACCCCGTTGCTTGCCTGGGAGTTTATCTGCTGCAAGGACCTGGTAGGTGGGTTCTGGAGGCTACGTGCCCTGCCGTGCCGTGCAGACCTGGCAGGACTCAGCAAGGTGAGTGAGCAATGGCCACCCAAGGATGTGCAGGGAGGAGTGAAATATGCGTGACACATGTGAATCACGTTTCTCTTGCTTGACAGCTCCCGACCAGGGATAAAAGCCCGGCAGGCGATGCGGCTGCACATGCAGCTTCCGGAGCACTTCCAGCAACAGCCAGCTCCAGTCATGAGCCCGCACTTCTCTCTCCTCCTCCTCCTGGCCGCCTGCACTGCACTCTGCCGGGGTAAGAGCGGGACACGAGCCATGCCCTCCAGGGCTGCGGGGCAGCAGGAGGTATTGAGGGTCGGGGGGGTGGCGGGAGGCAGCAGGGACACGTCGGGGCTCAGGCTATGCCTCCCGCAGGCACGCCGCTCGCCGGGGAGCTGCGCTGCCGCTGCGTGCACACCGTGAGCGAGGTGATCCCACCACAGCGCCTGGTCCGCGTGGAGCTCGTCCCCGAGGGGCCGCATTGCGCCGTGCCAGAAGTGATGTGAGTGCCCTGACCCCATCCCCGCTCCCATCCCCATCCCTGTTCTTGCTCTTGCGGCTCCCTCACTGCCTCTCTGCGCTCACCCCAGAGTGACAACGAAGCAGGGACAGAAGGTCTGTGTGAACCCCTCGGCTCCTTGGGTCCAGCTCATTGTCACCAAGATCCTCAACAGGTACCTGCCGGGGGCCGGGGCTGTGACTGATCTTGGGGATGGGGACAGCCAGCTCCAACACAAGTTAGCCTTTGGGAGGCTGAGCTTAGCTAAAGGCTGGATTTGAAACCAGTCAGTGCTGCTGGACCAATGAGACCCATCCCACCGCTGACCCCAATGGGAATTCTGTTCAGTTAGACCACAATCTGGCTCAAGACCTGGCTCCTTTGTTTGAAGACAGAAAGCTTAGAAGGTCAGGTACAGCATCCACATCAAATGCCTGATCCCATGTGAAGCCATTTGCAGGCACAAGGGCCAGTGCAGCCTCTACCTTGTACACAAAGCCAATGCCGTAGTTTTACCATCACTATAGTCTTTTGCAGAAGATGTATCTTCTATGGGGCTTGCAAAAGGTCTCGAGTATCTGGGGCATGTAAAAAAGCCTTAGGAAAAAGTTTTCTAATTTGGTTTAAATGTGATGTGAATTCTGTCTGTTGCAGTCCACACAAGCAGCTCTGAGGGAAGAAGAAACTCTAAAGAAGCTGCCTGTATTTACAAGAAGATACTGGGTAATGGATGTTGGAAGGAACTAACAGACAAAGTCTCTACTTTTGATGAATTTGTAGGCAGCTGTTCTATCTTTGCATCACTCACCTCTTCTTGTATTTATTATTGCCTATTTTTATATACGTATTTATTGACACAGCTAAAGTGAGTGATCCATTTGATAACCAAGTATATGCTTCACTAGAATTTTGTCACAGTTTTTATTATAAGAGAAGTCATCCCACTTTTGTGGAAGGCTTTTCTCTCCAAAACTTTTTGCAGAGTTCTTATAAATAGCAGTGGTATAAAAACGAAGATGGCTCCATTGTGAGGCCCACTGTATAAACGACCTCCCCGTTCAGACCACCTGATGCGTACAGGTTTGAATGGGCAGTGTTGTTGTTCTGAGGGCTACTGGGCACTTTGCATTTCAGTGCTCATTCAGGATGAATAACCAAAATAACAGCTGATTATACCAAGCATACTGACACGCCAGCAGGCTAAATGTGTTGCCTCAGGTGCTTAAATCAGCCCTGGGCTCAGAATGCTTTGCTGAGTCTTTTTTCCCCCCTGCTATAATTTCCTAGCCTTTCCAATGCAATGCCCAGGATCTTGCTGCACACAATGCTGTGCAGTGCAATCACTGCACAGGCTATTCTCTGCTTACCAGTTGAGGAATTTCCAGGAAATTGCAGGGTTGTGTGGCTGCTTAGTTTGTTCAGGGTACTTTTTGTTGTTTCTAAGAAGATTTTTTTTTTGTTAAACGTGTTGTTTGGTATTTATATACAAGATTTAAAAGAGCAGTAATGTTCTGAAGAAGCTTAGACATTTTATGTCTTACTGGTATGACATACTGTCATAATTCATGTATAGTAAGTCATTTACCTTATTCTGCTTTAAATGTATTTATTTTAAAAGGTGGACTTATATAAAGAAAATGTAATGAAATAAAATGCAATAAAAATGCCATAAAATGCAAAAATGCAATGCAATAAAAAATATTTACTTGTTGCAAAATACAGGGGTTTTTTTTCAGTTAATTTTATGTTAATAATGGACAGGTGTGCCTGTGTAAATTTGGCTGTTTAAGAGGCAGGGAAGCAGTAACCTCTGTGTTTACACAAAGATTTTTAGGCACAGAAGATGTCTAGTTTTCTGTGAAGTGCTGGGACAGTGTGTGCTGAATGCAAATGCTTTTAGATGCAGAGGTCCATAATTTAAACCCTTAATTTGGCCATGTAAAAAAGATACTACTGTGGGGTGGATGCACTGACCCAAAAGAAGCTCTCAAAAATTGCAGGAACTTGTATTTTGATTTAACTTAAATTGGAGCAGTGCTTAAAAACAAATGTATTTTGCAGAGTGGGAAGGAACAAGAGTCTCTACTGCAGGAGGAAACCATGACAGTTTCCAAGTGAAAATCGTAATACATTTATACAAAAAAATTCGTTCAGATCTAACAAGGAGCCCAGGCACTATTTAAAAGATAGATTCTCTATCCCTGTTTTTAATGATGCTTCATGTTTTTTATACATTTTTAATACAATTTTAGCTCAACTATGATATACATCATATTTATTTAACGATAGTAAACTCAGCTGCTGTTCACTCATGGAATTTCAAAAGGAAAATAAATGAAGATATAACCCCAGCCTCACTGACAATTTGAGTCGTATAGTGTTCTTCTGTGACAACTGAAAAAAGATGGCATATGTAGAACCTCGTATCTTCTTAATACAGTCTAGGTTTTGTTTGAGAGAATTCACAGAAAAGCAAATGTTTGTGGAAAAGTACTGTCCTTGTTCCTTATGTCTTCCTCTTTACCTGGAAAGTCAGAATATCATATAGTGCTAGATGTTACGTTTTCTAGGTGTGGACACAGAGAAAATTATGACTTTTGCAAACTTCTTGAGGTGGTATAAAATAGTTTTTCCTTCTGCAATGCCACAATTTAAATGTTCAATAATTAGGCTGTTATTGTTAACAGAAAGCACTACATCACTCATAAAAGGAGAAATCCTGTCTTTTTTTTTTTTTTTTTTTTTTTTTTTTAAGATTAGCCTATTCCTACTATTGAATATTCCCTACTACTTGAAAGGAAAAAGTCTTACTACATTTAAAACCTGTCCCAGGGTCAAGGATTTATTCTTCCTGACTTACGCATCAGAGGAGTGCAGTTAGTTAGGGTGCAACAGGGCTAAGAAGATGTTCTGCATCTGAGAAGAATATCAAATCCAGTTCATTCATGTTTGCAAGACTTGAAGAGATAAGAGATTAGGGGATAGTAAAGAAGGTAAGCTGGACAAAGATATAGGGGAAAAAACAAATCAATAGAGAATTGAAGGCGGAGAGAGGACTCACACATATGTATACAAAGAAAAGTATAAAATTTCACTGAGTGAATTTTACAATACGACTGCTATATATACTTATACACCCGTGTATGCATACATATCTACCTTGATAAACTATGTATTATGTAATCATAAACTGACTGGAATAACAGATAATCTACAATGCAACTGGCTATTCCATTTAGTTGTAACTAGAATTACCTAGAAGCTTTTCATGAAATGACTAGCCTTACTGGCACAGTCATATCCTGGCAGTATGGAAAATAAGCAGCTTCCAAATGACCGTGTTACAATTTGGCAGACAGAAATATTCAGAGTTTCCCTGTTAGTGCTCAGCTCCTCTCAGATAGCCAAGGTTGGAGTTATTTGCTGCCTTCGCTAAGAACATTTTCTATCTGAACACTTATTCTAGTAAACTGTTTCCTTTTTATATTTTTCTTTTTTCTTTTCTTAGACTATTTTTCTCGTTTGACAGAAAACAAAAGAAAAAGATTGCTCTTCTCCTTAAGAGTCCTATTTGCTATGCATCTGTTGTGGCACCCCAGTCAGAGTTACCCCTTCAAGAATCCAAGGAGATCATCTTCAATGCCAGGCATGTGCAACACTCCTGAGAAGCGAAGCTCTGCAACTACTCATTTTGCAAAAAAAAAAAAAAACTAAAATTTTCCACTGTTCCAAGAAATAGCCTTATTTGTGAAAATAAGCTTAGATTTGCAGGCTGACACATATTACCGTATGTTTTGAAAGCAAATGAATTTCTACATGCATACTGTTGAAAAAATGTTCTTACTCATAATTTTAACTCAATAGCTCAAAATACTGGCAATTAGGTACTTTATAACATTTTTGTCTATTGTTCTCATTTCCTAAAATTATCATGTTGGTCATTTCATGAAATTACCAGTTTCACAATATGCCACCATACATATATATACACAACACCACACGCATCTCTCCATTTTCTGAGCTATGATTTCCTTGCATAATGATGCAAGTGTTTCTACATTCACCAGATAGAGTTGAGTGCTCCAATTTCAGGAATTCTCTGTGAACACGGTATTTGAGGCATATTAAAATCACCAGCAATTCTTTTTAACAGAAAGCAGGACTGGATTGGGATTGAAAGCAGCATGTAGTAAGCATGCCTAGTCATATACCAGGAGACAGTAGCCAGCCATATGGCAAATGCATGCATTTCCTCTGAGAGAGACATGAAGAAAGATTTGGGAAGAAGAGATCTGGAAAAAGAGAGAGACGTATTCAAAAGGGTTAACTGCAAAAGCATAATAAGAGACAGTCTCTTTGCACTGAATTCCACAAACAGTTTTTAAATGTCCAAATTAACCAGAAATCCAAAGGGACTTGCAAGAAGGTATTAAATCACATTAGACTAAGAACACAGCAACACCGAGGAGGACTAAGGGCACAGAACAGTTCATGGGAAGATGGTGGCAGTTTCCAGCATTTCCACAGCTTTTGTGTGTGATTGCACAACAATACTGATTCAAGCATTACTACTTCTCATTGAAATGAGTGGATGCTGATTTCCTTACTGCCTAAAATGATCAAGTTCAGATTTTTTTCTAACAGTTCCTCCCGTTCAGAGGTGTTGAAAAGCCACATCTTTTTAAAATCATCATTTTTATTTTTTTAATACAGTATGAGTAAATGCAAGAAGTCAAGATCTGTTTTGTGGACCCGAGGCATGGCATGGTTCTTGGCCATAGAGCTAAATTCTCTTTTTCCAAACAGCAGTGAGCCCACATTCACAATGACTGCTTGGAAGTCTCCCTGGCACACTGTCCTCTGAATGTGCCAGGACCATGGTACTTGGCATGAGCTAGAACTGTGCCAAGGAGCATGCTAATAATTACATATGATGATGATCTCTTGATGTTGCTCAAGACCAGATTTAAACCTTATTTAGTCTATTAATATAAACAGAAGCCTGTTGTCTCTTAGCTTGCAAATGGTTCCAAGTTTTCCAGGCAGAAATGGCTCATTCTGTGTTGGATCACTATCTAACTGCAAGGTGGTCCTAACGTCTGAATACTTCCCAAAGACAGAAGACCCACAGGACTGAATGCCTAACATAGACTTAACTAGATGTAAGACATTACTGAACATCCTTATCTTAATCTGATAATCCTGTTACTTCCTTATCCTAACTAATTAATGCTTTTTCAATTAATTGCAATTTAATCAATTAAATTTCTACTAATTGTTTACTAGCAGCTTGATTCTGTTCTGTATTTCAGCACTCGGACAGAATGAAGCAAGCAGTGAGATAGAAATGCTAATGAGAAGTGAAGCTTAATATCTTACTGCTCATTCTCTCTGAGAATTTGCCTGTTTTCTTGGCAGCTAGAAAAAGTCAGAGCGAGCACAGTGGCTCTGACATGCGGCCAGATAACAGGTGTACTAGCACAGTCTGTTTCACCTCAGGTTTCTCCACTATTCATTTGGTTGTGGAAAAAGACATGAGTGAGAAGTAATTCCCTTTGCATGTGCATGTGCTTGAGAAGCAAATTTCAGAGTATAACAGTGACAGCAGTCCCATGTGGGTCTGGAGATAGAGTAGAGTTTGCTTTCAGTTCACAGTAAGGAAGCACAGAGTGCAGCCATGGATAGCAAGATTGCAAGCGCTCTCCTGATTCTCGCTTTTATGGGCTTCTTTCCTGGTAAGAAAATTTGATTTATTTTCCTTCATATTTCAATTTGTGTGCAATATGATCAAACTTAACAGAAGCTTTTCAAGGTGTGCAGACTTCCATATTCACACTATGTTTGAGACGGCAGGTTAAGGAAAACATATCCACAGACTGTATTCAAGGGCCTGTTGCTTGACATTTATCAGTCCTCTGCTATTGGAGATTCACTGACCTAGATGAATTTGTCATTTATGTAACTGATCAAAATGAGATTAGAAGCAAGACCTGAAACAGAATAGTCTGCAGTAACAGCAGCATGTTGCACTGCTACCACGTTTCAGGGTGGTTCTGTGGTAAGAGTCCCTGCAGATGAAAGCTTAGTTTTGAGTTTATCTCCTTCTACTCAACAGTCATCTGTTAGAGCTCCTTTCTGAGAAGCACCAGGGTAATAAATAAATAAATAAAGTCTGCTGGGAAAGTCCCAGAAGGATCTTGTGGGCAGAAAGCATGCTGAGTTTAAAGGTCTGTAATGCTGCCAAGCTTATGCATCGTGTAGACATATGCTCCAGCTATAGCCTAGCTTCATGTTGGAGTGACACACATGTCACTCTCTCCTGGGACAGAATACAGCTGGGACATGCCATGGCCAGTCTCAAAAATGGACACTGGAGAAAAGGACACTGCTTCATACTCCCCTGCAGTAAAGCCTGACGCATCCTTTGAGAAGCTTTTCCTCTGCAGAGTCTGCAGACAGACTCTATCTAAAATGGAAAAGTTTAGTTAAGGTGATGCTGCTATACAGTGATGCTCTGCACATGCCAGTGCTTCACATCGAAATGCATTTGATTCAAATTTCTGTCAGATAGGAAGGGACATGTTGCTCCGCCAGAAGAACCATAAGTAGTTTTAATTGGGCAGAAAAATGAATATAGAAGGAAACAGGTGGATGATCATATCAAGATATAAAATAAGATAAAAGGTTTTGTTTTATTTACTTGATCCATATTGCACTTCTCCAAAGTCTGTCATCTAAAAGGAGCGTGGATGCTGGACATGGCTCAGAGTCCTGAGATGTGCAGTTTCAGTTTAGTATAAAGGGTTATCAAGACTATCCACAGTAACAGAGGAGTGATGAATAGACTGGAATTTCAGCTCCTGGGGTTTTAGTCATTTTAATAAGAACCTCCTGCCTCCAGTTTTCTAGACCCTATCTTTGCTGCCTGTTGAGGTTGCCTTAAATAGCAGTGAATGTCCCCTTTCAAATACATTCCATATATTCACATATTTTCCATACTTCAAATATAAGGAATTTCAAGCCAAAGATGGAGATTGTTTTTGTAGGAACAATGTTGTCCCTGTACATTTTAACCTGTGCTATATTGACCTGAAGCCAGAAGGATATCCCAGTATCTTAGTGGTAGTGTAGTGCTTGGAGTTGGGAAAGGCATGAATTTCCCGGTTTGTAATCTTAGGTTACTTCACCTCTCTGCCCAGTCTCTAAAAATGGGATAGAACTTTTTTGCTTCACTAGGGAAACGTGGGTCTGAAAGGGTTGTCAGGTAGTAGCAAATCCAGTTCTTGGTCTCGCATGTTATACAGTATGTGGCATAATCCAATTAAACTCCACCCTAAAGCTTATTAGGTTCTTATTAGATTTCTTTTACTTACACAGAGTGGATTCTTCAGAGGTTCCCACACCTTCTCCAGTATCTTGATCAAGCTCCTAAGCTGAATGGCTCTTTTACATCAAGGACCAGTGCTGACTTTTGGGCAAAACAGATTTCACCTCTGGGATGTATTCATGGAGGGTAGTTAGTTGTCTGCCTCTTTGGCTAGCTTTTCCCTCCTCTCATAAGAAAGGTCTCCTACACTTCTGATAATTCCAGTACTCTTTCACTGCACTTGATGTTGTGGAATCCTGGATAATTGCCTAAAATTGTTAAGTGCACAAAATCTGCAGATCTCAGATACATTGTTCTCCCTCAGTGAAGGTACTACCTTAAACCCATAAATAGTTAGCAACTGATTTACACACTTTCATCCCTCATCATCATCCCTCATCAACTTTCTATCCCTTCTGTATTCTTTACTCAATTTTTTTTGGTTGTTAGCTGGGTTGATTTTCAGACACAATAAGCTTTCCTCTCCTTTCCTTGCAGAGATGATGCTGGCAGCAGAGCTGCGGTGTCATTGCATCCAGACGGCCAAAGGATTAATGTCGCCAAAGCATGTGGCCAACCTAGAAATCATTCCTAAGGGCCCACACTGCCACACAGTGGAAATCATGTAAGTAGACGAAGCAGGCAATAGGAAGGTATGTCTTACGAGTGCTGAGAAGTCGGTAGCCCTTGAGCTTTAAGGCCTCTGGCTGTCTGCCTTCTACTCTGATCTGCTCGGGTACCAATGTTAACTGAAATCTTCGTTCCATTGCAGAGCAACACTGAAGAACAGCCAGCAGATCTGTTTAGATCCCCAGGCCAAATGGGTGAAGATGATAATCAACAAGATTCTACACAGGTATATGTCAGAATTATCTAGGAAATGGAACTGTTCCACCAAAGAGTATCCCATGTATTCTCTTTAGTATCAGGAAACGTGCAGTGGGAAACACCTGCACAAGTTTAGTATCAACATCAATGCATGTGAGATCTTCAGTGCTCTGAGGAAAGAAAGGCTAAGCAATATAGAAGCAGCAGAGCTGGCTGACCCTTAGACAAGGTAGAAGCAAGGCCCACCTCATATCTCCCTTTAATTAAGAAGCAACCAGACAAACTGTGTAATGTCACACATTTCAATGAGTACATTGATCCAGGGCTCCTGAGGATAGTGCTCTGCTCTGTAAGAGAACCAGGGGCAACATTTGGGCTTTGGGGAAGAACAGTCCTGGCAGCAGTACAAAAGGATTGCCCAGAACTGCCCCACACTTACTGGTCTGTCTGCGAGACAGGGTGTGGGAAAGATCAGTCAAATGAACTTCTCTTGTGTCTATGGATGGATGCATCACCTTGGAGATGAATTACACACCATACATATCTGTGCAAGCTTAATAGTTTTGTAATAATAGTTTTGAGTGATTTCCCATCAGTGTAAATTAAACAAGCGAAAAAGAATCATAAAAAGATTTTTTTCCACTAGAGGAGAGTCTGATTTTTGTCCTGTTTTATATATCCATAAATTAATCTCACTGTATTGTGCCTGCAGTAATTCATTACAATATCTGCATTACAGTTCACTCAACAAATGACATGAGGAAAGAAAACAGAGACATCTCTGCAAACAAGCCAAAGCTGCATCAAAATGCTATTAACCTTTAAGTGTCTCTCAGGTCAGGAGTAGTTTTACTCTTGCTTTTCTTATTCTAATTCCTCTCCATGCAGAAATTGTTAGTGAAGGGAAAACAATGGAGTCTATAGCCTGTCACAACACTAGTAAACTGGCATTTTTATGGCAATATTTTACACTGTGCTTTGACTGCAGTGGCATTTAAAGCAATATTCTATGCAAGCCCCAGCTTTACTCTAGTCAGTGGGAAACACCTGCACAAGTTTAGCCATACCAGAAATTTGTCCTTCACTGCCATATCAAACCACCTGTGAGCTCTGTTCTATAGGGCTGTGAAATACAGTTTGGCCTAGTTTAAGAGTGCTTCGGTTTAAGAGTAGCTTTCAAAGAAAAGAAACCAAAGGAAATTCTTACTGAAATTAAAAAGAGGAAAGAAAAAAAGGGACAGGGAGTAAGAAAAAAAAAAAAGAGTTCCTCAATATCAACTACTTGCTTAGAGACTGCATGTTCAGTGAAGTGAAGCAAATGATGTAGGATTTCAGTGTTTAAAAACAATTGTTTTTGTCTTACATATATTGAGTATATTGCTAACTTTAAAAGAACAGAGTCTTAGTAATTCTGTTTTTGTCACCAAACATGACTTTTAATGTACTATAGACTCCATAGTGTTATATATAATACTCTCTCTATACTATATATTCTCTATATACAATATATTTATATTGTATATAATACTCTATATAATGAATAGTGTAGACGCTTCCATACAGTAGGATTTTAGTAGCCACTAACTCAACTTCTCAAAAATAAAATGGAAAGAAAATGTGTAAGAAGCCTCTCTAATATTTCAAGCAGAATGAAATGTGTTCGGTGTTTTGCCACCTGCATACTTTTGGGAGGGTTTTCATGGTGTACTGGGGGCTGAAAGGTAAGCGAAAATAACATATAAAAATGCACAATAAATAAAATTCTGTATGACTATGCAATATTTAGAGTTGATATGTAAAACATGGAAATAACCTAGATTAAAATTAATTTTCAGTAATACTAGTATTTTTCTGAAATATACTTGCCATTTAAATAACATATTTGAACACTATTTTCTTTTCAAAATGAAAAATGTCTTTTCTCCATATGAACACAGACACATTTTTGGCTCTTACGTATGCAGAACATCATGAAAAATTGCCAAAAATTAACATTGTAGATCTCCAAACAAACTCAAGAGATGACTTCTCAGCTGTGTAGCGTGATAGGCTATTTAAGGACTGCCTGACTACTGACTAAAAAGAAAAAAACAAATTTGCTATTAAGAGTACATGTTTACGGATAATTGAAAATGCTTTTTCCTGCAGGAAGCTTTTTCTTCCAAGTATATTGAAAAAGATGCTGCGTTTCCACTATAGTATTTGGCTCAAAGCAATATTTAACTCAGATTTAACTGTTCAACTGAAATAAGGCAGGTGTTTTTGCTTAGTTTGCTTTCATGCTGCAGGAGAAAGTGCTAATGAAAAAATATCTGATAAATGCAGTTTTGTGTGACTGTGCGCTCTATCCAAACTTGCAGTTTTGGATTCTATCTTAACTGCCTCTCTCTGGGGCATCATCTTAAAAAGATGTAGGTACCTGGCCCTCAGATCTGCTGTTAGAAAGAACCTTTTAGCAATATTGCTACTTGAATACTTAGAAAACTTCATCTAATTTCTAATCTACCGTGACCAGAATTAATTAAAAATCTCTTGATGTTTTCCTCTATAAATCCTCTGCATAAATGGTTCTTTCTTTCCCTCCTCAGTAATGCATCTGTAAAAAGCCCCCCAAAATCCCTTCTCAACAGATTCTTTTTATCTCTTTGCAAAATATAAATACTTTAATCTTATAATCACCTTCAGAGTTCTTCTCTGCATGTACTCTGATTAAGCTAGTCTTTCTTGAACATAAATAATGATCTTTGCCATAAAAACTCGATCTTGTTGTAAGGTGACAATGCCTAATTGTAAAAAAGAGATTTCTGTGGTTTGCATGGCACTTTACCTGCACTTTAGGGGGCCATCCACACATAACAGATAATTTTTATTTCTTAAGTAGTAAGAATCCGCCTCATGTCCTCCAACAGCCTCACAAAGTTTACTGATGTCACAGAAAAATAGACTTATTGTTATGTTGCAAGACAGAATGTGTGCCCAGGGTGACAATATTCCTTCGAGATGTGGCTTAACTTCTGGCGAACCAACTGCTGGGCTCTCTGATGGTAAATGAAACATATTGAGTCTGGGTCACTTCACAGCAGAGAAGTTAATCATGCGTCAAAACTTTCTGTCTTTTTGTATTTGTGACAAACATGTTGCACTCCCATCAAAAAGTGACACAGCTATAGCAATATTTTTAGCATGCCAAGGGATATGAGAACTGAGAGACAAATATATGGCTCCTCCCAAAGCACTGGTTGAGTGTCTGGACCATGACGGTTCAGGTAGGCCCCATTGCAGTCATACACGTGGAGGAGGGAGTCCTCCCAGAGCCAGCTCTTATACAGGCATGCCAGGGCTCCTGGTTTTTGTTTTGCCATTCGAGAAACAGAGGGTGTCCTTCAGACTACAAGTACCGGGCAAGTTAAAAATAAAAGATGTGTGACAAAATATTAGCAAGTGTGAGAGACTGAAATGATTCAACAGAAGGACGAAGCTCCTCATAGATCATAGGATCTACTAAAACTGATTAAATAGACCTATTTGTTTGTACTATGCCTAATCTGAGTACACCTAAGTTTCATTTATGAAAAAAAAAAATCCATTCCCATATGGCTATTTTTGGTATTGGCAGTCACCTCGAATTCTTTGTCCTTCATAATGGAGCCAGTGAACTAAAAAGGTTTCTGTTCTCTCTCCAAGTCAGGGAAATCAATCAGCAATTTTATTTCCTGTTTGAGAAGCCTCTGCGACAAAGTTACAAAATTTTGTTCCTAGCAGTATTTTGCAATCTTCATAGCAATAGTAGCTTTTTGATGACTACATCTACAAAAAAGAGGGAAATCTAAATCATAAATACCATGTGTATGGAAGAACAAAGTATGTAATTGACGTGTTAAGACTCAGGAAGGGTATTTCTTTAAGGCTATATCTTCCAATAGGATGAGCAGCTATCACAGGCATCAAGCCTGAAGTTGCTATTAAACCTAAGCTTTAACCCTTCCAGATAGCACAGAGGAAAAAGCTTGCAATCTTAGGCATTTTGCTGCAGTGTCCACTAATGCTGCTACCGTTTGTAAAATGTATCATGTACTGAAAATAAGTTGTTCAGTTCAATTTATGCTGCTGTGTCCAACTATTCCAGATATCAGATGGGTTTGTGCATTACAGATGAGCAGCTATGAAATGACATTTCTGCTGTGTGGCCTTTTAAAGGGGAGTACTAAATCAGTACTATGAAGCTAGGAAGAGGAAAAATCCTATGAGGCCTGTTCAATGCAAATACGTTCTCTTTAGCTCAAGAAGTTTCTTCTTTGCATCTGGAATAAAATATTTACAGGTTACAAAGCATGGCCAAAGTATGGTCACCTTGTGTAAGAACAGCTGAAGAACTCTTCCCCCTAGATTCATGGAAAAAATAAAGGCAATAAAACACAGTGGCGTGTTTCACAAAGTACGCTGAGTCAACTTTCCAATCCTCATGCTGCTGATTTCATAGCCTAGATGCCAGATTGACCATATGAATATCAATGTCAGCTTGAAATAGAAGGAAATTATAACTTCCTCTTTTACAGGATCATTTAGAAACTGTGTAACATGATGAAGGGAGTAACCATAGACTGAGAGAGCATACTATTACTGTGTACAAGAACCATGTTAGAGCTGGTGCATAAATTCCTGCTGAATTATTAATGACAAAGAAATTAAGAAGAACTATAATTTCAGAAGCCTTTTGCACTGATTTGCTTTTCAAAAACAAATAAAGAAAACTTGTCATTAGTGTGATTTCCCATAGTCCTCAGTTAGCATTTGCAAAGATAACTGCCCACCATTATGACTATGCAGATGCCCATGTGGTATAGCAGTTCCATATTCAGTCTTTCCTGGGAAACTCTGCCTATCTTGATGTGAGGATTTGCACAATGATAACTTCTTAAAAAGCATTTTCTGCCGCCATGGTTAGAAAAAGTCAATGATAAATACAAAACAAACTGATACCAAACTGCCCTCATCTCAGTCAGTCCAGCTAATGAGACTGGATGAAAAGTCCTTGAGGAAGTTTTTAAATCAAAATCCTAGAAAAGTCAATCTCTTGCAATGGGCTTTCCGTGAAGCTTCTATTTCTATAGTATTTTGCTTTTCAGCCCATGTTACAGCTACTCAGTTGATACGGATTCCACAGAAGAGCTAATATTAATAGTATTTTAGAAAACCTGAACAGATTAATGAGGAAAACAGAGCAAACAGGGAAACCAGATGGGCAGGTCTAGATTTAGAGGAAGAGAAAGAAGGAATTTTGGAAAAGAAGGAAGTATTAAGATTGAAATAGTAAAGATTCCTTAGAGGCTTGTAGAATCTTCCTAATTATGCCTGCACTGGCCTGACTCATTAAAACATGCGTTATGGCACTCTAAATTATTACCTGTGTCATCATGTGTTAGAAGGAAATGTGGCTCTCTGATGGCCAATAGAGCAAATTACGTGGGAAATAATGACTCACTCAGAGATAAAATACAATATATCTAATGGCTCACCTGTTAGGCTCGTGGCACACTAAATAAAAATTACTTATTTTCAGTATTAAAGTAAGACGGTGAGTATACGTGCAATTCTTTATTCATACGCAGAAAATCATAATGTGTAAAGAAACTGAATGTTTTTTTTCAGCCATTTTAATATTATACAAATCACTGCTTGGAATCTGTATAGGTCATATCTCCCCATTTCATCCTAAGCCAGAAGGGAACAAAAGTCCATTGACAAGAAAAACATGGTTTGTTGGTAATGATAATATCTCTTAGATTAGATATACTATAGTAGATCAAGTAGATCTACTTGATCACTATCTACTATAGTAGACTATCTACTATATCATATCACTATGACTATCTACTATAGTAGATCAAGTAGATCTTGATCTACTATTTAGATCAAATACTATAATTGAGAGGCATAAGTATATGGAAATAGAAACTCTTCCTTAGGCTGTTATATTTCCCTATATAGTAAAAATATTGAGGTTATTGAACTGTCAAATAGAGTTTAGTGTTTTTGCCATAACACTAAGGATGCCTTTTAACTATAATCCTATATAAACTATATGAAGCTGCTATGTACTGTGGGTCACATTTCACTCTGACATAAACGGAGTTCTGCTAACATATATGAAAACCAAAAGGTATTTTTTTTAGATAACTTCAAGCTTTCTACAATAAGGGACCAAATCTCCCTTAGGGGAGGTAAAGAACAATTACCATGTTTGGTTTAATGATGAGAAACTGAAGTTGAAATTATCCCAGAAGAATTGTGATGGGGGTCTCCTCTCTTCTGATGCTGTACGGTGCTGAAAGATTGTACTTGCACTTGATTAAGGAAGATTATAACATCCGTACAGACTCAAAAACCTGCTCTGTTTGACCAAGAGAACAGCACTGTGGTGATGCATCTCTAAAATTTTCCTAGCAAATATGGGCTTGTTAGCAATTAATTTATCCTGAAGAGAACACAACATTCTTCCACTGGATTTTTCACATTATGCAGTTCCTACTTAGAATTATAATAGTGTATACAACAAGAAATTTATACTAAATGCTCTTCTCATTTATTTTTACTTTAAGTGACAAACAAGTCTTTCTGGCAGAAGATTCACCCCCAAAGTTTCACCACAGCAATTTCCTCCCTCCCCCAAAGATGCATTTTAACACTCTCTTCTGCACAAAACAGGAACTGGACATTATTGAATCTAACAATGTTTCCTACATTATCAGACTATTTTCAAACTCTGCAAGGGAAAATGGGGTGGTTAAAGAGTAGGTGTTTCATGCTAACAAGAAAAGCTCGGGCTCTTCTTAGGTAGCTATGCCATGTCAAAGATTGCAAATTCACAGTTCCTAAAATTTATGGGATTTTTGCAAGGATCTGAATTATTTGTTTACTTTTCCAATGACTTCTTGTCCTAATCCACATGATATATAACATGTCTCACCCACAAGGTGTGAGATGTATGGTTGCGAAGAGTCTTAAACCCTTAAATTTGATTAATCTATTGATACTATCTAAACATTCTATCTAAACATTGTTCTACTGAAAACAGTGAAACTACACTACCAGCGAACCCTGCCTGTATATGCTTTTACTTTTGTCATATTTGCCATATATTTAACTATCATGTGGATGAACATATCAGCTACCAGTAGGTTACTGAACTACGGAAAATACCAGTTCTCTCTACTTCTGTGCAATAGCATTTTTTCATTTCAGGGTTTTTCCAAAGGCACACCCTATTTACTAGTCATCATGTCTTAACTATTAGCAACATTTTCCTTCAGTAGCCCACAAATAACAATGTATTGCAATGTATTGCAAGGATTTATATATTTTAAATTTGCTAATGGACAGGAACTGAGTGGCACATCCCAAACAAGTTTCCCTGCCATCTTTCTTGAAATTCTACTATTCCATGGGGCTTGCAATATGTGTAGGGAAATACTGAGATTATACCTTTGAGATCAAATTGTCCCCACTCTGATTCCAGAGGATTTTTATAGACGCAAGCTTTTAGTCATATCTACATTGGCGGATAAGCTGTTTTATTTGAAGGTATTTCTACCTCACTATGTCCGTATCTCCTCAGGATTGTTGTGGTTGGATGGAAAAAACAAAAAGTTAAAAAGCAATAATGTCAGAGCTGACACACCTTAAAAAGCACATTACAAGAAAACTAATACAAGTCGGAGATGGCTAGGGAAGTAAATTGAAAAACAATTATTATTTGAGACAAGAGGTTCCAAATAACCTCAAAAACTTCTTTGAGTGAAATTCATCTGCAGAAGTGAGGTAAGCACATAAAAATGAAACTGAAAGTTAGTGTAATTTAGGAACCTAAGTAACCTCACAGATTAAAAGTTTAAAATATGAACATAGCGGTTTAACTTGCTGAGGGCTCTGCAAGTAAGAAAAACCTATCTAGAGTAATCCTGATGCAACTATGCTAGTACGGTTATATTATTGTTCATGCTTCCCTACTTAGACAAGCAAAAAATGTTCCTTCCAAAACAGTAATGTTCTTATACTGCTAGTAGATGTGAAATTAAAGGTTAGTGTCTGTTTCAAATTAAAGTACACTTACTAATTGCACCATGAAAGACTTCTGGGCTTCAGCATTTGAGGGTGCTGCTGTCTGAGACTTCAAGCAAAGGCTGCAAATGCTGCATGGAACATTTCCTTTTCTGCCAGTATGCCTACGTCACACACTGAAAGTCCTCTAACTAAAAACTAAATTCAAAACAGTTAAAATCTGGCAGAGCAGTTGGGCAATGACATCTTTAGCTGCTCCTTAAGAAGCAGAAAAGGACCGTGATCACTGGCCTGAAGCAGTGCAAGGGCTCTGCCATGGTAGGAGGGACTGAGGTACAAGGAACAGGCACTGCAATGCTGCCATGTCTCGCTTACAGGGATATATTCCCTAAAGCTCTCTGTAAAGAGTAGGCCCAGATCCATCCTTACGAGTTTTGCGGACAGTGATCAAAATCATTCTGTTATTGATATGCATAATCAGCTTAATCAATGTGACTTTTTTTTCTTAACATCTGCCAAGAAACTATAATTGTTATCTAACCATCCTGTAGAGTAGCTCTTCAAAATAAGCTCAAGTTTGCTGCTGCATGTTAGCCGTTTAAAGCTGTATCATGCATATTCACAGAACAGAGAAACAGACCTGCATTTCGAATCTACTTTTCGAAAAACATGACTAGATGAGTATTAAGGAAAGTTCCTCATTCCGAAGAACTGGAAAACTTCTCATTTCATTCAAACTTAGGTTTACATCAGTACATGCGCCTGACCTCTGCATGAGAGGACACAAAGGGAAAGAGCTGCTCAGGGCTACCCCATCACAGAATCTGCACTAGATGAAAACACTTCCATTCTCCAAAAAAGCCCTTTCTTCAGAATATGGATATCTAAGCATTATTGAATAGGAAATTGATTAGACCACTTTTTTTCATGCAGTTCCTAGGCTCAATTTCCTACTGATGTAGTGCTCATGCTGACTGAGCTTACCCTAGATTAAGTAGACTTGGGCTAAAACAAAACAGGCCCCATTACTTCACCTAGTAAGTGTCACTTCAGAGAAGCCATGGTCAAGCAGGTAGTTGTGAACAGAACACTGCAGGGAATTGAGAATCCAGTGCATTGCTTGCTGACTTTGAGTCATTTAATGTAAAAAGTAGGTGTTACTTTGCCTTGGATCTTCTCACAGATATAGTGTATCAAAGTGCCAGACGTAGTAATATCACTGCCCAAAACCTCTGGTATTTCTTTGCATAAGAAGGAAAGCTTATAGGATATTGTAACCTAAACAGCTATGAATGTTCGTATGAAAAATCGTGAGGAGAAACTGACCTTCACTCACATATCAGTGCACACGCAAAACTCTCTAATAAAAACCCCTTAAAATAAACTGTTCTCTTTTATGAGTGTTTTCAGGCATGCCTTTATATTACGAGAATACAGGCAACCCAGTGAAGAAGTATGCCCAGACCTTTGAAAATCTCTAAGAAAGGATATGAGTATCTGAGTTGATTCTAGGCATACTATTTTCTAGGAGGAAGTTACAGCTGTTTGCTCAAGTTGAAACGATTAATTAACATTCCAAAATCTCTACTCACCCAGCATCACTGGACTGTGCTTTCCTACCTAATTACAATAAGTTTACAGAGATATTAAACACAGGGCACCATTCATTAGTAGGATGACTGATCTGGCACAAACTGTTCTATTTGTGATTCAATAACAGAAAGCTGGTGTGCTAGCAAATTATTTAATTAGTTTTTAATTTAATTAAAACTCCTGAAAGAATTCAGTTTGCTTGACTGCACCGGGATGGCAGACAAAACATCAACAGGTCTGTGGGTTTTCAGTGAACAAAGCTCAGAAGCTGGAATGAGATATCCATAGCTCTCCTCACAATACCAGACAGCCAAGAAGAGAGAGGAGCCTGTGTGAACCTTTGCAGGTCTGCACTGCAGAAGACCCTTTGCCAAGATCTATGCCATTCTGTGGAATATAAAACATAACAAAGGTCTGGTCTGGTGATGGAAAGGGACCAGAATATGAGGTTGTAAATCTTCCTATATTTTTACCCAGAATGAGTAAAACATTTGTTTGGTTCCCATATTCTACAAATCTTGCTGTGTTCATGTATGATATGTGGTTATAACAAAGACAAGAATACAAAAGTTATTACAAAATCAAACACATGTTTCCAGTCTTTATGTTTTCTGTAATTTACTTGTTTCTCCTTTTGGCTTGTATTCACAATTACCCTTGGGTGGTTTGCTTGAATACAATTGAGTGCCAGGGTACAATAAAGATCTTTTTACCATGTGTTTTTACTTCAGTAGGGGCTACACAGGCCATGCCAGAGGGATGAATGTCCCTTTTGGTTCGTCATGGGCAAAAATAGCAGGAAGGCCTGAAAACCAACATTCTATTCTATTTAGGTTATAATGACAAATTAGGCTCTTCTGGGACAGTACTGTGACATTTGTAAAAGACTGGGGAAGGAAGTGTATCTATCCTATTTAAAGCATTGTTACAATGAGATAAATATTTGTACTGAAAGGCCACTGTAGCAAGTAGCCCATACTTAGTCTTTTGTATTTTAATATTTTAAGATTATACAGACACAAACATTTGCTTGACTCCAGCAAGCAATCTGGAAACCAAAATAAGGTGGTTAACCACATAATATATAACCAAGTCATAGAAAAGCATGTTGTAAATATTAGAAGTTTATAAGACTCTCCTACAGATAATGTTCAGACCTATGGCAAAAAGTCCAAAGACTGCTGCCTTGCTCAGAATGTCCTTGAGAAACGAATTGCTGGAAGCACAAAAGTGATTCTGGAAAACTCTTGCTACGTGTATCCTTTTATAATCTTCCTAGAATTAAGTTTGTGGGCACTATCAGAAACAGGAAACTGGGCTAGATGTATCTCATCCAAAATAACTATTATGAAAGTGGTATGTACTTGGTTCTACCGCAGAGCCCCTAACCCTCTCTCTCTCTTTAGAAAACTCACAGACAGACAGGTAGTGTCTTACTGCAATATAAAACCAAAGCACTCACTGCAACTGCAATATGTCTGCACATGTACTTTCCTTTAGAGGATAGAGCCTACTGGAAATTACCATCACCACATTTTCCTTTTGCTGAATGATTGTCCCAGGAATAATAGAGGTTGCAGAGAGGGGTATGTCGAGCTTCATTTGACCAGAGGAGCAGAAATTTGCAAAATTCCAAGTGTCTAGAGCAGAATTTTCACTAGTACTTACTGCCTGGAGTGCCCCAAAGACTGGAGCTAGAAACTGGCAACAACTCATTCTCCTCAAGAGGTAAAAGAGGTAATTTGCCTCTTGAAACAGATGCCTATTTTATATGCCATTCTGAAAACCGGGTCAGTGAAAACTGTTATAATTCTTCCCTCCTGTTCTGTGTCATATCTTTCTCTTCACACACAAACTAATCTACTAAAACAGTAATGAAAAATATTTTGTTGTGCAACTTTGGATTTTTGCCTCCCACCCAGTTTTCAGCATGGGAGCATATTGCCCAACAGTAAATGCTAGGAAAACAAGAAACATGAAAAGTCTACCATGTTTTAGAGTCCCTCACTGGAAATAAGACTTGATGATATCAGTTCTGTGAAATTCCCAAAATACCAATCATGAAGTAATTTAAGCCTGACAGTAGCCTCAGAGCTTCAAATAAGTGCTCGGATACAGCCAAAATTACAATCATGTCAAGTCTATTGCTGCAGTTTAAAAATGGATTTAACCTTTGCAACTATTTCTTTGACCTGTAATCTGGAATCAGAAAGAGAGTTTCCATCAAAAGTTCCACCTTTAAGTGACTGAAGCAATAGTTTCCCAAACTCTGATGGTATTTGTGCAGCATTGTAATAAAGTCAATTAACTGAAAATATTTAATCTGTTTAGAGGAATGGCCAAAAAAATTGGATTGTTCTATGCAGCTGTAGACCATAGAAACAGAATTTAATTTGCCAAGCTGGCAGCAGTTTTGTAAGGTCTGGAGGTTGCCAGTATTATTAGAATATAGTAGGCAAATACATTCCCAGTGAAGGCCTTGTAGTTCAGTTCTCACAGTCAAGCTAAAGAAAGGCTCTTATGCCCTGCACAAAAGAAGTTTTGCACAGAGGAGAAATAACATACAAGTTTTCCATACCGAACCATTGGCATCATAAGCAAAGCTCATCAACTCATACCATTGTTTTTTTATTCCAACAATTTTGCTACTCCTCTCTTCTTCATTAAGTATTACCTTTAAAACAGCTCTACAATTACATCCAAATTAAAATGGTAAAATTTCTAGCTTACAGACCAGGAAAATGTCATTACATCAGCAAAGTTTTAAAAATCTCCAGTGAAAGTAAACAGTTGCAGATGCTGAGAAATGCACTGAATAAATAATTTATTTTAGAAGGCCTGATTATTCTTTTAGATCATGTAACATACATGATCCTTAAGATCATGTAACATACCATATTTTTCCAGCTTTAATATGCACTTTCATTTTGACCTGTGGTTTCTTCTTTCCAGGGATATTGCTTCCATTACCATAAGGGTATTAAAGACATTTTAACTACCACAAAGATCACTTTAAACACTTAAAACAAACCAGAATGTTCTGAGCATTTATTTGTAAGTTTTCTCCCATGCCCTTCTCTCCAGAAGTCAAAATCCATTTTTTCTTAGACCCTTATGAGTGCTTTTTTTCTTCTGTACTCCTCCTACACTCTGCTACACTCTGCAGCCTTCCTGCACCTGGGTCCTCCAACACAGATACACCCAGCTTACAAAAGCTCATAAAAGTGTCTTTCAGAAACAAAACAAAAACAAAACAAAATAAAAACAAAACAAAAAACAAAAACAAAACAAAACAAAAACAAAACAAAAACAAAACAAAAACAAAACAAAAACAAAACAAAAAAACAGCACAGGCTAACCCCAAACCACCACTGCCTCACCCCAACCCATCTCAGTAAACAATTTCTAGCTATTCCCCACCTGTTTTGACCACTCTAAATTCGATGCTCATCATGTTCAATCAGCCACTCACCTCAGACATAAAATTCAGCTGTTCACAGCTCACTATGAACAAAATACATCTTCAGCCCTCAACAAAGCATTTGAAGGCACCATCTGTCCTTGCCTGAAAGAAAATCAAAACAAACAATAAGTGATGGAAATTATTTTAATTTTGCATCAGATACAAGTTTTGTGCCACAAAAGGGCAGATAGAAACTGATGACAACTTTGTACCACTGGCACATCATTGTTGCTACCTCCATAAGTCCTTCAAAATAAAGAATGATGAAATTTTATAGATATATAAGCAGCTATAACATGCAGATTTTTCAGGAAGGTTCTGGACAATATGCATGTTTTCAATAAATAAAATGCCAAGAGCTTGGAGACAAGTGTCTCTCATGGTTACCTTTAGATATACTAAAGTCTTATCTGAATTCTTAACAAGAATGCCATGTTGAAAATTGTGACCTGACCTTGTAAGTTCCTTATTTTTAGTTATGCAAATGAATTGGAGATGTTTTACCAAGTCACAAGAATAAAGATTTTCTAATTTTTCTCTCAATAGCAGTGCTAGTTATATCTGCATAACAGAGTAAGAGCCACACAAAAAGATGCTCTTATGTTTTGCTGGGACATGTTATTAGAAAAACAATTTCCCGTGATCTTTCTTTAAGAATAATCTGTAACATAAGATCTATGGAAGATTAAACTATATGTTAAAAGTCTTGGCAATATTCTTATTTCATAATGATTAAAAAATAATCTAAAGGAGAATATAAACTCAAATAAGATATGCCATCAAACTTGAGAGATTCTTCCCAAAACTAAAAATGTATAGTCTCTGTCCCTTTTATCCATAGCAAAGAGCTCAAGCACCTACTAGATACTTTGTTCTTGTTTGCGTATAGATCTATAAAGAGTAATGGTATAGAGAAAGGGTTATTGGGATATAGGAATAGTTGACATTATTAGTAACAGTTGTGCTGTAACATTCTGTTTTGACATTTAAAATCAAATCAAATTTCATATAATACGTATTTTACAGAATCTCAGAATGATTAGGGTTGGAAGGGATCTTTCCAGATCATCTACTCCACCCAGCCCTGCTCTAGCAGGATCACCTGCAGCACATTGTCCAGGATTGTATCCAGGTGGCTTCAGAATATTGCAAGAAAGGAGACTCTACACTTCAGTCTTTACTTTCTCTTACATTTCCTGCAGAACAATATGTGTTCGATAAATGCATAGGCTCTGATTTTTCTGCTACAGACTACCTAGAAAAAGGTGTAGTCAAGGTCGTCAATAATGTTCTTGGTGACATTCGAACCAAACTTAAAAATCCTGCATTTACAAAGACAGCAGACCGCAAGTTACGGAGTAAAGGGGAATAACGTATGGCATTGCTGCCACCTAGTGACTAACTTGCAACGTGACACTAAAAACAAGAGAAGCAAAACTTGTGTTTATAATTATTAGATGCTTTATAAACACGACATAAAGACACAGCCAGGATTTCCGATGGTGATGGTGGTACAGGGCACTAAGACAGGCAAGCTACCATCACGGTACATAATAACACACATACATGTACATATAAACATGGAGTTGAGCATGTATTAACAAAAGAGAATTCTTCGGGCTTTATGAAATGTTCTGTACTGCCTTCTTTTCAGTCCTCCTACAGATCAGCAGTTCTGGACGGAAAAAAAACCGACCAAACAAAAAACAAACAAACAAACAAACAAAAACCCCAGAACATTTCCTGAAGGCTGAAGAGTTCTTCATTAATATGTGTTCAGCTCTGCATGTGTTGTCTCTCCTTTCTTTGTCTCCTCACACTTTTTCTATTCTTTTGGCTAGGGAGAGCAGTCATAATAGACAGCGCAGGGCATAAAAGATTTTGGACATCAGGACCACCCATTGGTGGACTTTTTAATGGATATTTGGCAACATCACTAAATCTTAAAGTGCTTTAAGATCATGAACATCCTTGAACAAGAAAATCACTGTACATCTAGTATGGTACTAGGAATGATGGGGAAAGTCATTTCAAAAGTGAATAGAAAAAAAAACCTAATCTAAAACCTTAATATAGATTCACTCTAAGAATTTTTCAGTGCAACTGAACTCTTGCATATATGTCTTGAAGGACATATATGTCACCTGAGTCCAAGACTAAGTGATGGTGGTCCAAGTTTTAAAATATGCATCTTTTAAATAAGTCTGTGACTTTTTTCATTTATTATCCTTTCTGATGTCAGTAATAGCCTTGACTCCCACTTTTACTTCCATTTAAAAATGCCTAATACTCTCTAGTCAAACCTCAGGGTTTCTCCTTAGCTTGCTGCTATAGTGGAGACTCAGCAGCAAGTGCTACAAATTCCCAAACAGAGGTTCTTGCGCAGAATTTACTAAAATACATTGCTATGGGTTTTTCTGCTTTCCTTTGAAAATTGGGTAGGGTGAAGTAGAATATGGTACAATATAGACTGTTAAAAGACATCAAAAAAAAGTTTCTTAAAATATAGGCTATCTAGTGGTTACTGGAAAGAATGACATAGACTCTGTTTTTCTTCAACTGAGTTTAAGAAATAGGGCAGTTCATCCCTACTCTACACCTCTTTGTCTTATACAAATCTACATCTTCTAGCAGCTGGGAAGAACAAAGAGAGAAGAAAGTGGAATAGTGAATGGAAAGGCATAATATTCCCAGGACATAAGAAGAAATTATTCACAAACTAAGCATAGATTTTTTTTTTTTTTTTTTGCAGTGGAACATTTCCTAATATAGATTTCCACAAGATGAGAGAAGAGTGAGTGTTCAAACAGCCATGTCTGAACTCCTTTTCACACACAAAAAATAATTAAGAAATAATTTTAAACTGAAGAAGTCGTTAATGACCAAAGCCATATTTTCAAGTTATACATCCTTATAATACCTGCACAAAAATACACAAAGCACAATATATTCAAAGACAAACTGTTAAGAAAACCCACTTTCTTCACAATAATCAATGCTTAGCTCTCCCTTAACTGTTACATAAACTGAATTGCCTCCTATTTTCAGCTTTATTCTTTGTTCCAATTTCACTGGTGCATTTTTTTGTGGCTAATAAGTCCATTGATATGTATTACTGTAATAGTGTTGCAAGATTTTCTATGTAATATATTCAGTGGATCTTGAGCAACAGTAATACGATCACTTTTTCTAGGCTATGCCTTGCTAGCTGGTCATTGTAAATACTCCTGTATCAACGATGTACTTATATTCTTTTTAAGACATGGTAAGAAAGAGCAGTATTTACTGTGCAGTGAAAGAGCTCTAGAACAGGTTGCCCAGAGAGGTTGTGGAGTCTCCTTCTCAGGAGATCTTCAAATCCCGCTTGGATGCAGTCCTGTGCCACATGCTCTAGGTAACCCTGTGTGTGCTGGGGGGTTGGACTAGATGACCTCTAGAGGTCCCTTCCAACCTTAAGAATTCCATGATTCTATGATTCTATAAAACAGCATTATTACACGTACCTTACTAGATGCAGCAGCTTCTAGGGGAAAGCTGAGGTGGCCATTTTGGTGCAACTGATATTTGTGAAACCTAATTTAAAATGGGCTTTTTAATGTTTTGAGAATTTGATTCCAGACCCAATCAGGACCTAAGACCTAATCAGTTAACTCAGCTCTTAATCTCTTCTTTACTGAGCTGGGGATGACCATTTACCAGACAGTACTCCCAGACATTGTTCAGGGTTTAGCATCTCCACACCGGGAGCTTTGAAGATTCAGTGCATCCCTACTAGGCATTTTAGAATACAGCAAATACAGAAAACAATTAGATGCTAAGCAGTGAACTCCCAAAACAGAATCCATTATTTTATTTCTGATATTGATTTCAATTCTTTTTGAGAAAATAATTTCCATAAAATCATTGTCTTAGGGTAAGATACAGATGACTCTTAAAATGGCCTGATTATCTCTGCTTAGATATTCTTTATTAAGCAAGAATAACCTGTAGCCCTAAAAAGAAAGCTATTCCAAGTAACCCACTTGCTTTAGTTTGTTTCCTTAACTATTTATGAGTTAAAGTAACTGAAATAATGTGTGTTAAAAATAGTCTCACTTTGTTCTCTGTCTGAAAAAGCAATAATCATATAAAATAGAGGGTTGCTATATGAGATAGATGCTATATATATATTAAAACCCTGGCATGCACAGACACAAACGTTTTCTTCCCCATACTACAGCAAAGGGACAAACTATTTATATTTGTCAACAGTGGTCACCATATATCACTGGTGTCCTCATCCTGATTTTATTTTTGTGATCCTCTTTTCTCTTTTTAAATCTATCTTAACATCATTACATGATATATTTTTCCTTCAAGTACTCTACTTCCTTATTTCATTCATTTTCTCATCCCATCTGCTAAAGTGATTAATATGTGAATGTTAATTAACAGAACACTTAATGCTGGCATTTAAAGTGTCAGCATTTAGTTTTAGGATGTATATTCTCACTTAAAGAAATTCTCACGACCTGGCCTCATAGTGTCAAGCTGTCTATAGATAAAGAATGATGTCTCATTTTTCACTCTAGCTTTGCAATCATTTTAACTTTTTGCTTTAAATGGAACATCAGACATATACTATATATACATATATATATACACACACACATATATATATGCATTATATATATACATATATATGTGTGTGTATATTGGTTTAATAATAGGTACTTAAGATTGGTATAACAACATACAGGGAACTTTTATTAAATTAGTATTTCAGAGCATAAATTTGGACTGCTAAATATTAAGCTCTTGTTAATATAATAGATACGATAACTTGGATTTAATGATAAGTTAAATCCAGCCATACTTGAATATCTCTATTTTCATAGAACCATCGATGGTAGCCCTAAAAAGAAAGCTATTCCAAAAAAAGAACATTTTTTTAAATGAATGATATCAAATGCTGAATTTATGTCCATAATCTTCAGTCCCTTAGATACTAGGTAACGCAGATTTAAAATTAAACATAACTTTAAAATTAAAGATAACTTTGTTTTATCTTGACAATTCATCTGTTTAGGACCATAAGTTTTCATAGGGCTTCTATGTCCTCACACATTCAGTCTTCTTGAAAGAAGATACTGGTAAGAAATTGAGAGGGTAAAGGATGCTGTATGCAGCTGTGTCAATGAATCTTGGGTAAATATGTCTTTAATAAGGCTTTAAAATTAAGATAGCCCATGCCAGAGAATATGCAAAGTTTAGTGATGCTATGACTTATAAAATATGAGGTGGCAAGCAAAAAGGGACAACATATGTAATATCTAACAACAGAATAAGACTCTAGGAGGAAAAAATATTTAAAAACCACATGTACAGTTTCTGTGAAAGCACCAAAGCCATGTTCCTTACCTGAACACTGATTTTAAAAAATGCCATAGCAGAAACTACAAACTCACTAATCCATTGCACCTCTGGAAAGCATTCAACAGCTTCAAAAAGGAATTTATCAATTTTCATTTGCTGCAGTTCTGCAGATGAGACTGTCACTGCTTTTGTGTACTTTCAATAGGCGATTTTAGGCCTTCTTTTTCTTTTTCTCCTTTGCACATAGCCAAAAATCTGCCGTAAGGTAAGGCCATGCCACTTTTAAGCGGGAAAGAATTTCAGCGGGTCAATGATGGGAACAAGGCCCTCTGTGCCGCCCAAGGGCATCATTTGCAGAAGTTCCCGCCACAGTCTCACGAAGCATCGCAGGTGCCCCAGAGGAACAGAGCCGCGCTGCTCGCCTTTCCAGTACACACACCCACAGGCTCGCCTGCCCTGGCCGCGCAGTTTGAGCTCTGCTGAAAGGCGTATTCATCGCGCCCCAGAGGCATCGTGGCATCCCCGCCACGGCGATCGGTGGCAACTCCCAGACACGGGCGACGCCGAGGGCACCGCGGCGCCCGGCAGGGGCCTTCCTAGCACCCCGCCCCGGCGCGGTCTGGGCTCGCCGCTTGCCTTGGCTCCTCCCTTCGCCGCTCAACTGCGGCGGTGGCGGCGGCGCTTCCGCCCGGTGCGATCGTCATGGCGGCGGCCGCCTTCTCCTCCTCCTGCATGCTCCGTCCTGGCTTGGTGCCGCTCGGGAGATGGCGAGTCCTCTCGCACCCAGCGCCCGGGGCTGTCTACAGCACCAGCAGCTCTCCGCGCAGCGCCGCCAGGTAGGCAACAGCGCTCCAGGCGTCTTCATCTTCCTTCCTTCCGCCGCTGCGACAAGTAGCATCCTCGGGAAGGGCGAGCCAGGCGCACAGGGCAACGCAGCCGCACGCCGCAGCCGTTTAACTGTTACGCTGGACGCCCGCGGGCGCGTGAGGCGGCCGCAGCCTTTAACGGTCGCGCTGGACGCCCGCGGGCGCGTGAGGCGGCCGCAGCCGTTAACGGTCGCGCTGGACGCCCGCGGGCGCGTGAGGCGGCCGCAGCCGTTAACGGTCGCGCTGGACGCCCGCGGGCGCGTGAGGCGGCCGCAGCCGTTAACGGTCGCGCTGGACGCCCGCGGGCGCGTGAGGTGGCCACGCGCCACAGCCTCTTAACGGTGGCACTGGTAGCGCGCGAGGCGCCCCCCGCTGCCGCGCGTGCCGGGGCCGTTTAACGGTCGAGCTGGACGCCGCGAGCGCATGAGGCGGCCGCGCGCCGCAGCCGTTTAACGGTCGCACTGGGCTCTCACGAGCAGCGTGAGGCGGCCAGGCGCCTGCTGCGCTCACTCCCGCGACGGCTGAGCTGAGTCCCTTGAAAACGGGGCCGCCTTGGCTCTGTGCGGCACCGTAGCTGGCGGCTGAGGTCCTGCCAGGGAGCACTGCGAGACGTTGCTCCAGGGGGGGGATTTCAGCGGTAACTGAAGTCAGGGAGCCCTTGCAATTAGGACTTGCACGCGTAATCCCTCGAGGTAAATCTAGTTTTAAAATACATTTGCACTTGGTAGTTAAGAGACATTTTGGGTTGTTTTTTTCCTTTAAATACCTGCATGTTAACATTTTCTGTGTCTATGTTTTACTT
The DNA here is from genome assembly GCA_013389825.1 of Crypturellus undulatus. Lineage (NCBI taxonomy): Eukaryota > Metazoa > Chordata > Aves > Tinamiformes > Tinamidae > Crypturellus > Crypturellus undulatus. The sequence goes on from VWPW01008005.1 coordinate 479,005, forward strand.
GTGCTGATAGGTTGTGATTGCATCTTTTCTACTTTGCTAAATAAATTTACTTTGTATATAAAGAGAAGCGTGTTGGTGACTGCCCCTTGCATTGCACCTCTCTGTCCCCAAAGAGGCAGGTAGTGTGGGACATGAGTACTGCTTTGTTCTTCAGCGCAAATATGAAAAAATAAAAAGTATGGACCCTGCATGTCTCACGTAGCACTGCACGGAGCTGCCACTGTTCATAGAAAGATGGATCTCTGGGGGAGAGAAATGCATTCTAGCACAGCCATCTCTGCTGCACCATTTGTTTCATTTAACATGCTGGTTGGGTGGATCACTGATGTTGAGATTGCAACCTGGTGACTCCAAACACTTCTCAGGATGCGGAAGGAAGGGTTTCACCTCTTACTGGTCAGTTCTTTGATTTATCATGCAGTCCTGAGAGCTCACCGTGTGTAGCACACCACACTGCTTACACTGAAAGCATTGCAGTTGTTGAGTATTTTCAAACACAGAAAGCATGGTAAGCAGTTCGGTGATAATTCAAGCGGGTGTCAGGCCACGTGGGTATTCTTTATGTTCCACTGGTCTGCAATGCAGAAGATTTGGTTTTGCTGTTTTTTTGGGGGGGAGGCACAAACATCTGGATTTCTGAAACTCTGAGATCACTTCTGTTCTTAGCTGTCATTTACTGTTTTTCCAGTTCTGCAAAATGTATATGCTCCTATAATAACGATTTGGCAGACGTTCTCATTGGAAAGTATAGTATGTAGAAGACTGAAAAGATCTCTGTGTGATACATTGTATGATCTTGTAGTGAACATATGTATCTTAAAGAGCACTTTCTGTAATGTACGGCGGGTCACTGGCTACAGTAAAAATAAAGACGTGGTATGTGAATCTGTTGTCAGTTCACATGTGCTTCAGTGGTGCATGTTTTTCTTTTCTGTCTATCTGCAGAATTCTGTCTATCACAAAAGCTTTGTAATGCAGAGCACTTCTAAGAGGCTGGAGATTTCCTCGTCATAATAATCTAGATTATGAATTTAAAGCACTAGAATTGTGCTGGTATGTCACCATCTGATGCAGACAGTCCTAATTTAAGAATGTTTGGTTCTGCTTCTGTTGGAGCAAGGAACCTCCATAGGTGGGAGAGATAATAGTGGGGCAGAGTAATGCTCTCAGACTCTATCGTTACCCATGGTCAAGTTTGCAATGTAGATAATGTTCAAAGTAGTTACTTAATTTTGACTTCAATGGCTAGCTTTTGGCTTCAATTGACTAGCACACTAGTATTTTATTGTTTGGGATACTTCTTGAATACTATTTCCTTTGAAGAAAAACTAGCTGGATTCTATTCCTAGAAAGCCTCAACGTATCATGATATTTCCTGTTATTATACTTGATAGTTTTGAAGTTTTCATTCCCTGAAAAGGTTGTATACAGTATTTTTGTAATCTATAACTAAAAAGAAAAGACTTTAGTGAAACTAAGAAAAATGAAAGCATATTTTAAGTTATATATTTAAAGCATTACTTTTTGGCTGCCAGAGTTAATTTTGTAACCAGGCAATTGAGTGAGATAGAATTTTGAAGGCCCAGGTAATAAATGTGATATTTTCTGGATTTGCAACAAAGTGTTCTTCCTGTATTTACTTTGCTTGTGAAAATATTGGAGATGATTCACAGAAAGCAAAACTGACACTTGTAGTCAGAAACTCACAGACTTTTTCAAGGTATCCAATATTCTTTTTTTTTTTTTTTTTTTTTTTTTTTNACCTTAAGCATTACGTGTGTGTGCACACACAGAACCCAATACATCTCTAGTATGAGAAGGTAAACAGGTTATATATGTTTCAAATGGCATGCATGTATATGCAGCTGTCTTATCTTTCCCTGAAACATTCACAGCATGGTTTGTATCACATTTGGAGGCACACTCAAAACTTCAATGGTCATTGTATAAACTCAGAGAATTTTTAAAATCTAGTATGAATAGACAGTGACTTTGTGATAGAAAACTGGTTCATAACAGCAAATATACCTAATAAAAATGAAATATTGGATAAATGACCTATTTTATATTTAAGATGATGTTAGTGCAACTCTTCTGGCATTTATGAGAGAGGTGGCAGAAGAGAAAAAAAAAAAGAGAGAATAATCTTCAATGAAGGAGAATTAGAAATGTCTTCTTGCAGATTGTCAATGGACAAAGTTTTCCTGGCATTTATTGTCAGTATTTATATCCAGGATGAGTTCCTGCTATTAGCTACTGGTATTCTAACAAATTTCTTTTAGGAATTTGGTAGGTTTTACCCAGAGGATTCATTTGGTGCTTTAGCTGCAGATAAATGCATAGCCTTATTTGGATTTTGTTTTTCCAAAAGCGGTAGTAACAACAGCTTACAGTATAGTCTTATTGAAGACAAGCCTTTGCAGGTGAACTAAGTTGTAGGGAGAATGTTGTTGAGTTATATTTGTCAGGAGATATGGCAGCATGCTTATGCTTCTTGGTTTCTTCTTTGTCCTCCAGGCTGGCAGAGGAAGTAAGTTCTTTTGGAACTCATCACTGTGCATTTTTTTCATATAGCACTGGGATTTTTGACAGTGATGGGGCAGTGTTTGGTGGAGTTATAAATGCGTGGTAGAACATGAAGAATTTTTTATATATGAAAAGTCTGAACGTAAAAGTTCCTGAACACATCTGATGTCAGCTGGTTTTTAGTTACTTTTATAGTGTGTTGAATTATTAACTATTTTTCATGTTTGACTGTTCTCACATACAGACATGCATGTTAGTATACTGAGATATTAACCATCACTTATTTTACTCCAGTTGTGTAGTTTCTTAAGGCAGGGTTTTTGCTTGTTTGCTTGTTTTGATGATCAGCTTTTTCTGAACAAAAGCACAAGTGCCAGACTTGCTCATTCCCCACAATATGGTGCAGAAAGAGTAAAGCTTCTCTGATGTGCAACCTTTTCTTTTTTTCTAGGTTGCTTAGAACTATGTTCATCAGATGTTAAATTGTTAACAAGTGTTGAACACTGGTGCTAAATGTATGCCTGAACACATATAAATGATGTGCTTCAAGTGCCCATATTTGTCAAGGGAACTGAAATGTTTTTGTACTGAGTTGAACTGAACTGAAATATTTTTGTGCAGTAGGTAGGCTAAAGAAATTATTACTGTTGAAGGACAACAATATTATAGTAGCTAACAAAATTCTGTCTTTTTTGTGTTTTTTTTTTTTTTTTTAATCTACAAGTATTTCTATTTTTATTTTGCTCAGAGAGGTATTTCATTGGAACTAAAACTATACGTTCAAATGAAAGATAATGCATGTTTCCAAAATATACTGAGCTTGTACACTTGTCCTAGAATTCTATGTAAATAGATCCTAGAATCCTAGATTAAAAACTACTAGAAGTGATACTAATGATTGGAAAATAATAAGTATTGTGGTCTTCAAAGAGAGAAATAGCAAATTGCCAAGTGTATGAATATGCCATAAATTCTAATTATTAAATCTAATTTTTTTTTTATGAAGAATGCTGTTTGACCTTGCAATAATGAGGATTAACAGAGACAAACTATTTTAAATATTGAAATATTTGTTTTATCTTAAGGTTTTTTTTTATCAGCTTTAGCAGATTTGCAATTTCAGTTTGTTTACTGAGCTGTGTATTGCTAGATGTGAATTCAGAGTGTGCTTTTTAATTGCATTTAATAAAATGGACTGGCAGAACGATTAAATTATGAATTGTTGCTAATCATGGAATGTCTGAGTCTAATAATTTTTAAAATTCAAGTAATATGTTGTTTTAATTAGTGTTTGTCTTTGGTCTTTGATGCCTAAAAGCCTAGATGCTTGCGGAGCTAGGGTAAAAAGTTCTACTTTTTGCTTAGGTAGCAAGGTGATCTTCAATGAAAGCTGAAAAGGACAATATGTTTGCTCTGTATGTGAAGATGACATAAACTTCCAAATCAAATGGAAAGCTGCAAGGAAACATACACAAAAAAATAAAAACACTTGGAGGCAAATGATGGTTCATGTAGTAGCAGTATTTCCAGTTTGGTTCCAGTAAGAATGTTTTTCAATTTGCAGTTCACTTAGTGGATTTGAGGGAAGTTTTTAATAGCTTGGGATTACTGTGGCAGTTGGAACATTTGGTTTCTGAACCATTATAAAAATTGTTATTCTCTGTTCCCTAAGGATTTGTGTTAATTACATTTTACTGAGATGTAATCCAGCAGCGGTTGAGCTCATGTAGCTTGACTCAGGTATATGATGATCAGTTATGAGTGGATTTGAAAGGGAGAAAGTTTTCCTTCCCTTTCCAAATGTTAAAATTTACAGAAGGATTAGCAGAGGACCAAGTCATAAGATCTGCTGTTCTGCCTTTCTTTTAAGGAACCAATAGTATATCCTTCATTTCCTAGGTTTTCAATCTATAATTCTGCAAGATGCGAAGGTCACCTTCTCCACTGGTCAGTGCCCAAAGCAAAAGGGTGAAACCTTTTCTGAAAATTTTTCTTTGATTTCTACTTTGTCTACAGTGGGATCTCCTTGAGTCATTTTCATAAACAACTACCATAAACTTGCATACTCTTTACTCTCCCTCCCTAGCACCTTTATTTTTAGTCTTTGGAATATGAAAATAGGAAATATGAAAAACAGAGCCCATGCCTGAATTAGTCTTTTCTCTTTTTAATGTCTTCAAAGTACCTGTATAGCATTCAACCTCTTTACTGAATGCCAAGAGGATAGCTTGTTTGAAGTAGGGCCATCTTATACCTTCTTCCAAAGGTATAATTGCACTTGTTTGAGCTAACCTGGAACCATTTTGATCTTCTATAGTTTGTGTGCCCAAATTATCAATTGTGCAGATTAGTCTTGACTTGAAATCTTTCTGCTTCCAGTCCAGGGTTTTGTCTGTTGTGTTTGTTAAGCATTTTCCACTCTTAAACTCATTGCTGCTAAAATTAACCAGGGATTTCATAGCTACTCTCCTGCTGTACTTGGGAAGGACAACTTCCAGAAACTTTTTAAGGAGAACAGTAGAAATAATAATGTTAAGAAGATTATTAAAATGCACTAGTTCTTAAAAAAGACCACGCCTTTAGGCTGCTGAAAGTATCTAAGGCATTTTAGTGGCATCGGAGGCAGCTCACATCTTAAATGGCAGTGGTCTTGGAAACTTTTTGCATTTACAGTTGACTTTTGCTTGTGTTTGTAAAAATTACTAGGTATTCCCTTCAGCAAGATTCTAGTGCTATATAGCAGTATCACACTGATTCCTGCTGTGATATATTATTAGAGTGCATTTTATCTTAGATTGAAAGGTATTGTGCATAATTTGCATTTTAATGCATATCGATAAACATAAATATAGATAAATAGCAATAGATAATGAAATATTTGTGCCTTTTGTTTTTATAGCACTGTATTCCTGTTCCCTTGCTTTGGGTTTTCCTGCTCCTTGGATAACTGAGATTGAATGTGAATGGGTGAGTAAGGACAGATTAGATAAGGGCAGGTCAATGATGAGTTGAATCAATCCATGAAATTCTCTGTTTAAATTTTAAGGAAGAAGCAGGCACTTCAAATCTATTGCCCAAGAATAGGAGAACGAATCCTCTGGCAATGCATTTAGAGTGAAAATATCACAAAAATGTGGTAGGGCTTTCATATGAAATGAAATCAGTTTTTAATAACAGAATGTTTTCAAATTCTTGTATCTTCAAATATATATAGCACTGCTAAACAGGTGAGCATTATTATTTCATATAATGAGTGCATGGAACAGAGTGTCCTGTGCCAAAGGTGTGTAGAGTCAAAACATAAATAATGAAGATTAGAGAGCTATATTAAAATGATCATAGAGGAAAAAAATAAAACCACATCTGTAGTCTTTTTAAAAATAGTATTTCAACAATATAGAGGTTTGTATTAAGATGTATCTAAAATTGGTGTAGAATGAGAAGAAACCAGCTGTTTATATTTGTTTGTGCTCAGTATGGTAATACTTTGTTGCTTTACTGAAGAACAGTCGGGTAATTTTCTTTTTTTTTTATTCTTTCCTTTTCTTTTTAATACTAGGTACTTTCTTTGTGTTTTCCCCACTCTGTTCCATGTTGGTGTCATCATAAGTCACCTTTTTTTAGGGTTATTATAAGTTATCTTTTCTAAACTCTGTTGGTCATGAATGGTAGTCATATTGAATTAATTTATTCAATTCAAAGCAGAGGTTGCAATCTGTGTGTGTATGTAAAGCTATTCATCTCAAAGAAGGAAGTGAAGTGCCGTTGTAGAGGGGAAGCCTTCTCACAATCGAGCTTACTTTATAGGGAGAAAGGCATAGTAGTAAGTTGAGAATCTTTCGTGAGGAGCCAATGAATCATAAACGTATTTTTCCTTATGATGCTGCACAGTTGTGCTCATTAGAAGAAGAATGAAACTCTTTTGGTCTGTTCTGGTTGTTCTGTTTTTAGGGAGTTGTCATTATTTCACTTATTTCACTGCTTTTGTTTGTTTTTCTTTTTTTTTTGTCTTGGAATAGATAGAAACATCTATTCTATTTCAGTCAAGCAACATCACTAACGTATTCTGTTAAGATTTTTTTTTTGAGATGAGAAAAGGGTGAAATAGGGAAGAAAATAGTGTAGAAAAAAAAACCTTTATCTGTGTGGAGTATGTCACATGCAGCGTACAAAGTGAGAAGCACTTAACTTTTACAACTAGCAGACAGGCAGGAAGATGGAGAAGACTCCAGAGACTGGGAGAACAAGGTAAGACAAAGCTGGCATACGGGCAATCTGAATGCAATAGAAATTAGCCAAGTGCTGTTTCAGGAGAGCTGCACTTCATCTTGTTAGCTCTTAGCTTGATCTAGTTAGCTGGTAAACTGAGCACAAGAAGTTGATTAAGGAAACCAATAAAGTTCTTAAATTTGTAAATTTGGTGAATGGCATTGTCACAGAATTATTATTTGTGAGAGTAATAAGATTAAGTGAAGAATTCAACTTTTGTTCCACTCAGTAGTAATTCTGCTAGCAGTGCTATTAAAATGTCACACCGTGTACTTTATAGTAATAGCAATAAACTTTGTATAAAACTACGTTTCGATGATTGTTGTCATTTCTTAAAGATAGTGTGTTTATTAGAGGGAGTGAACATTACTGAAAGAGATACAATTATGCCTGGTGCAGAAGGTGTGTTTTCATGTACCTTGCCATTTTCTAGCAAGGGGTATCTGTTAGAATGCTGATGGTATTATTTTCAGTTAAAAAAATGCAGGCTGGATTTCCTGCTCTATCAGGCAGATGGAGCAGTTAAGTTTGAGTGGCTTTTGTATTTTTTTTGTCTACAAACTTTGCTGGAAAGGAGTAAAATTTCACAAATCTTTGTAACGGGCAGTATGCATCTTGCTCTTCTGTGCTGCTTAAAATGATGGCATGGAATCATCTAGATCACTTTGTTTCAGGTGAGGTCAATAACAGAATTTCTTGCTGTGTGACTGTTTTATTTTGGGTTGATGGACATATGGGTTGGTATCTCTGCATTTTCCCCCATCTTTGGCTGTGTTGATGATCACAGCAATGACAGAGGGGGTCTGAGGTCTTCAGGAACAATTAATGGAACAAGATGGAAACTGCTTAGTTATTTACCATTCACTTAGCTAGATCCCGAGAAAAATAAGAAATATTATCAGATAGGTTTGTACAAAAGATTACTGTGAATAATCCCGTGCAAAAAATGTTCTTGGAGGGAATTTGGAAAGGGAGGGAATAAAAATTCCTTACAATGCAAAATCTTAAGCGTGTAAGAATGTTTTCGTGTTCTGTTCCTGATCACATAGGAATGCATAGATGCACCAAAACCAGGTTGACTGCATATGTTGGGAAGATGGGGTGTGGCAGAAGAGCTTCTCTTTTGTATGTACTCATGGCACTTTCATGTTCCTCAAATCAGAGAGGGGGATTCTTTTCTTTGCCCAAGTGGGTTTGTACTGTGTTCACATCTTTCAAATAGTGCTTGAAATACTATCAGATTCACCGATCAAAGCGTTTGAAAATTTTTGACACAGTAGATCACACAGTTAAGTGTTTTGTTTATAGTATTTTAGATCTAAATGTTGTGTATCTTTTTGTCTTTATAGTGATGAAGCAACCATTATCTCAGGGACAAAGCTTGCTAAACAAGTCTTGAAAGAAGTTCAAAGGGATGTAGAATCATGGATATCCTTTGGAAACAAGAGACCTCATCTCACTGTCATATTAGTAGGAGACAATCCAGCTAGTCATATCTATGTCAGGAATAAGATAAAAGCAGCTGCAGCTGTAGGTATGTATTACATAATTAAAAGTGTTTCCATGTTAAGCACAATATCATTTTATTATTTAAAAAATATAGAAACAATGGAGGGATCCTTTGTATCTCCATTTTGCTTTGCACTGTTTTCTTCCTTGCATTCCTGATGAGCATAAAATGAAAAAGTTGCACTGATGTGCGAAAAGTTTTTCTCATTACTTAAAATGGTAATTTTAAGTTTTGATTCTGTACCTTAAAATGTTGGCACACAATTTTATCTTTACCCTCAGAAACTGGAAATTAAAAGGAAAAGGAAACACTGTAGAAGATATTTTGATAGTTAAATATCTAGAGTGGGTGAAAGGCTGGATGAATAAAGGTAATTGGAGATAAATTATGTGAGCTATATGAGTTATTAATAGTCTTTGCAAGACAGTGATGATTTTCAAATGTGAGACATATGCTTAGGAGCTTACCTTCTCAGCACCCATTATACGCATGGATTCTTTTTTCCACTTACAACCGTAGTAACCATACTAATACCCTGACACAGAATATAAATGAATCACTCTTACAGAAAGGAAAATTAAGAGTGTATTTCTTACATAGTCTGAATAATAAACTCTTCATGTGTATCTGCAGTATTTCATGGCATTTGTCCTGTTGAATGCTGTCTGTCCCCATTAAAGCCAGTCAGGCAATCCAAAAACAGGGTGTCACAGTTCTGAATACAAAGGCCAGACTTTCAGGCATAATAAAATCAAATGCAAATGTAAATAATTGATTAGCCAGAATAAGGCTCAGTCACTACAGCCCTTGAAAGAGTATCCTAGCTTAAATAGGAAACTTGAAAGTATCCTAGCTTAAATAGGAAACTTGAATTTTGTTGCTGTCAGTGGAACTGCAGTCTTGTCTAGTGACTTGAAAAATTATCTTTTCTAGTACAGTTTGTTCTAGTAACATCTTAGAGGATGAGTGTTGACGTCGTTATATATACTGGCAGTATTGTCAGTCTAGCTTGATCTGTTTGAGTTTGTTCATAGATTCCTCAAGAGCATATTTGTAGAAAAGTTATCTTATACCTTACTTCCCAAATATTTGAGAATTCTGGTGCTACTTTATCAAACAATTGTTTTTTCCTGTATGTTTCACTGTAAGGTGGTAGATGACACCAAAATATGGTGTTAAAGGCATGACAGTGACCGTGGAATTTTCTTATTTAAGGCAGTTGTTGAACATCTGATACATTTTTGGACAAAATGACTAAGCACACCTGAGAAAAGTGATTTGGTACTAATGTTGGTGTCTTCTGGTTTTGTTAATTACCAGGCATTTCTAGTGAGCTCATACTGAGGCCCAAAGACATTTCTCAGGAGGAACTTTTAGATATGACAGTTAAACTCAACAAGGATTCAACAGTTAGTGGTTTATTAGTTCAACTACCTCTCCCAGGTAGGTGGTGTCTCTTATCCTGCTCTTCAAATATGGCCAATGTAAAGAGGAAGTTGTTGGCAAAAGTTTTGATTGTGAGTGTATCCAAGTTACATGAGGTACTCTTAGCAGCATTTACACATAATTAAGGATGAATCAATGAAATGATACATTTCTATTGCATACTAGCCACAGTTCTTATTAAACAAAAAAGTGAGTATTGGGATTCAACAACCTTGGCTTTTTTGGGGAAAAAAATCAGTGAAAACACTCCTTTTTTTTTAGTCACTTCATCTGGTTTACTACTATTTTTTTCTGATATGTTGCACTGGCCTTAATTATCAAGACCTTTTGTTGTATCTTCATCCACTATAGCATGTTATATATGCTATGTAGCAGATGACGTCACTGCTGTTCTCATAGTGGTTCCAGTTTTCCTCCTTAAATATCTATTGGTGTTTTCTGTGTGGTTTCTAATGCTTCAGGTGAGCTCTGTGCTAATGTCCTAAAAGCCTTTACCATATTCATGCTTATTTACCCCTCACCTTCTGCAGTGTGTTAAAAACAAACCTATTTGACCTTTTATAAACCACTTCTAGCAATAGTTAAAAGTATGGTATTTTGGCACTGATTTAAGCTTAAAACTCTTCATCCAAATCTGTCTATTTAGTTAAACTACATAAGCTTTCTAACAAAGATGGATCTAACTTACTAGATTCTTTGTAGTAAATTGATTGGCATGCTGGGTTTCACCTATCTCTTCATTTCCAATTGTTGTCAGCTATCATATGTTTAGACTGTGAGCTCCGACGGGCAGGAACTGCCGTTGACATATGAAGGCATGACTTCTAGAACTAGCTGGAAATGCGAGGTTTATTGTTATAGGAATGATGATTATGAAGTGGAAGATTTGTTTTTCATCAGCTTTTCATTTCCTCTCTTCTAGTCTTATTCTTTGTTTTTAGACAATTTTTACTGTGTTTATTTCCTACTTGAAAAAAACATGGGGAAATGGGGCAGATACTGACTATTAAGGAAGAGAAGGATGTGCTTTGAGCCTATCTGTAAGAAATTTAGGATTTGTGGTTAGAAAGTTTTGCACTTTGTAGTATTTAAATACTAAAGATCTCCAAATTTGCTATGCACTGAAGCAACCTGGCCACAAGATGGAAGCATAATGCAGGTAAGGAGCACAAAGGTTTGGACAGGGCGTAATAAAACCTGAGTTGACTGAACATACTTGGTTGTTTAGTTTGAAGGAACTTCCAGTAAAAATAGATGAGGAGAATTGTTTTTTTTTTTTTAATTATTATTTCACCATTCCAGAAAGGATTTATCACTGGCAGCCTAGTGATGGAAATTGCACTCTTAGCATAATTAAGAAGGTTGTCCTCTGGACACCCCATCTACTCTCATGTTACCAATAATTTGGAGATATGATATGGCACCCGACTTAGGCTGATATTCTGCAAAATTGTTCAATACTGCTTGCAGAAATGCTGCCTTGTTGATGGTTTTTGTTTGTTTGAGATGGCTATCAGTTCATTGCACTCTTCCCCTTGAGTCTTCTGTTTTCATTATGCATGGTGATATCTAATTTGACAATGGATGTAAGCCTTGAAACTTAGTGAATTTAAAGCTACATTTATCATTTCAACAAAACAATTTGAAGATAATTGTAGATGTGCCAATTCAGATGTCTAATGCTAGTATACTTGAGTCGTTTAAGCTCTGATATCACTGGTTAAACATCTCTCTCAACAAGTACAGTACCTCACAGTAACTACATTAAGAGTAATTAGTCTGTCTTTAACCTGTAAAACTTGCCAGTTTGAGGCCTGGCTGTTGCCTACCTCCGGAAAGCTTTTTCCATAGTTAAATCAACAGCAGAACTACTTCAGTGTTACGTGTCTGCATAGATATTGGTTAAGGCTAAAAATGGAGCCATTTTTAAAAATTAAGATGTTCTTTCTATAATGAAGACCAGATATAACTGAGTACTGCATTTTGTTTTTTGGTTTTTTTTAGTTAATAATATTATTTTTTTCTCTCACCAGAAATACCATGTTCTCCCAAAGTAACTTTTGGAGATGGAAGTGTAGAAGACTGTGTTAGCTCTTTTTCCAAAATCAATTTAACTTGTATTATAATGGTAGGAGACAAAGCCTAGAAGCTGTAGACATTAGATCAGTAATAGCTGCTTGTGTGTGTTTGTTTTCTGTTTTTATTGTTTTGTTTTGGGGTGGGGTTGATTTTGGGGACAGCCTTAAACAACACACAGGTGTGGCTTCTGACTTAACATCAGGTTAAAAATAGAAGCAGAAAATGACTTTGTTCTTTCTCGCCTTCATGAGTTGGAAGAACTTAAGTTTAAGGTTTCTTTTCTTTGCCTGAGGAAGACTTACTTTCTGTGCACCTTCTGAGTGCATTACTTATGATGTGGTAATGGTTTTGTGGGCAGTTTCCTGTATCTTCTAAATTTGCTTGGGATATGGCTATAAATGTTATGTATTTCTCTGAGATAGAATGCTAAAACCTTAACTTTTTCCTGGAAGTGTGCAGCCATGAAGTATGGAAGAACTGCATATGAATAAAATGCCTCCACACTCTAAAGGACTGTGTCAACTGAAATGCAGCCTGATTTCGTGCAACTGGATATATCACTATGGCAGGGTCAAAGTACAGCTTCTAAAAGGAGTTTCCAGGAAGCCCAGTGCTCTTACTAAGCTGCTCCTTCCTCACTCTGTATTTCTTGATCTGGGTTGTATATTTTACTTCCTAGGACTGTATCTCTTTGCTCCATGTTTTATTTTCATCGCTGTACCCTTTTGAAAAAAGACCTTTATTTTTAGCTTATCTACATTTGATGCAGCTTTTTGTTTGGTAAATAAGAATATGGCTAGGCAAGCCATAATCAACATCATCTTGCAAGTTGGATTAACAATTAAAAGTGTAAATGTGGAGAGAAACTTGAGGTGAAGAGTATCTTGGGGTGATTCCAAGTGTGTTTGATAATCTGCAGGAAGAAGTTTAAGTGGGTGAATTATGTTCTGCAAGGCTGACAGTAATATACTTAAAAGGTGATTTTTTTCATCACAAAAAATATATGGTTTGTAGTCATATGCATACAAAACCAGAGAAAAAGATTTCTGAAGAGAAATAAAATATACATTTGATGTAATAATGATTTATACAAGTGGAACCGTTTCGTTGCGTCTTTGTCTTTCTCCCCCAGGTTAGGGGATAGCTCTGATTAAGGATGAGAAGAGAGGAGTGTTCACCCTCACTACTTTACCTGGATTTTTTCCACTCAGAAGTGTTTTGCAGAATTTCAGAAAAGGGCATATATCAGTGAAAAGAACCTGGGAACATGCAAACCATGCAGCTGGGCTTCTTTTCACTGGTATTCTCTTTTGCTTTTACATGAACATATCTTATATTTCTGCTTCTATGAAGCTGAACAAGAATGAGGAGGTTTTTGTCAGAGGAAAGTTTTGTCATATCCCAGGCTCAAAGAAAAGCATGGCAGCCAAATTTGGCTTGCTGAAAAACTGTTTTGGGCAAGATTGGCCAGCTTCCTTTTGCAAAAACTGTTTACTAGATTACTTTAAATTTCTTTCTTCCCTACCCATAGAGTTAGTTTCCTTAAATCCAGTTTAGACTAGTTTGATTTTTGAAATAAAGACTCTTTCATCAATTGTAATTTTCACAGGCCCTTTGCATAGTGTTTCAAAATGAAACTTTTTCCCTTTAGAAAATGGAAGGTTAAATTCTAGTAATGCCTATTTGACACAATCCAGATGAACACCAATTTTATATCAGATACCCTTTAACAGGAGTTTAGCACATTTTAAGTTTTCTAATATAAATTCTTTAATTATCTAATTTCTTTTTTTATGCAAAATTTCACAGCACATAGATAGAGCAAGCTAATTACTAAACTTAAATCTCATATATATGTCAGTTTAAAACTTGTTTACTGAGAATGTCTGAATTTCATTCTGAACACTCGTTTTGTTTTATTTGGCTTTTTAAAGTGGAGTGTCTCTTCACAGCACTTAATTTTATACTTAGTTTCATAATTTGTCTTACCTAATGATTATTTTGTTTCATAATGAATGTCAATGTGTATGCAGTAATTATCATTTAAATATTTTTGGTGTTTTGAGCTCATAAATATCTCACAATTTTTTGTTGTATCCAAGTTTTTCAATGAAAATGGCTATCCCATTGATTAGCAAATTCTTAAAAATTGTTATTTTGTTACAAAGTAGAAACTGAAAGCTAGAAAGCTTTTTTAAAGTCCTAGTTTATTAATACTTCTGAAGTGTTAAAAGGCATTCTAGAGTCTTGTTTAAATATTTATCATTCATAATTAATAAAAATCATTGTCAGTGGAGTATCAGTCTGTAATACTGTGACAAAAGCTGTCATATGAGCAGAGTCACAAACTGAATCATTTTATTTTCAACAGATGATTTGGAAAGTTGAAACTGTAAATTAGTTTCTTTTCTCTCACCTTCCCCAAGCCAAGTGTAGCCAAACATAACATAGAATTATGATGAAATTAGATTGCTTCTCTGTAAAATGCATTAAAAGCATTAATGGTTTCTGTAAGTGCATTGCTTTCCGATTACTTTTCTTTCATTTCCTAGGTCACATAGATGAACGAACAGTTTGTAATGCTATTGCACCTGAAAAGGATGTGGATGGATTTCATATTATCAACGTTGGACGTCTGTGTCTTGATCAGCCTTCTGTAATACCTGCCACTGCAGCTGCTGTGTGGGAAATCATAAAACGGACAGGTAAAGACATGTATTGACTTTTATTTTTTTAAATAAAAGCAAAATGTGAATGAGGGGTACACAGTATGAGGCAGATGTAAGTTAATAAATGCAGACTGTTTTAATATATTGAACTGATAAAAGAACAAGCATTTAAAGTTGTTCTAAATAACAAAGAGGCACCGAATAGATTGAGATCTTTTGTCAAGAATAGAACTATTCATTAAGAGCAGTCATTTGCTTAGATAATATAGAAGATCTTGATGGGGAAGGGGTAAAAGAAACACAGACAAAAGTGACACTAAAAGAGAACATTTAATTGCATGTTAGAAGGGGGAAAAGAACAGATGTTTTAAATACTTTTTTCATTTTATAAGTATAATACAAATGCTCTCATTGATACATATGAGAGCTTGTATTTCCCATTATGGTCAGTGAAGAGAACCTAAGGGATTAACTATGTTAAGTGCCAATGTTGTTTCTCTACTGTAAAAGCTGGGAGTTGGGTTGTGGATTCACCCCACAAGTTCAGCCTTGTGAGTTTTCATGTAACGTAGAGGTCAGCAATCCACAATAGCAAATAATTACATTTTTAGAGTTGGGAAGATGGATTTAGGTATCTCAAAACAGCAGGCTACAGCTTTCTTTTTCTTTCTTTTTTTTTTTTTTTTGTATAAGGAATACAGACATTTGGTAAAAATGTTGTTGTAGCTGGAAGATCCAAGAATGTTGGAATGCCTATTTCAATGCTTTTACACACTGATGGAGAACATGAAAGGCCTGGAGGTAAGTCCAGGAATATTGTCAAACGTTCTAATGCTCCTATATGTGAAAGTGTCCAAATAAAACTAAGGAGAGGATTCAAATGAAATGAGAAGGCTTTTTTTCTATTCTACAATATTTGCAACAAGGAGAAGGAAATTCCTTTGCTGGTAATATTTGCTGATATTTTCTCGGGAGGCCAAGGCAATATCTGAACTGGACTCTATATTTGCAGATATTTAATAGTTTTTAGAACACTTGGGATAATACCCGAAAGTGTGGCCTTAAAGAGCAATACAAGTTCATGCGATGTTTATAAAAACTAATAGCTCTATCCCTTATCCCCACACTTACGTAATACTAATTTCAAATTAGTCATATGTGTGCATGCATACACACATACTCATAAAATACATATATATTTTATATATATATATATATATAAATATACACATATCATGTGTTTTATATATACTTTTATATGTGTGTGTATATATGATTATTTTTGTACTACAAACTTTTGTACTATGTACAAAAATAGCACAATGTATGAAAATAATTACAACCCAACTATTTTGTACTATGTTAGTTGGGTTGTAGTTATGAAAATATTTAAATGACCAAGAAAGTAACTTTTCACTGTGAATTCTATTGTGGCATCTTTTGGCCTGGGGCATTTTTCTGTGGTTCAGTTCATATCCCCGTGGAAATTAAGAGTTGTAATGACTTTTTTTTTTTTTTTTCTAAATTGCAGAGGTGTGGATGTACTGCTGTAATTGTGCTATAGAAAGAATAACAAATATAATTTAAATAGAACACTGTCCTCTTGCAACTTTATTCTGATATTAGAAACTTACAAGGTTGTGTGCACAAATGAGGTAAACATGGCTGTTTAATTCCAAGTGTATTTAATAGGAGTAGAATGAAATCTATTATTAATATAATGAAACACTAAAAGCTTCTTATTAATCATAGAGTTGGCTTTTCCACTCAGCCTCTGTGGGAAAATTACTATTTCAAATTTCTCTTCATGTTTGAACTGTAATTACCATCAGTGCATAATTTTGGGTTCATCTCCATTCCCATGAATATCATGAGGATTTTGCTATTTATTCCAAGCATTAGGTACCATATATTACTGGAAATACAATTTGTGGAATTTGAAATATGCCTTATGTAATGAAATTGATAAACAGAAATACTGTGAAGTGCTTGCATGGTTTGAAGATGGGTTTTATTCTTAAGCCATTTTTTCCCTCGCTTCCTCCCCTGCCTCAAGCAGACAAGTAGTGATATCCAGTGTAAAACAGCTGACAATGAGAAAATAAAAGAACACGTGTCATTCTTTCATAAGAAGCAAGCATAAGTAGGTATTTTTAGTGTTCATTGTAAATCCTTTTAAATTTGGGGAACTCTAGTGCAGTCTTCATTCCTGGTTCTAGGTCTGAACTGTCTTTGAAGGTCTGATTGCAATTAGTTCTGCTTCTGCTTGCTTCTGCTTCTGCTTGCTTCTGCTGAGAAGCAAGCCTGGATGCAGGGGGAAGGGAAGGCAGTATTGTTTGGCAAGAGGAGTGCTGGTTTCAGTTGTTTGGCAGTTGTTGTCAAAACTTTTCTAAGTATCATGATAGAAAAAAATTTGAAATGGTTAAGATAACCTGAGCCAGAGCACATATACTACTAGCATTTAATTAGGGCAAGGAGACAGAGCTATAGGTAAGTTTGGAAAACCAAACATAACCAAAATAACATCTTAAATAGAGTAATCTTTTTCCAGCGGTATTCTTAGCAGCTAATATAGGACCTAAATTTGCATGTCACAGTCACAGGCCAACTAGGAACATAACAAAGGGTACCTTGGCAAACTTTTAAAGTTTCTAGATGCATGCATTTTGCAGTTCAAGTAAGTTATGTATCTAGTATTCTGGCCTTGTGCTTTATCATAGTCAGAATTACATTATATTATTTGTTTGTTATGTTTGTTATTAAACAAATACTTTCTTCTTAAGGAAGTATTTTGAATAGTTGAAAGCTAGTAGTACAAGTAAAGTGGAGGCTTCCTATTTAAACAAGGAGTGAAGCACCAGACAAGAGGTTTTAGGTACTAATAAGTAACATTCTCAGCTTTATCAGCCGAGGTAGGGTTATATCAGAAATTGAGAGTGATTTGATAAAATCAAACTTATGAAAAAGTTGTGCAAGAGACTTGGAGGGTAGGATTTTTTGTTTGTTTGTGTGTTTTTTCTCCCAATGGTGAAACGTAGAAGTTGGGAGTCTGTCTTCATCTGTAATGTTTTGCTTGTACAAACCCTAATATCCTGCAGATGGCAGTATCTGGTCACAAAGGAAAACAGGACCTTTACAGAACAAATAACCCTGTCTGGAAAGGTCATGAGACCATCTCTAGTCCCTGAACTAGTGATCAACTCAGCAGTATCATACTTAATTTTACTTGCTAAATATCTTCCTCTGTCTTCTTTCAGCAGTGTAAAAATAGCTGTATATTTTCTGTTTTTACATGATCACAAATAAATGAACAAGCTGCGCTTTCTGTTGTATCTGTAAGCTTCTGGACCACT
The DNA here is from genome assembly GCA_013389825.1 of Crypturellus undulatus. Lineage (NCBI taxonomy): Eukaryota > Metazoa > Chordata > Aves > Tinamiformes > Tinamidae > Crypturellus > Crypturellus undulatus. The sequence continues at coordinate 496,857 of VWPW01008005.1, forward strand.
ATTTGGAAGGTAGAGATGATCTTTTTGGGTAGTGAGAACAACTATTTGTTGTCAGAAGCTGGCTACAGACATATTCTTCGGGGGGAAATTGCACTGATTTTTATATCCTAGAAGTTAGGAATATTTATACCTTTGGTCAATATTTTCTTCTCAGTCTCTATGCTGAGTGCAGTCATAAGTACACTGTTGTGTATATATCTTTGGGAATTATGATAGCTGGTTTCAGGCAAGGCATCCTTATTTTCTGGAGATCATCAAATTAAAAATGTAAGCTGTTTGTGCAGCATGCATGCGTCTCACTCATAGGAGCATGTGTGCATAGCTGATAGACAAACAAGTTAACAATCTGAGGAACAGTGCTTTAGAGTAACACAGTGAAGAGTATGAATGAACACTTGTTCCTCTTGTTTGGATGGGCTGCCGTATATTGATACCAAAGGTGAGCAAAAGTGAAGACTGAAGGAATATGAACATGCATTATATATTGGTTAAGGTGGTGCTGTTGAAGAAAGGTTAATGAGAAGATATTTTTAGTATGGTGAGCTCTATAAGCTTTTGATAGACTTGGATCAATGGAAAGTTACTCGAAGTTGGTCAAAGGCTTATGTCAGTTTTCCTAATTTCATGGAACTGTACATGCACATTTGTACTTTCCTTTTGTCAGTAACTGAAAACATCTTCATCAACTACTCATCAGGGAGACCACGTTAGATATAGAGACTGAAGGAGGGAGAGGTGGTGCCTGAGGAAGAGTGATCAAAGATGAGGGAAAGGGCAGAGTAACCAGAGCACAGACAGGTGAAGGTGAGATGCTTGAGGAGGAGTGTTAATGAGAGGAGGCACAAATCCGATCAGTGAGATGTCTGAGATGGCAAAAGCTTTTAGTGGTGAATAATATAGTTTAGGAGATTGTGGTGTACAGCAGATGTAGACTAGGGAGTGTAGCACACGAACACTGTGTGGTACAAATAGCTGCAAGGGAGAGAGAGAGAGAGACAGGGTTGATATTAGAAACTCTTTCAGTTGCTGTTACCTTTGCTGTTTTCCAGGTCAAGGGATCACCACACTTGCTTTTGGATGCAGTGTGAAACTTCAGTCACTAAACCCGTGAGCCTTCAGTTTGTGTGTATTGCTTTCTACTCATTATCTCCATCAAACAGATTTTCCAAAACAAAGTTTTTCTTGACTTATTAGGAGGTGTTTTTTTTCCTTTGTAGCTTCTTGCCAAGCAGTGTGCATACATTCAGGAGCAGGTCCCAGAACTTCTGAATTTGCCAAAAAGGTTGTGGGCTTCCATTTGTGATTACTTCTAACACTTCCTACTATGGTATAAAGTCAGGGTTCAGTAGCTGTTGTTTTATCGGGAGATATAAGAGTTGGAAAGACATCTGTAAAACTCTAGACCTTTTTGTCCATTCTATTCCATTCCTGTTTCTGCATTTGAGCTGCATAAAATGACTGCTTACTATATTTCAACTCTGTGGAAAAACATGTGCGTTCGGTATATTTATTCTTTACATAGTTATGCTAATAAACATTCTTAGATCCTTCAAGTTAGAATTATACAGATCATCTAAATATTGATGCTGTTCTTAATTGTATTACGCATGTATGTTCAAGAATGCCTGTCCTCAGTGCAATCCCTGTGTGTTCCAGTCAGCAGAGGTATTTCACTATCTGCTCTTTGCATGCAAATATTGGTACACAAGAGTTTCCAAGAAAAGACCTTTGGCCCCAGATTACCGTTGCCGTAGTTGCTAGACTCATTCCCAAAAACAATCAGATCCTACAAAGAGCCTTACTGGTCATCTTTTGTTGTTGGTCAACTGATTAGGCATCTTAAGTCTTGAGGGAGGAAACAGTAGTAAGAAGTAATGCTGATTCACTTGATTTGAATTACCACTTAGTCCTTGAATATTCCAAGCGTGCCAAAAACACAGGACAAAGAATAAACTTTGTCTCCAGGATACCTCTGTTACAGAGGTATGTTAGAGAGGCAGTGAAGACCTTGGTCTTCCTTCTTAACTGTAAGGCATAATGTCAAGGGAGGCATCTAGGGAGCTTGAGGACAGAATGACAAAAGTGGTTGAAGACCAAGGTATAATCATGGTCATCTTGCACTTGGTGTTTTATTTTGTCACAGACAATTTAGCTGTATGATGTACAATATGTGCTTAATGGGGTAATTCATTTGTACCTGATAAGAAATGCCATGCAGGAATCTTATGTGTTGATTAATTGTCCATCTCTTAAATTTCAGGTGATGCTACAGTGACCATTACTCACAGATACACTCCAAAGGAGCAGCTCAAGATCCACACTCAGCTAGCTGACATTGTAATAGTAGCTGCAGGTAATAATAATAATTGTCCTTAATACTCCAATGATAATGTTTAAAACGTGAAAAGATCAGTGTCTGTGTTGGTTACCAGCTACTTTACTTGTCTCACCAAATAATTGGTGTTCCTGCTTGCTGAGAGTGTTGCAGTGTGTAGGTTTTCTTGTTGTAAGAAGGGCAAGTGATTTGGCTCTTTGTTCCTGCCCTTTACATTTGCAGACTCATAAACTGTTCTCATCACATGTGACACCTTTCCCTTAGGGAGACTTCAGGGTGAACTCAAGATTGGGAACCAGTCAGTGCTTAGTTTATACAGGTATAATTATGTAAATTAAAACATTCTCTGTACAGTGCAAAAATCATGAGTCATTTAAATGTTGACAGGAAGGTTTCTTTAAATCAGCTGGAGGCTGCATTCATAAAGCAACAATATGTTTCTTTTGCTGTTAGATTTAGGGGCAGTTTTGATAAATTAATGGTAGTTTTAGGAACATGTTTTTCATCTCTGATTTTTTTGCAATTATCATATAAAGAGGAAGAGAATAATACTTCCAAAAGGTAGGGCTTTGAAAGATCACTATGTTAATTTTTTTAAAGGAATATAGAGTGAAATATTGGCAGTTGGAGTTGCCTATATCCAAGAGAAGCAGAACTATTCTGGAACAATTTTTGTTTTTAATGTAATGTTAATTTAAATTAACTTCTTAAAGGAAAAAAAAAGTAAATTTCTAGACTCCCTTGCAGCTCATAACATCTCTCTTTTCTCAGATGCCTTGAAGGACCGCAGGTAGAGCTGTTCAGTCTTCCCTTTCTCCCTCTTCACTATCCTTATGACCAAATCTTGCTAACTTACTTTCTAGATGAAGAAAGATGGATACATTTGTAATCTCTTCATTTCCTGTTGAAGTGAGAGATTGTTCTTCTTCAGGACTTAACTGTACCATCTCTTTCTCATGCCAGGTCAGGAACAATAAACAGCTCAGTTCTCCCACATGTGATTACTCAACTATTGGTCTAACCAGAATTCATATATTATGAACAAAAAACAATAATGTGTGTGCTAAGTGAAAATAAGCAAGCAACATTTCATAAAAAATCTATACTTCTGATTTAATGATAGCTTATGGTTTTGCACTGAACAAAGTTTGTGATTGGTTACTTTTGCAGTTAAAACCATTTAGTAGTGATTCAGCCATGTTTGCTCTTGACATTTTTTCTTCCTATTACCTGTTTACAGCATCATGGTACAACGCTTGTTACACAATATGAGATATACTTGGAATGATGAAAAAACCTAGGACTAGATTGTGCAAACAGTAGGCAGCCCTGCCCCAGTGGGAACTCAGGGGAGGATTACACTTTGGGAAAGTGAAATCCCTTCAAGTTCTCCTTGTTACGTGGCAACTGCGCGCATTGTACCTTTTGGGTAATGTGGGTCATTCCCAGGAAATGTGTGGGACCTGTTCAGTGAGAGTTGCAAGGCAGGTAACTTTTAGCCTGCTGGTTAGAGCAGCTACTGTCATGGACCACTGTACAAGGAAGGTGAATAGGGGAAAGCTTTTTGTGTGTGTAAGGGAGGAATTTCTGTTCTGCTCTTCCCGTATAGTGTTTTGGGAAGAGCTGCCTGCTTGCAGTATGGCCCCTGCCTTAGTAAACATGTTCGGTCAGATGCAGTACTCCAACTGGTGAGGGTCTTGGGCTCTCAAATGCCGACTCTTCTGCTTTTAATTTTGACTTTAAGAATGCTCATCTTTAAGTTAGCCCTCTCAGTTGTCCCCAGCCTTTGCACATCCGTTCCCCAGCTTTCCTGAGTGTAATTTTCCATGTAATTTATTCCTTACCCCTTGTTCCCTCCCCACTCCTTGCATCACGTCTCCCAAAAATGCTGCTCCCATCCAGTCTGACCTTCCCTACTTCTGCATCTTGTCTTCCAGATGGAGCTTCCTAAACCCTTTCAACACCATGAAACTTTCTGTCTCTCTAGCGGAAGCATAACCTTTCCAATAAGCACACCCAGTGCTTGGGATCCTGCCATGGATCCCAGTCCCTTCCTGCTGTTTCAGTGAGATCTCCTCCATTAACATCAGCTCAGGCACATAGCAGAAGATAAAGTGCAGCTTTTTTGTGGTGTTTGTGTAGCTACGCCTAGATAGTTTTTACCTTATGATTTTACTGTTGCTGTCCCAGCTTTGCAATCTGCTTTATATGGGAGAGTTGACTTGTCTTCCTGCCAGCTTTGGAGGGGAGAGCAAGGAGAGAAAGGGCCAGGGATGCCAAATGCTAGATTAAATTCTACTGGGACTCCTTGCAGTGTCCCTCAGGATGTCAGCTGTGACCCTCCCATATGGGAATGCTGATTTACCATTTTTTATTAGGCCAGCACCTGGTTAGTTTCCTTAGAGGTTTCCTATCTTACACTCCTTGCACATGAGCTAGGGTAGTATATTTATTCTTCTAAAGCCTAGTTCATCTTCTCTAACTGAAATTACTAATGGAAGATTTTTTTCCCACATTTTATAATCAGTGCATTTTAGGAATAGATGCTCTGACGCTTATCTCGTTCTACTTGGTATGTAAAGTAGGCTTAAGTAAATAGATCTGCTTATTTGGTTTGGGGGTTAGTTTATTTGTTGCTGTTAAGTATTTGGCCTATTATCAAACCATTTTACAAAGGGTGTAACTGTGTAACTTCTGTTAATATGCTTCCATCCCTATCACCCACAGATCATTTACCCCCATAAGACTAAAGCATTATCCAATTACCAACCAGCTTGCAGTTGATTGCATAAGAGTATGATGAAGTAGACACAGCCAGATGTTATCGAATGGCATAGGAAAGAATTTGAGGTCTTGGCTTGCTCAAGCAGAGTTTCAAGCTTGTGTCCTATGAGGGAGTAAGAAATGGAAAGCAAGAACATTCTTATATTGTCTATTTCCAGACAAATAACTGGCTCAAATCTGCACTTTAAATGAAAGCCCCTGTACACCAACCCTTGCCTCAAATGGAACTACATATTCTCAGAAACATATAGATTTGCGTTGTTTTATTTTCTTAAAGATTAATCTCGGACAGGGAGGAAACAGTTTAGATTCTCACTTTGTCTGACCTGGTAATAGAGGGTGTCTCCATTCCTCTCAAGGCAGAGAGATAAAACCAAGGGGATCATGCAAGAAATAGGACAAAATAAACAGAGCTTAGGTGATAGGAAGTGCCAACTTCAAAATCAAGTTAGAGGCTGCATAGCAGGAAAGAAATTTAGGAGGTCATATGAAGTGGATATGCTGTTGTTGCATTTTAGTTATGATAGGCTAATGCAGGTCAAGTATAAACCTCTTGTATTCTTGAATCTCAATAGCGTATAGTTGCTTTGGTCTCAAATACTGTTTTTCCTTAAAGTTTAAGGAGATGCTTTGTTTATTTTGTGTCTTTCCAGGTCTCTGGTCACAAGTCATGGTTCTGGCTGTAAAGCACTACTGATGTGTTTGTTTTAGATCTTTTTTTTTTACAGTAATTAAAACTACTGTTTGCAAAGAGGTTTCCTACTAAACTTTTATTCTTGAAGAACAAGGCTTTTCTGTGGCTGAAGTGGAGCATGCGGTAAAACAGTTACCTCTCACTTTGGCACATTTGGAAAGCTAAAATACAATGAGCTTCAAAAAGTAAATACGTGGTGCTACTTGCACTTTGAAAAGTCTTGTGGCAATGATATTTAGTGGAATGTTTTTATGGTCCAAGCCTACTCTTACAAAAACAGTGTTGTGCCATCCCTTTTGTTAATGCAGTACAGTGCTTGGACTATTCCTCTGAGCCTTCTGTGGAGATGGAGACAGATAAATGAGCTAGGTCTGACACCCACAATGAAAATGCAGGGTCCCACATGAAGCTTTAAAGTATTGAATAGATCAGGATTTTTGTTTCTTGCAATAGTTCAATTGTATCTGCTTACATTCACTTGGTGTTCTAAGACCCAGTTCTTTTTCTGAAAAATGGATGGATTCATGAAAAAATGGATGATTGTTACCTTGCCTTTGTGCATTATAGGTATTTATATATAAATGTATATGCCTTGCCTTCATTTGTGTTGGATTTCATAACATTTTCAGTGCTTTTCTTCTTTTTTTTTTGCCAGTGTCAGTTGAAATCTAAATGCACTGCTTCAAGTGCTTTCCAGGTTTGTCTTACTCACATTTAATAAGTCTGTCCACCACATCAGTGACCTTTTAAGTTAATACCTGGCCCTTGTGGAACCCTCTCAACACATGCTTTCATTTTGATAATAAACTGTTGGTGCCAATTATCCTGCTACAATTATCCCACAGTTTTTGCATCAACTGTTTTCTTAGTTATGTTGTGAGAAGTGTATGTGGGAGAAGTTTTACTTAACAGAAAGCTATTTTCTCTCCAATGTACAAAACCAAAACCCATTATTTGCAAAATAAAAAAAAAAAAAAAAAAAGAAAAAGAAATTACCTTGACATTGTTTATTATAGGTAAATCTGAATTAGACTTTTTCCTGGTTAGCTTTCTAGCACTTGTAAATTGCTCCAGATATTTTTCCAAGAAGTGAAAATAAGCTAGTACCATAGCTAAGTTCTCTCATTAGGGTAGCATTTGATTTGAAATGGTGATATTTCATGTAGTTTGTGCACACTGTTCAAGTAATAGCTCAAACTGTCTAAAGTCTGCATATAACAAATACACAAGAAATCAGAAAAGCCAAGAGGAGAGTAACACAAATCCAGTGCAGATATTTAAATAGATAAAAAAAAAAAAAAATTCTTGGAGATAATTTCATACATGATTTCTTTCAGTAGTTCCCAACACTTCTGTATCATTGACAAGAGTAACCATTTCTTATGGATCACAACACATTTATAAATCATTTTTCTTTGGAAGTGTTATAGAGGTGACTTGCTGATGCAAACCAGCAGTGTATCTTTTATCACAGTCATGTTTTGACTGTGCTAATGATTACAGATTTAGCTAAAATACTCATATTAAAGAAACGTTAGTTTTTTTCTTTTCATGTACACAGGAGAGTGCTCACCCTTGGCTGTAACTGGGAACTATTGACATAAGACTATCTGGCCACGTTAATCAAGTATGTCTTGATGGTTTCAGGTATCCCAAAGTTGATTACAGCTGATATGGTCAAAGAAGGTGCAGCTGTGATTGACGTAGGCATCAACCATATCCATGATCCTCTTACAGGAAAGACCAAATTAGTAGGGGATGTGGACTTTGAAGGTGAGTGATATACTTTGTATATGATATACTATGTATATTTGTATATTTACGTGTTGGGTGAATGTATTGCGCTTTGTGGTATTCACTGATGGTAGATATTTGGAACAGCTTCTCTCATTCAGAGTTTTTTTAATATTTATGTAATTACTCCAAAAAATTATTTAAGAGAGAAGCTGTTACTTTTACTTACACATATGGGCTACACTGCAAAGATGCAAATGCTTTGTGATAGTCATATTGTGACAGCAATTTCACAGAGAAACTTGTCTCCAAGTTTCCATACTTCTTTGTGAATCAGTCTACCGTTTCAGGAATAAGCTATAAAAATAGTTGCAGTCTTTCCCAAATGTAAGGTCTCCCGCTGCTCTCAGCACGTTATCGTATCACAGTATCTCATGCATCATTTTATGTTTTCACTCTAACTTGCATTTGAAATGTTAACTTCTGCTTCAGAAGTTTATTTTATGCTAAGATTTAATGTGGGTTGATCTTAAGCTCCTGAAAACTTTGGTCTGGGCAAGCCTAACTGAGATAACAAATCATGTTACATATTGATCTTTTTATGTTTAATGTGTTGCAGAGCGAGTTCACAATGTAACTTGATTAAATATCTCTGCTCTGGAGTAGCTGCAGACTGGAATAGCAGGATTCTTGCTGCTGAAAATTAAAGCTTATTGGCAGTGTTGCGTGTGGGAAGCTTAGACAGCATTTACCCACGTTATTAATGGTTCTCAACAGTTCCTTATTTTGATAAGTATGAAAATCACCCACATTTTTTTCCCTGGTTATTAAAATCTTGGCTGGCATTCTGTCTGAAAGCTTAATTATATTCAAAATGTTTCCAGCCCGGTGCATATACATGAAATTACATCACTCCTTCAGCTCCTGCTCATTTTGCTCATACATGATACCTGTCTGGTAAAGTCAATGAAATTACCTGCACGAGCTTAGCTGAGTGATTGTCTCAGCATGTCTTTGGAAACGAGTAATTGACAGATAAAATAGATCCCTGGTAGAAAAATACTTTTAAAATACAACAAGAAGTATTTCAGTTATTGTCCTGCTTGTACAATCACAGATAAGAGGTGCTCAAGCTATTCAGAGCTGAACAAAAGTTAATTAGAAAGACTTCAGAATTTTCTTTTTTATTTTAGCAGATATAAAAAACAAAATGTAACATTCAGGAACTTTGTTATATTTGCTTTTTGTTTGTTTGCTTTTTTGTTCATTATACATGACCTTCTCAATGTAATATAGGCTTAAATTCAATGGCCAGGCCATGATTCAGAGTTTCGGCAATGCACTTATGTGTCTTGTCATGTCTTCTGTGGGTTGTTCTCAGGATTTTACCTGGGGGGAGGGAAGATCCAAAAAAGAGGGAGGAACTTAAGATTGGATTATGCCACTACAGTTCCAATAGCATTTCTCTGTGCATTGCCAAAGGGAAATTGTTGTTCATTAGTATCGGTGAAAGTTTCACTAAATCACTAGCAACAAAAAATCCAGTGTATACAGTTCTGAATACCAAAAAGTAAATCACCCTTATGAAATACTTGACAAAGCAGTTACGGAAGGTAACCAGCTAGCACATTTGTGTCCTAAATAATTATATCCTTTTCCTCCTTCTCATCATTGGGCTGGATTTATATTTAAACCCAAGTGATAATTATTTTTGCAGTTTCAGACTAGATGCTTAAATGGCTGACACGACATAGAGCACCTGTTTAACAAAATTCAGCCCTCCAATATCTGTTCTCCCATAATTCCCTCATATCATTATAAAAAATGTGTTGGGAGGATCGGAGTAAAGCAGATGTTTAATTGGCACATCGTTGGTTAAACTTAATTTGTAAGAAATAGGTTAGTATGACTAACTTGACCAGGTGATGTGTCTGAAAGTTTCCTGTAATAGAAATTCCCCTTTTTTAGATAGGTGGCAACTATTCTTGTTTTATGTGGCCCATTCTTAGAGTCAAGGCAAAGTTTTATTGCTTCAGAAATTACCTGATAATAAATTCCTACTACAGGCAAAGCAATTCAATAGTTGTCCAAAATAAATTTTGAAGTTATGGAGTCAGTATTCTAAAATCTGCATCTGTTGAGTTACATGCATTGATGCTGTAGGTGAATGAGCTGCATGTACTCGCTCACAGCCAGAGAGCTTGTCCTTGGCAGGGCTTGCTGCAGCAGGCTGCTCTGTGTGTGGGTTTGCACACTCAAGGCAGCAACGTGCTTCAGTACAGCCTGACTATATGGGAAGGTGCACTAAGATTGCTAAGTTTACTTAAAACTAACAAGCACATTTGTACATGTCACTCCTTAATAGCTGCTGAATTGTTTGGCTTCTTAGTCATAGCATCCATACACCTCTGTGCTTGCCAGGGTTAACCATTCATTCCAGGCAGAAATCCCATGCTGTGGGATACTGGGAAGTACCTTTAAGTACTGGATTTGCCATTTTGCTTATGTTCTCTCTTTTTTTCTTCCCACTTTAAACTTTTTCCACATAAAAAGTAGGAATATCTGTTTAGACTACCTATATCTGTACCTCCAAGATACCTAAAAGTACAAGGCAAAAAACATTGTGTATGTGGAATTCCCTTGTGAAGCCCTGAGGTCCCAAGTCTGACATTGCTAGGATGCCTCAGACTGAATATTCATCTCCTCATAAGAAAGCAGCACACCGTGTTGTGTGTGCCCCTGTTTATATTGGGAATTTGCCAAAATACGTGGTCCATAAAGGGAGCCCTATAACTTCCAGGAGCCACAAGAGGTAGGATTAAGTGGTCTCATCCTTAGACTACTGCCAGCAACATTTTTCAAGACTTTCAGGCAGCATTTTTTAGTCCCAGAAAGGAAGAAAATGTTTCTATGAACAAGATGATGCATGTGTGGGTGTACTTGGCCCCATTTTATAGGACTTGTGTTGCCACAGCAATAAAAGTGGGGAGAAAAGAGGGAAGGAGGGCTGAAAGGACCAGGAACATAAAATAAAGCAGCAGCTTACAGAGGACTGTAACCAGAATGGCTTCTTTGGGTGGAGCGCGATTTCCAGAAGCGACTGGTAGAGCAGGATAACTCCACGCTGGAGCAGCAGCCAACCTTTGCTACGGAGGTGCCTCGTCGGAGCACTGCCTGCCCCGGCTGCCTGCCCAGCACTTCTGCTGTGCCTGCAGGGTGGCAGCGGCTCTGTGTTCACAGCTCTTCTTTGAGCTGTGCACCAAAACACAGAACAAGTCATCAGACATCATTTCTGCAGTAGACTGCTACCTAGACTTCTATGAATTTGATTCTTTCCATATCTGACAAAGCAGGTTGTAGAGCTGGTTGTGGCTGTCAGAAAGGTTGGCTGACTAATAGCTAACTGGTGGCAGCCACGTTCTGGATTGAATAGTCTAGGTACTTCTTCAGAGGGGAGTACTTCATGCAGGAGTTTAAGGAATTCATTTATCTTACCAAGTTGAATTTCTGCTGCCACCACTCATTATCCAAAAGCTATGGCAATATCCCATCCACCTGTTTGTGCTAAGGATCTGAATGCAAACGTTGCTGTTCTGCATAATTTTGTTTTTTTTTATTTGCGACAGCCTGTTTCAGAAAAGCTCCATGAGGATTTACATTTACAGCATGAGGACTCTATTTACAATGCTTTCAAATTTACCTCAGTAAGAGCAACAGGAGTAATATTATCAAAAAGAAGGAACTGGGAGACATTGCGGAGATGTTGGCAAATATTAGCATCCCACAGTGAATAGTGAGAAAAATCACAGAGCAGGGCAGCCCAGCATGGGGTATCTTCTGTGGTTGGTCCTGCAGTGCTGCATGGATGCAGCGATTCCCAAGTAGCTTTGCAGAGACTAATGACACTGTGTGGAAACAGTGCTTAGGCAGGAATTATTCTGCATCAGTTAATGCAAATGCACAAGACCCAGAATTGCCTTCAGGTTGAGACTTGCCCTTAGTTTGTATGATTAACCCTATTAGGTGTCTGATGTCCTTAGCTTTAAAGGAACCTAGGAATGAAGGGTGTTTGCAAAGCAGTGGATCCTGTTTTTCAAGGAAATAATCTACATTTCATTTCTTTTGAAGAATCAAAGGACAATTTTAAGGTTCTAAAGATGCTATGAAATGGCAGCTCCTCCCCCATAGGCCTAATTTGTGTACTAGCATTTTGGACAGCCAGAGAAAGGCTCGGAGCAACTAAGTGTGTCTCCAGAAACCTGAGTTAAGGCTAAAGACTAAGATATTTTCATTACTGAGAAGCATAAACAAGACCTAACGGAACTGATAGTGTACCACCTTATTGCCAATATGAGCTCTGTCACACTAGAGTGCTGTCATAGAACAGTGCTTGACTTATACTGCACAAGGAAAAGAAAATCTATTTATGTTCTTGAGGGCCAAGTTTTTCTTTCCTTTTTGGTCCCAGACATTCATCCTTGAAAATTACATTCACCATATCCATATTTACTGTTATAGATGAAGACTTATTTCATGGTATTTTCCCTACTTAGATGCCTGCTGTGTATTTAAAATTCTGGACCCTAGATGGCTTTTTGTGAATAAACTATCTAGGTGGTTGTATGCTAACTGATAGAAAATATGGCTTCTGCCATGCTGACCCACAATGATTTCCATTTGAAATGCCTAAAATATTTTTCTATGTTAATTATTATGGTTTTTACTTCAGATGTGGGTACATTTCAGTAATTATATTAACCTTAAACAGCATAAACACCAATCTCAAATGGTAGGAAGTTCAAAATAGTGTAACTAATAAGAAGACAAATTATTTGGGTTTGAGAATATTAAAAATAACTACCACGTGAGATCTTAATTTATTGCTACGATTTAAATGTAAAAAACCACATTGTGATTTGTTTACCTTTCCATATATTTTAACGGCGTATCTGGTGATACCAGTGAACTAAGTAATTAAAACCCTCTCAGCAGTAATTACCAGCCCTCCTCAGTGAGACTTAATTTTCTACTGCTCAGTTCAGTAAGAACTGTTAACTGTTATGCTGTTAACTTCAGCAGTTATTGAATCCCTTTTTTGGAGGTGGTTTGCCTTCTTTTAGAAAACCCAGAATCTATTAGTTCTTCTGTATAATAAAATAATATCCAGCTTTTTAAAATCTCTTTTAGTAGTTCGTGTAAAACTAGTTATTTTTAACAATAGAGCACCACGTTCATACAAGGTGAATATACTTAAAGCAATGACAAAAATCTTGTTTGTAAGATCCAGCTTCCTAATATTCTGGTCATTGATCACTTCTTATGGTCAGGTATAGATTCAACTTTGTAATGATTTGTGTAGAAAAATATTTCCTTGTGCCACATTTATGCTTGTTCAATATTTTTCTCTGTGTGTGCACACCCTTTTAAAAATGGTGTTTTGAAAATAGAAATGAGCACTGTAAGATTCAGCTACATTGCAAATTTGCACTTTCCTCCCCCACGTCTTTTCATACACTTTGTGACAACAAGTGGGGTGACTTTCTACGAAAGTAGTTCCAAGCAAACGAAAAAATCTCTCATGGTGGCATTTTAGAGAAAACTGGTTAGTAATGTGCCATTGAGAATAACCTTTATTGGCAAATAACTGCTGATTACATTTTGTCAGATGATGAATTCCCAGTCAGTTACATATAGTTCTTTTACAGCTAACCTGAAATTCCAGTTGATTACATTTTGCATAAGAGATATGAATATCAAGTTAAGATTTATTGCTGCATTATGTTAATTCCTAGCACAAAGAAGTAAATTAGACAGATGTGACCTTAATTCCTTTTTTCCTACTTTTGTCCTTTCTTCCTACTGTTTTTTTTTTTTTTTATATGCTGTACATATCCGTCTCTTATCTCTATTGATAGTCTGACAGTTTTCCTTGGTTGGAAAATTCAGTAAGGTCTGTGCCTCCAGATCCAAACATACCAGTTACATAGGCAAACACCATCAGAATCAAGAGACTTTATGCATAAGGCTAGAAACAAAGATTTCCTTTGCCTGTAGGAGACATTTTGCTCTGGACAAAGATGCAGTTAGTGTATCTCTGCATGAAGCTTGGGCTCAAACCTGCATGCTTCATGCCTGCATTGAAAGGGTTTCCCTCCGTGGGCTCACAAGAGGGAAGGCCCCGAAGCAGATTTGGGAATATAGTTTCCTTTATCTGAAACAAAGATTCTGAAAGGAAAAGATAATGGGTGACTGAGATCTATCTAGCCAAGCATGCAGAGACAGCCTTTGGTGGAGGTGCTGGATATTTATGACTAAAGACCAAAATCAGATTTTTTCACTAGAATCTCTTTTTCCTTAGATACAACTCATATCTTCTGCTCTTTGTCCAGACCATGAAACAGAAAACAAGACAGCCAGGAAAATGTGCATTTTCCCATTGCAGTTCTCCAGCTGTTGAATATCTTTTTTAGAAGCTACAATCCAGGGGGAGGAAAAGAGATGACTTGACATGTTTGTTAATTTTGGTAGTTACAGTGGTAGTTACGTGCTGTTAATGCTGTTCTTCTAGAATGCACACAGCTTTGGGGTTTGTATTTTTACTTTCTGAATGAAATCCTCTGGCTCTTATAGTTTTCCTGGTTACCATAGGTGTGGTGGTGCAGTTGCCATATGGTGAAGCAAGTCTGTATTGCCCCCTTACGACAGTCCTACCTGTGTGCTGCTCAGGCACTTAGAAATGCCATCTGATCAGCCAGATCAAGACGTTGAATTCTGCCCCTTACCAAAGCAGCCCAGTGGGATTAACTTTTGGTCTGGCTGACCACAGGTTGTGTGAACGTTAGTGCTCCCAGGGCATGAGAGCCTTCTGCAAGTGGATCAGCCTGTGAAGCAAAGCCCCAAAACGAACCCATTGGTAGTAACATTCAAATGGAGAACACTGCCTTGCAGTCCCAGTCCTGATTGCATCCTGAAGCTATCATGGCTGAGATATATTTTCTTGTGTTCTCCAGTACTTTCTGATCTCCAGTACTTTTCTCCAGTACTTTTACGTTATGCTTGTGGACATTTAGGCGTAAATGGGCAACTGAAGGAGAAACGTGTTCTGGAAACATTCTCTGTCAATACCTTTTTCTCTTTTCTCTTAGAAGTGAAGAAGAAAGCTGGCTTTATCACTCCAGTGCCAGGAGGGGTAGGACCTATGACTGTTGCAATGCTTCTGAAGAACACACTCATAGTTGCTAAAAAACTCATTTACTAGAGCAAGCTGGCTACTTTGGAAGAAGAATCCAAGTTGTTGTATTTATTGATACACAAAACATTTATTTTTTACTACAAAGATATTTATTTCTACATTGTATTTATTTTTTCATGTGAAGTTTATTGAACCTGACAGTTTACAAAATGTTAAAATACTTTGTTTTATCTCCTACTTGTTTTATATCCTACTGATTTATTGTGAGCAAAAATGAATCAGAGAGTGCAGCCTTTACAGTTATGCTATTTTTGTCAACTATGTGTGTGAAAATGAAGAACAAAGCCTGGTTTACAAATATACATGTGTATCTTTACAAAATGATTTGAGCCCTTTGAGTCCTCAATGTTGATTAAGCCAAATGAAAACTAGGTTTCAACATGCTAGTTTTCTTCTGAAAATATGATTTGGGTTCCTCAATCATGAAGCAATCTTGAGTATAATGTGTAACTTTTAATTCCTCTTAACAGGACTCTCAACAGCAGAAATCTAGAATCTGTCAGGAATGAAAAACTGGAGTCTGTGTTTCAACTGCAAGGCAGTAGTGTTGACCTGAAGGCAGATGTTTGGTACACATTTTAAAACAGTCATGTAAGCTTAAACACTATGCACTAAATTCTAGCCATAAATGTATACAAGAGTTATGCATGAATAAGGGGCTAGAATGGAAGCGAGAACTGTTATTTCGATATCCAGATTTATTATTGGCAAAATGTGTTAGTATTCGTTGTTCCTTTCCTCTCTTCTCCCTGCCACCCCCCCCCCCCCCCCCAAACAAAACAAAAAAAAAAAAAAACAA